>CM050933.1:19018452-19618452 GCA_027789145.1 Solanum arcanum
GACAATTCCCTCTGCTGGATATATATATATATATATATATATATATATATATATATAACCACTATGTATATAAATTAATTATTGTATTTGTACATGTATCAAATTGTAAAAAATTGAATCAAAATAAAAAAAAATTGTATATCAAGTATTTATCTCTCTATATACACAATAGAAATTATACATTATATTTTATAAAATTTGCGTTTTTATTAAGTAAGAAAGAGAGAAAGGCAAAAGAGAAACGGTAGGGAAAGATCTATATTTGTATAATTATGAGTGTATTGGACAAAAATATGTGTATTTGTATTTGCATATACAATTCTCTCACTTTATCCAAACACAAACACAATTCATACATTTACGTATACATAAATTTTGAGAGGCGAGGGAGTGGTGAGCAAGAATTTTGGAGAGTCGAGAGACATTTCTTGGGAGAGAGGTGAGTAAGAATTTTGGAGAGCACGAATTAGAATTAAGTAAAACATAACATTTATTTTGAATTAACAGTTTGCTATTCATAAAAATTTTCCTATTATGAAAGGGATTGTAATTGTAGAGGAGATCCATCTTCAACTATTGAAGTTTTGGGATATTAATTATAAAGAGATATTTGTTTTACTTTTATGGCACATTAGCTTAGTTTCTCCTTTAAAAATAATGGATCGATTTTATGAGTAAGTTTGGTATGTAGGAATATTTTCCGATATTCTCATATTTGATTGGTAAAATATTTTCTCAAGAAAAATAAGTTAAAAAATAGGAAAATGATTTTCCTAATGAAAACAGGAAAAACAATTAGTTCTAGAAGTGACCGTCCAAGTTCATTATCTCCTACGCACTCATCTAATCCTTCCTTCACTCCTTGACAATCTACCCCCCTCCCCCCCAAAAAAAAACTCCTACTCCCCACCCCTGCTACCCAGTAGGTGTTTTGCAATGTTATATATAAAAACTTGTGATTCTTTTTAGTTACTTACCAAACACTAGAAAATAAATATTAAATTAATTACTTATTTTTTAGAAAAATATTTTTTTTCATACCAAAAGCACTACCTATCTACTTTGGCTACGGTGGAGGGGATTAAAGTAATTTTTAACTTATTTAGACATTCAATATAAAATCACAGTTTGAAGTTGAAGTTTTGTCTAGATATTAATTTGAAGTTTTTAAGTTGTATTTTTTCACGACCCGATCCTGCACCCTGGACGTGGACGGTACTCAAGAACCACTGCTGGTCCCCAAGCGAACCCTCATCCTGGTTGAATACATACGAAACATAAACTCAAGCATGAAAAGATTAAAACCGAATATAAATTTAGGAAACTGAAATATAAAACTACTCTAGTACAAGAAATCAAATAATAAAAGTAAAACTACCTGACAGAAATTGTAAAATTATGGTTGGATATATTTTACACCTTGGGTTTCCAGCCAAGCGCTCTTGATTTAACGTAGCGGCACTAAGCATGCTTCTTGATTACTCAGAATTCATCAATGTAATTGGACTTAATCACTTGTTTCACATTCTCTGCATTTCCGAGATAAATCTAAATCCTTTGTTTATTCACCTTGAACCTTGTTCCTTCATTATTATCAAGATTCACCTCTTCATGTGGGACTTGCTTGGGTGAGAATGGTCAGGACCATTTTAAATTGAGCTTGCCCATAAATAGGCGCAACCTAGAGTTGAATAGAAGTACAAGATCTTCAACAATAAAATCTCAATTTTCAATACTTTGATCTTGGTACTTCTTCATCTTCTCATTTTACAAGGCTGCACTTTCATAAGCTTTTAGGTGAACTCATCGAGCAAATTCTATTCATTCATTCTTTGAGTTGATGAGTTGCCCCAATCTAAGTTAATATTCTTCATTGCCCGCATGTCTTCATGCACTAGCTCTACCGGTAAATGGAAAGACTTCCCGCATAAGATTTGGTATAAATGCATATGGGAGTCTTGTATGAAGTGTGGTTGACCTATAGAGCAATCTCAAGCTTCCTTGACTAATAGATTCTATTTTCATTCAAAGTCGTTGTCGAAATTTGTTTTATCTCTCTAACTGACACTTCGACTTGCCCACTATTTTTTGGATAGTAAGGAGTAGATACATTGTGGGGGACATCATATTTCTTAAGCAGTGTTTTAAACAACTTATTGGAACAGTGGGAACCTCCATCACTGATAATTTCCCTTGGGGTGGAAAATCTAGAGAAGATATTTTTCTTCAAGAACATTGTAACACTCTTGCCTTCATTGTTGGGGAGCGCAATTGCTTCCACCAACTTCAATACATAATCAACCACAACAAGATTATACTTCATCCCATATGAACTCACAAATGGACCCATAAAATCAATTCCCCATACATCAATAACTCGATTAGGATAATTGGGTTCATATGAAGCTCTTGCCTCTTTGAAATCCCACCCTGTCTTTGGCAACAGTTACAAGACTTGACAAAATCATATGAGTCTTGGTGGATGGTTGGCCAATAGTATCCACACTTCAAAAGTTCATGCGCATTATGAACACCACTATGATGCCCACCAACAGGCGATAAATGACATGCCTCAACAAAACTGGACATCTCAACCTTGGGCACACAAGGACGAACAATCCCATTAGCATAACTACGATACAAGTAAGACTTATCCCAAAAGGAATTTTATACATCATGCATGGACTTCTTCCTTTTGTGAGAATGAAGATCCGGAGGTACCAAATTGCTTTCCAAATAATTAGCAAAGTCGGAAAAGCAAGGAATGAGGTCAAGGGAGAAATTCATTACCTTTTTCATCTGGGAACACATCATTAATCTCACTATTTTCACCAAGATCAAGAAAGGCTTCATTCTCTAATCTAGACAAGGTATCGTTAACTTGGTTCTCTATCCCCTTGCGGTCTTTAACCACAAAATCAAATTATTACAACAACAACATCCATTAATAAGTCATGGTTTTGCATCTTTTTTGTCCATCAAATACCTTAACGTCGAATGGTCCACGTGTACTATGACAGTAGTCAGAAGCAAATAAGAGTGAAATTTCTCGAATTCAAATATCACACAAAGCAGTCCTTGATCTGTAGCCGTTTAATACTTTTGGGATGCACATAGAGATTTTCTTTCATAGTAAATAGGATGAAGTATCTTCTCATTCCTTTTCCACCGTACCACGCCAAGCGCTTCCCCACTTGCATTATACGTGACTTTAAAAGGTTGCCCCTAATTTGGAGAAACAATGATGGGGGAAAAACAAACTTCGTTAACTATTCAAATGCTATCAGATAAGAATAATCAAAGTCAAATTTATCCTCCTTTTCAAGCATCTTGCACAATGGATGTGGAATTTTCGAAATATCTTTTATGAACCTTCAATAGAAACCTACGTGCCCCAGAAAACTTCTCACGTCTTTTATCAAGATAGGTGGAGAGAGTTTTTATAATACCTCCACTTTGGACTTATCCACCTCAATATCTTTCTCAGAAATCTAGTGCCCCAATACTATGCCCTCTTTTACCATGAAGTAACACTTCTCCTAAACAGCACCAAATTGCAATCTTCACACTTTTTCACTACCTTGGCCAGATTGTTGAAGCATCTATCAAAGGAGTCACCAACCACCGAGAAGTCTTCTATGAACACCTCAATAGTGTCCTCAACCATGTCCAAGAAAATTGACATCATGCAATGCAGGAAGGTTTCTGGACATTGCACAACCCAAATGGCATGCATGTGGAAGCAAAACTCTTATTGGGGCACGTGAATGTGGTTTTCTCTTTGTATTTTGGGGCTGTAGAGATTTGATTGTGGCCCAAATACCCATTAAGGAAGAATTTCCATCCCTTTAATAAAAATCTATCCAACATGTTATCCATGAAGGGCATAGGGAAGTGGTTCTTCTCTGTCCAAGCATTGAACTTCTGGTAATCCATGCAAACTCTCCCTACGGTCAACAGTCTCATTGGAACAAGCTCGTTTCTTTAATTTGGGACTATGGTAATACAACCTCTGTTTGACACACACTGAACAAGGCATACCCAGCTATTATCTGCAATAGGGTAGATGACTCTAGCATCCAACAATATTATAATCTCTATCTTCACTACTTCTTGCGTAGGCGGATTTAATCTTCTCTGATGCTCAATACTAGGCTTATGTTCCGGCATGAGTTGGATTTTGTGAACGCAAATACCGCGGGAATTCTGATAATATCCACAATAGTCTACCCAATAGATAGATTGATCCTCTTTAGAACGGATACCATATACTCGATTTGTCACCCATTTAGGTTCCCCTATTCCTCAATAAATGAGTAGGAGTTTCGCATCCTTATCTAAGAATGAATAACTGAAATATGGGGTAGAGCCTTGAGTTCCAATTTTGGGTGTCTCTTCCACAGATGGTCTCACTAGTGTAATTTAATAATATTTCACATCCAACTGCAATTTCTTAAGATTTGACCGAGATTCACAACTATCAAGTGCACCCACCAACTCGACAGACTCTTCGATGCAACCACCCTCAAATTTCATTATCAATGCTTCTAGCGCGTCAACACCCAAACTCTTCTCAGTTTGCATCTCCGAGCCACTCTCACTTGTATAAGTCATAGAAGATACCGATTGGACCTCACCACTCTTCTTTGTGGACCTACAAACGTCAAAAGATGATTTCTTATAGTTAAGTCTGAACTTCATCTGTCCTTTCTCCATGTCAACCAAAGCATGAACCATGGCAATGAATGGTATCCCAAGAATGAGAACCTCAATGTCAAGCTCACAATAAAGAATAAGAAAATTGACCGGAAAAATGCATGACTCCACTTTCTATAACAGGTCATGGAGCACTCCAATACGCCTTTTCAAAGTTATATTCTCCATGAGCAACCACATCGTATTTGGTTTTGGATCACTCAATCCCAACTTCTTGTAAATGGACAATGGCATGAGATAGATGCTACTACCAAGATCACACAGTGCCTTGCAAAAGTGCGATAATTTAATGGTAAAAGGAATAGTAAAAGCACAAGTGTCTTGCTTTTTCTACTCAAGGGATCTTGTAGCAATAGCAGTACAATGTTGCAACTTCTCTACATCCTCAAAACTCACAGATCTCTTCTTTTTAACCATGTCCTTCATAAACTTTGCATACCCAGACATTTGCTCTAGATCTTCTATTGACAAAACATTGATGGAAAGTTGTTTTAGCATAGTGATGATCCTGCAATATTTTACTTCTTTGGTCTTCTTTGCTAATCTCTGGTGAAAAGGGGGTGGAGGCCTAGACAAGGGAACAACTTTCTCTGTGACCCAGCCTCATTATCGGTCTCTCTCCCCTTCTCAACCACAACATCATCTCTGCTAGTATCAATATCCACCTCAGATGACATTTGGTGGATCCATGGTTTTCTTACACCCGTGAGTAGTGACTGTCATACAATGCCCATCAATTTTTAGATTTTGGATAGTGTTTCTTGGAAGAATGCCAAGTTAGTGTGGGTTTATTGTGGAAGACAACTGTGTCATTTGTTGCTCAAGATGCTTTATAGACACTGCATGTCCGTCAACTTTTAGCCATGTACAATAAAAGTCATTCCGCATTTCTCTAACATTCTCCTGAGTCATATTGAATCTTCTCATCATCTTCTAAATCATATCTTCAATTCGTGACATAATACCTCCATCTTCTGTAGGACCAAAGTCACGATTTTGGGGAGGAATATAAGGTCCAACCCTATCGTTTTTATTGCCATAATTTTTCTGGTTTGGTATTTTTGTCACAATTGTAGATCCCATCTCGGCCATATTGACCCTCTTGGTTGTAATTCCCATAGTTCCAACCTTGATTTCCTTGACCTTGGCGCCAATTATCAATACTGGAACCTTGGGTGTTTGGTCGGAAACCTCTGTCTGATCATTTACTACATACTCATCTTCCTCATAATAACACTTCTCGGTTGGTGATGGAGTTCTAGTCAAGTAGTTCATTATATTTACTATCTCAGCACCCCACTAACATGCTTCAGTACCAACCCAACTCTGTTCTCATTTATGACATATCCTCACGTAAGTCTTTCGCATACTTTTTGCCTGTAGCTTGGACTGCGAAGGTGTTTCTCCCAGTATTAGTGCTCTAAGCTTTGTTGTTGCGGGAGATCTTTTGTAGCTTCTCTGCAATATGTTAATAAGTTAAATCTCCATAAGATCCTCCATTAATAGTTTTAAGTATCGCTTTGTTGAAGTCATCCTTCCCTCGGTACAAATACTCTTTTAGCGACTCATCATCAAATGCAGTGATTCTAAACAATTCATATTAAAGTGGTGAACCAAACCCAAGAGCTACTCACAAACTCTCCAAGTAGTGCCACAAAATTGTGGAGGTTATCCATCTTGTTCTGCTTCTTGGACAGTAGAAAGAAATTTTCTAGGAATTCTTCAGTCAGTTGGTTCCATGATTATATAGAGTTGTAAGGGAGTTCATTGAACCAAACCGTTTCATCGCCGATCAATTATAGAGGAAATACTTGTATCGCTATAACATACATGTCCCAATTCGGTCGTCCCATACAATTTTTGCAAGCCACCCTAAGCTAAGCTATCTAAGCATGAGGTTTATCCGACAACCCTGCCAATAAGCCTCTCGCTGTGAGCATTTGCATCAAGCCACTAGTTACCACAAAGGTATGTCCTGGTGGTAGTAAGGGCAGGACAAGAAGTCCATCCTAGTCATCAATGTTGAAGTTGAATCTATAGTTGCTTTGGGGTCATGGTTCATGTGGCTCTCGCACCCTCAGCACATCGCCCAATCGATTATCAGCTGGAGCATGATTATTTCCCTTAACTACCCTCATAGGCTGTAATTCAACACTGTCACATAATTCTCCTACGATCAGGTTGAGTGGCACCTTTTGGTTATTCATTCTACGCAACCTTCTATTCAGTTCTAGATTGTAGGAAGTAAGTGGTTCTCCTTGGTTTCGTGTACTTGACATACACTAAAGTTGGAACCCGAGAGAGATAAAAACAAAAAATATTATTAAACATTGACTTAAGTTCAATAATATCATTAAACTTAATCTAAAAGCCAAAATTTCTCTTGCAGCGACACCAAAATTTGGTAGGCTCAAATTATGCTCCCTAAAGAAGCATAAGTGATCGTTATCTAGTAAAGAACTCAACAAGTACATTGGGGTTGATCCAACGGGGAATATGGTTTAGACTTAACTTGAAATCATGATTATATTCGTTTAGTAAAGGTATTTTCAAAACAATTAAGTAAAAAGGGTGGGTTTGTGAAACAAATTCCTAACATTATGTGAATATAATGTAAGCAAAAGTTACTTGGATTGTGATCAAGATGAGTGAATAAATAGGGTGTACATGTTCCCCACAAGCTCATAACACAGTAATCCTAGTAATAGCAATTCCTTCCTAGTGTATTACATGAAAAGTGATAAGTTAGGTATCTCTAAATCCATGGTCTGAAATCTAGAGAATTTTTCCCCACATCTTGGTGTAGATACGTTTGTATAACTTACTAACCCTTACATTTATCTCATATTACACATCGCATAAATGTATGACTTAGTTTTCACCCTCGCACAAATTGAAACTAGACTATTAGATTGTATTACACTAAATCAATGTTCATAATTTTTTTCATATTAACTACCTCTTTGGTCCAACAAGTATAAATAAGGTGGGTTTTAATGCGTGCACTCTTTGAAAGAGTTCGAAACAAAAGAATTACCAATACATGCAATACACTAGTCGAAGATTATTAATCACTATTAATACTTTTTTAATCACTCATGGTTCCAAAAACCCAAGTTGTGGAATGAGTTACCGACATTAGAAAGAACACAATTCAAGTTTATAGATGAAGAAACAATGAACTTACGTAATAAGAATGACAAACCATGAAAATAAACTTGAATTACAAGCCAAAATCTTCAAATATAACTTAGGAGATCATTAACTTTCTAGAGTTGCAAAATAAAATTTCCAAAGTCAATAATCAATCAAGAGTAGCAATGTATAACACCCAAAATAAGTTTTTTATCCCCCTATATATAGAAAACAAATTATAAATTAAAAGGGAAGCAAAATAAACAAATAAAACAGCAGGACGTGTCCTTGTTCTACGAGGCTACCTACGGTTCGTGAGTTGAGTAACAGTCCATAGGTCCCTTCTGTTGTTTAAGACTTAACAAGTTTTAAAACCTTCAAAAATGAATAATTCTCAGGTATCTTCTACGATCCAATATCACAAACCCTCGTTAAGACGACTGCCCGTATCTCCACTTTGTCGCTCCATACATAGATTATTTCTGTTTCAGGTACTAGAACCACTTCTTTGTTAAGTCATACGGAGCTGCAGCACGGTCCGCCAGTCACCATCGTGATTCTGCAATCGGTCATGATTCCCTAAGCTTCAAAATATTCATGCAGATCCCTTTCTATGACATTAACCTACGGAGTGTGATTTATCCTACGGTCCGTAGGATATCTCCGTTAGTGTCCATTTCTACAGCTACCTTAGCATATTATCAAAACTCCACGCTTGAGATTAATTCCTTAAATCACAAAAAATACATATAAACCTAACACAAAACAGCCTTGGACACTCAAAAATCCCAAGAAAAATGCATCAATAGTATCTAAACGGTGACGGAAAGCTAAGGGTATGACACGATCGACTGGTAGGAAAGGAAGGTAGTAGTATTCAGAGACATTTGATGGGGTTAACATGTTTAGGATATGATCTAATAAAACTAAAATGTGCTAGTTGTTTGTAAAGTGGCTAGTATTCAGAGCATTGGTGAAAACAGAAGATATTCTAAGAGAGGGCAAAGGTGGAGAAGTGAGTGGTTTAATGTATGATCTTATTATTTATTTCTTATATTACCAGGTGAGCATCGGAATGACCGATGATGCCTACTAGTTTGTGTGAGTGTACTGATACTACGCTTTTTAAATTTTTGATATAGTGTGGATGCAGGATTGGTGATGTTTCAATAGATGATGTCAAAGAAATTCTCCAATAGTCTTTCCTTCTGATAATACTCTATTTAAATCTTTAAATATAGTCTGGATGTTGGATTGGTGATGTTTCAATAGGTGAACTCAAAGAAATTCTCCTATTACTTTTATCTTTCCTTCTGCTGGCGAGAGTTGTGTCTTATGCTATTTTTTCTAGTCTCTATTCTTAGTAGCTTTTGTACCTTTTAGAGTAGATCACTGGGGTCGACAGTTACTGAAAAAGTCTTAACTAGATCTTTAAAAAGAGTTTATAATAAAGATTTTATCTCGATTATATATGTATTTCGTTAATTTTCTGCATGTATAAACATTAGGGGTATGAGGGTTCTCCAATTTAGGTGTTAAAGTTGGTGCACCAACAACCCGGTGGGTTGGGTCGTTAAAAATTTATAAGAGCCTAGGTTGCCGGTGTCCCGTACAAGAGCAAGTGGGTACTAGGCTATTGCAGATTGGTGTGTTGACGTCCACATCTAGTCTGCAAGAGGCTAGGAAGCATTCTAGGAATTGTTCCACTACCTCTCTCCTTTCGTGTGAAGTATCTCTTGTCTCATGAGTTACATCCAATTAGTATCTCCCGATTCCAATAGGTAGCTCAACCAGGTAAGTCGGATGTTCTAATTATGATTGAAGAGATAAAAGAAAAGTTAATTGGAACTGGAACGGTTTCGATTCGTATCTGGCCTTAAAGATCGTATGAGGCATAGTTGACCAGTAATGGTTATCTATGGGACGAACTAACATACACAGTGAGATGAGTATAACGCATTAGATATAGTTGTGAATATTAGACCTTGTATTTAATTTATTGCTATGAGTGTTGTGTATCTGGATTTTTATGTTGAGTAAATTGTTTGATGAAACATTAAAGTATGAAGTGTAATTCCCTGAACATCAAGAGATCTTTAGAGATAAACTCTAATAATTAAGTGTGTAGGCATTAATGTGAACTGGTTTATAACATTATGGGTTGAATATTGTGTACCCTAGTTCGAAATATTGGGAGGTGAAAAAGAAATCAGAAAAATTTGGCTTGGGATCTACTTCTGCTAGACCGCTGAAGTGGATACATTTCCGCTAGAGCGGGACGAAGGGAGGTAGAGCCCTACCACTTTTTCCCTGAATTCCTTACTTTAAAATGTCAACTTAGAAGGGATCCAAACCAATCCCAGCAACTCCCGGACCAGTATTCAAGAAGAGTAGTAGCGAAATTTAATTTAAGATTTAAAACGGGACTGCATCAGACAACAAAAACAAGATTGTTCTAAACTTCATAAGTAATAAGTAAAAAAAGTTAACCAGCAACCAATCAAGGATTGGGTAGTGTCCACATTGGTTTCCAAGTCCTTGGAGCCTTCCAAGCCAGCCCCATCCTCATTCAGCATCGGAAACTATGAAAATTCCTTCGAGTCAAGATAGGGGATCTCCTTGCCCGGGGCAATGCATGTGAAAATGGCCTTAATATTCTTCCAAATCGAGGTCATCAGACAATCCCTCTCCACATCCTTCCTCTTCTCTTGGCGCAGCTGGAGTTGGAGTATCTCTACCTCAAGGGTAGTGGTCGAAGGAAAGGGAGTGAAGTAACATATGAACTTTTTATCTTTTTTTGGACCATCTACATATCCATCTCAACCCATGCACCTCATAGGAGGTCCTCATCATCAGAACCTGTGGCCGCTTTGCTGCTACTAGCCTTGCTTGATTTCCTCTTCTTGAGAACCTGTCTAAAACAAAAAGGGGCGAAGAAGGGGATCCATAGGAAGTACCTCTTCAGCATCCAATAACAGCACTCGCGTGTTCTTGTACATAGTTGTGATGAATCGTGGAAGGAAAATTGCCTTCTTATTGCCCCGGTAAAACATCTTCCACTCTGAGTTTATTTAAGCCCCCACGTTTAGTTGTTTTCCCCATATAGCACATGCTACTACCAGAGCACAAAGAAATGTAACATCGGTGTGATTGCCCGACGAGCGGATCCTCTTTGACAAAAATTGTAGCTACTGTTTAGCATCTGCTTACCACCCCGCAGTAGTAATTCCCTTGGTGGTGGCCTAGTAAACCTTCTCCTAATCCGTAGGCTCCACTAAAGTGTCCCTTAAACACCACAGATCCATCTCTCTCAGTCAGTCCTCAAACGTATACTTTGGGACCTCTGGAACCCCCAATGCATCGTTGATAGCAATGGCGTTCAGAAGAATGTCAACATCCCCAATGCGAATGATAAAATGAATATCCTACTAGTAGAAGGTAGAAAAGATGCCATAAAACTCCTTCACCTCGTTAGAGAGTGCACTCGGGGAGCCTCAGTCATTGGAAGCCACCCAAACTCGACCAGTTGAGCGTAAAAGGCAGGATCCTTCACCTCCACCTTATGTAATACGAACGACTTCTCGCAGCAGATTCCTATGGTGCAGTAGTAATTGGTGTCTCTCTGCATTAGCGTCATCAGAATACGGGGTAAAGGGTGATTTCTCATCGTTGTGCCCATCCATTACATGAGACTACAAGCAGCTCACATCAATCAGAATAATAGAGATTATTAAGGGAAGGCTATACAAAAAAAAGAGACAAATGATCTAAAGGGGGAAGCTACTAGTCTGGGTCATCCCGCTACAACCTCCAAAATCCTGCTATGGTGGGATGATGTAGGTCACAACAACGGGATGCAGCCTGCTACAACGGCCTTCATCAAGGACAAACACAAGACACAAAAATGACATCTTCTTGTAAATAATTCCCCCATTTTTATCAATCATTCAGCAGATTGGAGTATATTAACTATCCTAGAACATAAAAAAAAACTATTATTTCAATAAAATAACCCCCAGGAAGTCTTCAATTTAGATTTTTGTCGAAGCAACATTTCAACTTCCCCCATCCATTTTCGTATCAATTTTATAATGTTTTTACGGAATCCTTAAGCCTAGTACGTTGTGCATGACATAATTGATTGGTAGAAAAGGAAGGTGGTAGTATTCGGAGATACTTTATGGGGTTATCATGTTTAGGCTAAGATCTAATAAAACCGGAATGTGTTAGTTGGTGGTAAAGTTGTTAGTATTCAGATCATTCGTGTAAATAGAAGATGTTCTAAGAGAGATCACGGGTGGGGAAACGAGTGATATATGATTACCTAACAAGTCTTAACCAGTCCATTAAAAGATTTTTTTATAAAGACTTTATCTCGATTATATCTGTGTTTCGTTAATTTTCCGCATGCATAAACCATTGGGGTATGAGAGTTCTCCTACTTAGGTGTTAGAGTGGGTGACCGCCCATCCCAGTGGAGTTGGTCATGACATCCCACATACATGCTGACGAAATCTAAGGAGAAATCATTCGATGTCGGGATGAAACATGAAAGAAACATGCTGGTTTTTCTTAGGAAAACTAGTTCTTCTTCTTTTCCTGTAAGTTGAAATGATTTTTGTGAATGATCGATTAAGGTAAGTTCTTTCTAAGTTAGTAGAAAGTATAAAATTAGCTATGAAATTTGTTAGTGTTCCCTTATTAATCCATAACCAAATAATTCCAAACTAATATCATAAATTTCCTGATCGAAATAGATCCATCTATGAATTTACAAATCAAGTGTCTGATGGTGCATAAATGGAAAGTAGATCGCAATTAATATTTGGAGTAATCCAAAAATCATGAATTACTTCAATAAATTAAGATGTTTTATTTTATCAACTATTTCCAAATAACATTTGATCCATGTCATGCAACCCTGGCAAGCAGACACCTCAACCTTCCTCCAATCTAGTGGTGGAAAATGGGCGGGGTAGATCAAATGTGGGTGTGTTGAAAATAAGTAAAAATAAAATGGGTAATATCTCAACCCACCCAAATTTGATATGAGTAAAAATTGATTGGGTAATAAATGGGTTAGGTAAAATACTACTTTACCCATATTTTCATGAACAAATAGTAATTTACTTAAGAATTCAATATGGAGAATATAGTTGTCTTTTTTAAATGAAAAATGTTGAACATGCTTCATTTGGTTTCATTGTATCATAAAAATAAAAAAATCCTATCACTTTTAAATATAAAATAAATTTATGTAAAAAAAAAAATGAAAGTATTTTTAATTTCAAAGTAAATGAATTAGGACTAAATTATGGTTAGTGCCCTTTAAGCAGTGTCAATGCTCATACTTGATTTACTTATTTTACACTATTATTGATTATCTAATATAAAACTAAATAATAAAATAAACTATAATTATGATTAACAAAAGTTTTTGGAGGGTCAAAGATTTCACCCATTCAAATATGGAGAAGAATAGATTATTTTATAGAATAGCATAAAAGAAAGATAAGTTACACAATTTTCAGTGGTATCATGAATTTTGAGTGAAAAAAAGTTAGAAGCTTACCTCATTTGGATAATTCATATTTTACCCATATTTTACCATAGTTAACCCATATTTTTATAGGTCAAATATGGGAATCAACCCATATTTTACCCATGTGATAAATCACTTACTCAACCCAGTAAAATATGGGCGGATTGGACGGGTCACTGAAACATGGGATCATTTTGCCGACACTACTCCCATTTGTATTATCTACTCACTCTTTTGCCTATTTCCCTCATCGCTAGAGTTGTTTCCCAGCTTATCTTTGTAATGACCAGATCGCTAGTTTCTACAAAAATTCAAAAAATTTCAATTTTCCCCAACCAATATCAATCCCGAGTCTTTTATGATTGAGTTTGAAAACTTGATTTTTAAATTGAGGTTAAAGAATGACATTAGAGATAATGATGGTAAGCTTTATTGGGTTGAATGACCTTCCTCATCGCGATAGAGTGACTTTGGGTTGAGATCGCGATGAGCAAATGAGACCTAGATAGAATGTTTTCCAAAAAAATGGGGTTTCCACAACATTTCACCATTTATGAGTTAAGGGAGCTTTGGAAAGGCAATTTGCACTAGATTCTTGGAGGAAATATTTTGGGTAATAAATCTAAACTCTAAATCTTTTACTAGACATTATTATAATTGAATCTATGAGCTTAAATAAAGATTTTTTAGTTCTAAATTGGGAGTTCTTTGTGAACGAATATTTTGAATCAAAAGAGAGTTTATGAACTGATTTGAAACGCATTTTTGAAATGATTTTCCCTGATGTGTTCCTAAAGCCTTGAGTAATATTATCAAGTGTTATTTTTCGTATTCAGGCCCCATCTTAATGATGGATTTTGAGTTGTTTGACCCATTTCTCTAAATTATTGAGGTGGGAAGTGTTGTTTCCGATGGATGATTGTGAATACTTATTTATTTTGAATTTTTTAGCTTTAGAAGTCATTTGGAAGGGGAAGGCTCAACTTTGGAGAGGGTTTCTCTTTGAACTAAGGTAAGTGGCTTCCTAAATATGGAATTCCAATTGAATTTGTACACTTCCTTCGTTGCATGTGCATAGGGAGTAGTACAATTTAGGTGAAGGGTTAAATTGTCCACTACTTACATATAGATATTTAAAAAAGGTTACGTGATGATCATGATGATGTAAACTGTCTTATTGTGCCCCTTATTGATTGATTGATTAAATGCTTGAAAACATGGATCTGTACTTGAAGTGTACAATTTGTTGTCTCTTCTATAAGGTGCAATGTTGCTTGTGTGCATTGATTTTGAACAATGTGATGAGACAAGTAACGATTTCAAGTCTTTGTTAGTGAATGTTGTAATGTCGAGGTCTTTCCTAATGAATGTCGTGATATTAAGGTATTTATCAGCGAATAGTATTATGCATAGGTCTTTACAAGCAAGTATGATTATGCAGAGGTCATTTACAGTGAGTGTTATTATGCCGAGGTTATTGCTGGCAAGTCATATTGTGTCGATGAGAAATGGTTCCGACTAAGGAATTGATTATGTAACTTTATATCCTGATATTTACGTCTGACTTGCTTTATACTTGAGATTAATGAATTGTTTATGTGTATAATTTATGTACTTGACTTTCAATTTTGAATTATTTGATACTTTTTAATGTTGAATTATGGTTATTCGAATTGTTAATATTGACCTCGTGAGCCATGCATTTTAGAATAACTCTATGTTTGGATGATTTATGTGTGTATTGTAGTTACAGTAGATCTCATTCGGGAGTCAAGGGTAATCTTTCTATCTATGTACTTTATTTAGAAGGCTTCTTGTTATGTACCATGTTGTTAGTAGCCACTCTTTTCTTGTACAACTGTGTAGGTTCCGAGCCCTGACTTGCGTGGTCTTCTTCTCCTCTTAGCAATGTAGTCTCATTGAAGGATCTGAGAGGTAGCATCTTTTCATCTGGAGGATCCTCTTTTCCTTATCTTAAGTCTTTTTTCTACATGAAAAACAAAGACTGATACTTGTATTTATTTTTCGAATTCAGTAGTTTCATTAGTTGTTTGTACACATAATAACCACATTTTAGAAGATTGTATAAAATGAATAAGATTTCTGCCGTTGTCTTATTATGTATTACTATATCCGCTTTCATTCATTTTTATTGGATTGAGACTGGTTGTTTTTATAGGAATAGACAAGTTCCATTATGTCAAGTTTTTTGTCGTGTCAAAATGGCAGTAGAGCCCAGGTCCATAAATTTTATGTGTGTACAAAACAAGTCTTAGTAGAGTCTTGAGGATAGGAATGGAGATGTTTGTAATCTTCAAGAGGCTACACGGATTGTTATGAAACGTCCTTTTATTCATCGTTTCTTACATGCATGGTTAACTTAGCTAGTGTTAAGTTCTTGCAAGATGTTTTAGTAGATTTCGAGGACAAGAGTTTCTATTTCCATTGGTAAAGGGTATTAGTTGTTGAGACTCCGAATACGGATAGAGGTAGGAACTGAGCTAGAGTCCATGGTTGTTGACTAGAACTGGGTAGAGGTTGTGCTAATAAAGTGGAACCAACCAAAGGTAGAGGTAGAGAGGCTTCTCTTGAGCCACAAATTGAGGTTGTTGAGATCAATGTTCCTCCCAAGTTTAGATATCGATTGTTTCAAGTTCTGAAGGATGCTTGGTCTGTTAGAGAGCTTTCCTCAAATGGCGCAGACCCTAGGTCAACAACAGACTCTAGGTGTTCATGTTCAGGTGGGCTAGCCACTATTGGTTCATGAACGTTGTTCGTGCACATATTGCTCATCGGTAGATGAATAGTGCTATGATAGGTTTTAGAAGATGAAACAACTCCAATTTTAAATTGCTAAGCCCGAGGATGTGTAACACCTCAGACATCAAAAAGAGCTAAAGAAAAAATCGTACAAGTTACTCATAAGTTTTATGTTTTAGGTCAACTTTAAATAATCATATCTCCTAGCATATAAGGAAGGGATAATTGTATATAATAGCACACTAATAACCTAAAATAAATGGAGTAGCCACTGTTTGATTTGATTGTGCCCCCATAGCAAATGTTTATCAATCGCCTCTCTCCCAAAACTCTTGCTCGCTACTCTCCCATTCTCGCTTGTCACTCTCCCTCTGCTAGCTTTATACTACAGAAGTGTATAAAATTGTGTTTCTATTTTGTATAAAACGAGAGAAAATTGTATATGCACATGCAAAAACATATATCTTCGTGCTATAGACGTAATTATACAATTTACAAATATTTTACTTCTATTCAGTTGTATACAAATGCAATTTTTATACAAATATTGCAGCGAAAAAGGCCAGTGAATTATACAATTGCAGTGAACACAGTTTTCTCTCGCTTTATACAACAGAAGTGTATAAATTGTGTTTTTTTTTGTATAAAGCGAGAGAAAAACATATATATTCTTCATATACACTTATAATTATACAGTATACAAATATTTACTTCGATTCAATTGTATGCAAATAAAATTTTATACACATATTGCAGAAAAATAGCCCAACAAACTATACAATTGCAGTGAAATGGGCCAGGTAATTATACAATTGCAGCGAAATAAGCCAGCGAATTATACAATTTAGGCCAGAAAATTATACAAATTTGACCAATGAATTATACAATTATATATGTATAGCGAATTATACAGTTATATGTTTGCTGTGGAGCGCAATTATGCAAACTTTGCTATAGCATACAAATATGAGTTTTTTGTTTGCTATATGTGAAAGTTGCCCTATAAGGAATTATGTGTCCCATTACCTATCAATTAAATTTCTTCTGAGTCATCTTACCGACGCTACACTGTTTACTTAATTTTGAGGTTAAAGTAAAAAGTTATGCCTATCTAGTGAAACATATCTTTAATGGCATCTGAATAATTTTTATAAGGGTAGTTTAGTATTTTTCCCATTTCTTCTAGGCCTAAACAGGTTTTTCTTCACCCAAATAAGGGTCTAATAAACGATAAATAATCTTTTCACTTGCTTTAACACATGGAAATTACAACAAGATTTCAAGATAAAAATGTAGGTTTCAAGTGTTCTTCAAGATTCATTTAATTTTCGCAAAAAAAAAAAATTCTTTCCTTGGTTGTAAGTGTTCTAATATTCATGCCCTACATCTCAATTTTTTCAACAAATCAGTACATCTAAAGGATTTACTCGTAGTTCTTTATATTGAGTTCAATTCTTTAACAATAGAGGTTTTGATTCTTTTATTTTGTGAATATTATAGTGTTTTTCATGTTAAGTATCACATGGACCCTATTCATTTAGTAACGTTATGGTTACAAAAAGAGTTGTATGAAAGTTCTCATGTATTAAATCAAATTTGTGAAACAAAAAGAAGGTAGGAACAATTTCTGAATTCTAAACTAATTTTGGGTCTTAATATTCAGGCCTTGGGGTGACGCGCTAGCAGTGCGCCAAGGCATATATATATATATATATATATATATATATTTAGAGAGAGAGAGACAGACAGGGAGAGAGATCTTGGACTTGAAAGATAAGTCAACAAAGGCACATTTTAATGCAAGTAAGTCTGACATTTTTGAAAGTACTTGCGTAAAGTAATAGCCCCTTTCTTCATAGAAGGTGAATTGAACATAGTGGGTATTGATAATTTTAGGATTACTATCGAGCACCGAATTAGGTTAGAGTCTTTTATGACTTAAAATGCCCATAAAACTGTAGACTGTGTAAAATAGGACAGTATGGATTCTTCATTCGACTCCTCACTCCGTCTGAGAAGGACTATCAGATAGATTCGTAGTCACAATGTGCACCGACAAGGTATATGATGAGACTTGCATCGTGGAAAATGTTCTATTATTACTAGGGTCATGGTAATGGTTGTAGGTTAGAGAAACTCCCCAAAAGTAAAGTATATTATTTTCACATTGTTTATACTGCTTATCTTATTGTAAAGACTAATAGGTTTTCATATCTTTATATATCGTTGAGTTGATTTTAGTCCCCCAATTATGTTGTTGTTTAATTTAGTCTTCTTATATACTCATACATTTAATATATTGATGGTACTCGACTTGCATCTTTTATGATGCATATATAGGTGTTAAGGATCATCAACAAGCATTTCGTTTAGATCACCTTACACTCGTACATAGTATATTGTGAGACCTCCTTTCTTCTAGTACACTTCATTTTCATTTAAATTTTGTAATAGTGTATATGTCGTGGGTATTTTCTTGACATCAATCTTGAACTGTTAAGTTTCATAGATAGAAATAATTTAATGTGAGTTCTTGGGGATCACAAATGGTTCTCAGGTGCCGGTAACATTAGGGGATAAGCTCGGTCGTGATAGGATTCTCATGAATTCTTTACCTAGTGCCACGAGATGTTTAATGCAGCTGGTATGGTGGATGCTTGTGGTATCTGGTTTGTTTCCCTTCACCTTCGTGGTGCTTGAGAGTTGTAGAGGACCTTTCTGAGGTCTAGACCATCTGGATCTCTTGTGGAAGAATGTGGTTTATTTTCTAGTGCTTTCCAAGACCTCTTCATTCCTTAGAGGGTTGGGGAGGAGACTTATCTAAGATTTGAGTGATTGGTTCAGGGCAATTGTTTTTCATCGAGTGTGAGACCCATTTATATGGCCTTTCTAGGTATAGTTTTACTAACGTTCATGATGAGGCACAGAGACTCATTGTCCTTTTCTACATGTTCCAAGTAGGGATCCGGTCCCTCAATCTAGAGGTCTAGGCAGAGCTCAAAACGGTCATGGTGGCAGGACTTCAGGGGTATTCGAGCTCTGTAGGGTGTAGGTAGAGGTTCTAGTCTTGCAGCTCGTAGCTAAGATGTAGTATAGAGGCTGAGACTTCTAATTCTTTCATCACATGTATCCTCCCAATTTGTCATCGACATATGTCTAGATTGTTTGATCTGGGATCTACTTTCTCGGATGTGTGAACATATTTTGTTGTTGGGTTTGATTTAATGTCTGCTTACATGCCTCTTCCTATTGATGTTTCTATAGTAATGAATGAATCCTTCGTGATGGGTTAAGTGTATCGAACTTGTCTTGTTTCTTTTTTCGGTTATGATACTTGGGTAGACCTAATTTTGTGGGGGATAGTAAACTTTGATATTATCTTGGGTATGGATTTGCTTGCTCTATATCATACTATGACCTTCCCAAAATTGAGTCCTACCTCTTATTTCAAACTTCCAAAAACTTCTTACTCTACTTATTTTCTCAAATAAAAATCGTAGTAGTTGTGATAAGGTTAAGCATACCTAGACATGCCAATTATTTAAAATGGTAATTAATCGAAAAATGTTCGAAATAGTTTTTCAAATTTGGGATACAAACTATTTAGTTCTTATAAAATCAACGACTTCTTTTTCTAATTAACTAATATTCAATGAAGTAATAAATCATATTATGAGGTCATATTTATTATTTATGGTAGGTAAATCTATTTAAGTGTATCTAATATATGGATAGCTAACAATTTTGAAATAAAGTTTGATACTCAGTATATCCAAATCAAATGAGTCAATTGCTTTACACTCTAACATATGTCTTCTTTTCGAATTTATATGTAATTATGATTATTTATGATTTGTAATCTAACCTCTTTATTTATTTAAATATTATTAAATTATTATATTTTAAATCCACAAGGGCAAAACGAAAAATAATATTTTTTAAAAATCAAAAGTAGCTCCACAAGGGCAAAATTAAAAGCTATCCATAATATTGATTTCCCTTCAAACTTCTGACGAAGAGCTTTTTAGTGTCATTTTATTTTCTAACATATACTTTTCCATATAGTTATATTCCCCTAGTTTTGATTTTAATATTTTTGGTAGTTATATTCCATTGTTTTGATTTTATACCGTGAATGATTGGATATAAAATTTTAAAGATAAGTAATTTTATGAGATATATTTTTTAAAAAGTACAATTTGTAATTTCAGATATATAATAATATTTAAATGGTAATATTAAGGCTAAATAAGAATTTTAAATTTAAATATACATTTTATATAAACTTTTCAATTTTAAGTTTTATACATTAAAATAATATATTTTCTGGTAGTATATTTCAATGTTTCATAACGTTCCAACAATGTCCACCAATCACATTGCAAGGTCAAATTTTTACACAACATTTTTTAATTTTGTGTGTGTTTTAAATGTCTATGTTCCAATTTTCCCATGTGAAAGTTTTTTTTTTTAACAATATGAATTAATTTCATTACTTTGCAATATATTTTATATAAAAAAAAATGGGTGCAAAATGCAATTAAAAAATAGCCTTCCATCTTTTTTGTATTACTTTAATAAAAATTAAATGAGATAAATCTTTTCTTCAAATTGAATTTAGCTCTAAATTCAATGAATAATCTACTATAATTAATTATTTAAGTTTTTATCATATTCATATGTTTTGACCCTTCTATTTAAGTGGACCATTTCTTCAAAGTTTAATACACTATTTTTAAAGCAAATTAGCATACTCATATTCTTCCCTAAAAAAAATTATCCATCAATCATGGCTAACATGCTTTGAGCTAATCAAGGTGCTAGGGCCATTTGTAAACCTAAAGATCTAATCGTTTTTCGTGACTACAATCATTGTCTTTTACCAAGTGTTAGTGTTGCCGATAGCTGTCAGGCTTTTGTTCCTGGGGGTCCCATCGGTAGCATGGAATCCTTCCAATGTCAAATGTGTCATTGCCATCAAAGTGTCCATCGTAGGTTGAATGTCAGCAATCATTAGCTTCCACCACCACCAACACAACAACAGGTTTATTTTATTATAATTTTAGTAAAATAGTAATGGTCATAGCTTTTTGAATGAGTTGTTGAATTGTTGTTTGCTTTGCCAAAATAAACTCCCTTTAAATTTTTCATCTAGTATCACGATTACTATTTTTTAGATCTTTTCCAAGTAATGTTTTTTACTTTTTTCATCTGTTTAAAGTAATACTCTCAATTATAACTAGTTACGTATTTAAATTTTTTTTTAAAAAAATATAAATTGATTATTTAAGATGACAAGATTAAAAATTCTGATGTACTTTCATAAACTATGTATCAAATCAAACTAAGGCATATGTATGAAAACACTTTATCTTATTCTCCAAAAAAAAATAATTAATTATGTATCAAATCAACTATTCTATAAAAATTCTGAAACAATATTTCCGTTTTTCATCTATAAATAGAAATCTTGCACTTGTATGTTATGTTAAATGACATGTAATTTCTTACTTACCTAATTAAACAAATTTCACCATATACCTACGATTTCAAATGATTCTTCATATCCACTAAAGTTATAATTGCATCAAACAAAGCCCATAGAAAAAGTGAAATATATATATATATATATATATATATATATATATATATATATATATAGAGAGAGAGAGAGAGAGAGAGAGAGAGAGAGAGAGAGAGAGATAAAATCATTTGACAACAAGTTTATGCATTCATTCTTGAACAGAATGTCACCCAAAGGGATGTGAAGAGGGAAGAATCTTCAAACACCAAAAATGCTAATCGTCTCGGTCGTATCAATGCAAAACTATTTGACTCTCCAGGAGTTTCAATTGCACTCGCGGAATCCATCATGACTAGAGCTACTGAAAACTGGGTGAATTGTAACAATAAAGATGCAGGCAATAAGAGAAAAAAGTCATGGGCTGAACATGTTGCTGAAGAATATGAGAAGGAGCAACCATAAATACTGGTAAACCAACTAGAATTGACTTTAAACATGAGGTCTGAAAATGGAAAGAATAAGAACATCAAGAAGGATGAAGATGAGAAGCCAGATGGACTTGAGCTGTATATCAAAACAAAGAGCGAAGATATTAAAAAATTACATATTGCTCAAGCGGAGAATAACATCTTCGGACAATCATACTATCCCAATTAAGAAGTGACTATTGTTTTGTAGTTCTTGCTTTTTCTTTATCTTTTTTTTTGGATGGGGTATGTAGCCAGGGTTAGACACATAAAATACTCCTATGAGTATATATAGGGTATCTATATATCTTCTCAACCTGGTCATTTTCGTTTACAATTTTCTTTTTACTTAAGTGTCGATCCACCATTTTATGTATCAAAGGTCTTGTTTTGTTTTTCAAACATGTTGATTTTAATGTATTCTCCATAAAATAATTTATTCAATTTTTGTACAGATGTGAGATTAGTCATATACATTCTAATGTTCGAAGATGAAAGAATAAATATAATAATTATTCTTTCGAAATAAAGAAGATAAAAAGGCAAATTTTACCAATGGAATGGTGGTTATAAAATTTCAATGACTTATCTAAAGCAATGTGTAATAATCTCAACTTCAATAATATCCATGAATTTAGTGGTAGAACAAATCTCTCTTTAGCCAACTTGAATATTTATTCTAGGAAAAGTAGCACCCATAAAGCTTGATGAACACAAAATTGAACACCAAATTAAGCACATCATTTCAACATGTTTAATTTACAATCACTAAAGAATCAACTACAAAAGAGTTTTAGCACTAATGCTAATACAAAACATTACCTAATTTGATGTTTGCCGCTACACAACATTTTTTAATGACAGTAATGAGTATTGTCCCACAATGTCTGTAGCATGTTGTCTATCATTGAAGAGAAATTAATTAAGTAAAATATATGTTATATTATGTTGTGCGAAGAACTGAAATAGGAAATAATTTGTCTTTCTTTATGTGAATTTGAATACCAACTCATGAACATAGAAAATATTCTTCTATTAGATTTGTTATTTGATTAGTATTAAAAATTACATCTTTTTTTAGACTAGAAAATATGAAATTACCTAAGGGTTTTGAAAGTATTCCCTTATTAATCAATAACTTAATAGTCCCTAATAATCTCATAAGCTTCCCAATCGAATTAACTCCATGTATGAATTCACAAAGCAAATGCATGATAATGCTGAAAAAGCAAGTAGATGGCTATTAATATTTGGATTACTCCAAAACTCATGAATTACTTTAATAAATTAAATTCTTTTGTTTAATTAACTATTCCACATGGCATTTGATCAATTCCATGCAGACCTAGTAAAAAGGCACCTCAATCTTCTCCAATTAATATAATCTACTCACTCTTTGCCCTCTTTTGTCTCAGCGATAGACTTGTTTCCTAGCTTCTCGCTACAATGACTTGATTGATAATTTTTATCCCCCAATATCGACCCTGAGTCTTTTATGATTGAGTTTGTAAATTTATTTTTTTTTATTTAGGTTAAATGATGAGATTTATGATCGCACGCGATTGTCAACCTTAATGAGTTGACTTACCTTACTCATCGCCATAGCATGACTCTGGATCGTGACCGCTATGAGAAAATGAGACCAGGACTGAATGTTTTCCAAAATTTGGGGTTGCAACCCTATTTCACGATTTTTTAGTTTTTGGAGTTTTTGAGGGAAATTATTGGGTAATGATTTTACTCTAAATCTTTTATTATCCATTATAATTAATTAATTAATGAGTTTGAGTCAAGATTTTTAGTTGATTAAATGGGGTTCTACATGAACTTAGGTTTTGAATTAAAAGTGGATTTATGAAGAAATTTTAAGCCCATTGTCAAAATGATTATATAATGAGTTCCTGAAGCCTCGAGTAGTGTTGACAAGTAAGAGTGTCCAGATTCAAACCTCCATTATGATATTGGTTTTTGAGTTGTTTCACCTGTTTCTATGTATAATTGATGTGGGAATGTTGTTTCTGATGAGTGATTACAAATACTTATTTATTTTGGATTGTTTTGCTTCGGAAGTGATTCGAAAGGGTAATTCTAAACTTTTGGAGTGATTTTTCTTTGAGTTAATCCAGGTGGCTTTCTAAACCTTGTATTCTAGTTGAATCTGTGTACTTGCTTCGTTTCTTGTGTATTGGGAGTAAAATGGATGAGGCGAAGGGTTAAATCGTCCTCTTATCACATCTAAATGAATAAAACATAGTTGAAATGAATAAGGATATTGGATTATCATGATGATGTAAATTTCTTTATTGTGATCTTATTGATTGATTAGTGAAATACTTGAAAGTATGAATGTGGACTTTAATTGTGCAATTTGTTGTATTTTCTATGTATTGTGATATTAATTGTGTGCATTGATTGTGATTACCATGGTGAGACATCAGTATTTATGATGTCGAGGCTTTGCCTGTGAATGTTGTAATGTTGAGGTCTTTGTCGTTCAATGTTGTGATGTAGAGGTCTTTAGCGTGGAGTGCTATTATGTCAAGGTCATTGTTGGAAAGTGTGATTAGGCTTCCAGCGAGTGTTATGATGTTGTGGTCATTACTGCCAAATGATATTGTGCCAATGAGAAATAGTCCCGGCTAGTGAATATATTATGTGACTTTATACCTCGATGCTTATGTGTGACTTATTTGATATGTCATATTGATGAACTCTTTATGTGTGACTGAACTACTTGACTTTAAGTTTGACTTATTAAATTTATTTTTTTACTTGTGGCTATTAAACTGTGAATATTGGCCTAGTGAGCCATGCATTGTATAATTTCTTGGTCGGGATAATTTATGTGTAGGTTGTAGTTTGAGGAGATACAGTTGGAGAGTAAGGGATATTCATTTCTATCCAGGTAATTTGTTTTGTAGGTTTCTTGATGGTAATATGTTGCTATTACTTATCTCTTGCTTTTACACCTGTGTAGGTTCTGAGACCGTACTAAGTTAAGTTATTCTTCTTTTTCATCTCCCATCATTAGAGGTTCATTGAAGGTTCTGAGAGGTAACTTCTTGTCATCTGGCGAACCCTCTTTTCCTTCTCTTTATGTCTTTGTTCAACTTGAGAAACAAAAACTGAGATTTGTACTTATCTTTCGAATTCAATACTTTTATTAGTGGCTTGTATATGTGACAACAATGCTTTAGGATAATATTAGATGTTGACCCATATCTCTATATTATTGATGTAGGAAGTGTTGTTTCTGATGGGTGATTGTGAATACTTATATATTTTGGATTTTATAGCTTTAGAAGTCATTTTAAAGTGAAAGGCTCAACTTTTGGAGTAATTTTTATTTGAATTAAGTCAAAATACTACCTAAATATTGTATTCTAGTTGAATTCATGCACTTCCTTCGTTGATTGTGTATTGGGAATAATACAAATGAGGTGAAGGATTAAGTCGTCCACTTTTTACATCTACATGGGTAAAAAAGGGTTGAAATGAAATAATGTTACGTGATGATCGTTATAATGTAAACTGATGTATTGTACACTTATTGATTAATTGATAAAAGTCTTGAAAAGATGGACATGCACTTGAATTGTACAATTTGTTGTCTTTTCTATGTGATGTGTTATTTCTTGTGTGCATTGATTACGAACATTGTTATGAGACTAGTTAGGATTTATGATGTTGAGGTCTTTGTATGATGAATGTGTGATGCCTATGTCTTTCCCAGTGAATAATGAGATATTGAGGTATTTATTGGCAAATTTTATTATTCGTAAGTCGTTATAGACAAGTATAATTAAATTGAGTTCATTTTCAGCGAGCGTTATTATGTTGAGGTCATTGTCGACAAGTGATATTTTGTCGATGAGAAATGGTTCCGGCTAGTGAATTGATTATGTGACTGTAACCCAGATGCTTATGTAGGATTATGAAGTAGAGTGGTGAGCTCCAAACAGTATTTGCTATATCCTACAGGGTTGAGAGTGTATCTGAAGTGCGAATTGAAGAGTGACAACATGTCAAGGCATTGGCGGAAACTATCATGAATTTTGATACTGATGGTATTGAAGAGTATGGTCTTTGGTGGTTGCACTTTAACGAAAATTGGAGTTTGATATGAAGCATCGCGAGTCTCCACCCGTGAAACCATCTATTGAGGAGGCCATAAAATTAGAGCTTAGGGATCTACACCCATCTAAGGTATGTATTTCGGTGTAGAGATGACACTTTTCCGGTGATAATTGCAGCATATTTGAATGAACAACAAGTAGAGGGCTTAGTGGCGGTATTGAAGAGGTTCAAGCGAGCCACTGAGTGGACTATTGCGGAGATTATTGGGGTACCTCCCGAATTTTTTCTCACAAAATCCAACTCATGCAAGATCAGAAATTAAGTATTGAGAACCAAAGAAGGTTGAATCCTCTCACGCAAGAGGTAGTTAAAAAGGAGATTATCAAGTGGTTGGATGCTAGAGTTATTTACCCTATTGCGGACATCAGTGGGATGTGTCTTGTTCAGTTCATTCCTAAAAGGGTGGGATGACAGTGGTACCTAATGAGAAGAACGAGCTTATTCCAATGCGGCCAGTGACTGAACGGGGAGTTTGCATGGACAACCGGAAATTACAGAAAAGGACTATTTCTCCATGCCCGTTATGGATCATATACTACACACTTACAGTACAAGGTTGGTATTGCTTTCTTGATGACTATTCAGGCTACAATAACATATCTCTCGCTCTAGAAGATCAAGAAAAGACCACATTCACTTTTCCCTATGCCACTATTGCATTCAAAAGCATGTTGTTTGGGTTATGTAATGCAGCGGCGACCTTCCAGCATTATATGATGTTGATATTCTCCGATATAGTGGACACTATTGAGGTGTTCATGGATGATTTTTCTTTAGTGGGGGACTCCTTTGATCGGCATTTGAGTAATTTGGCTGAGGTGCTCAAGAGGAGTGAGGATTGTAATTTGCCGCTAAATTGGGAGAAATGTCACTTATGATGAAAGAAGGCATTGTGTTGGGCCATCACATATCTGAAAAGGGAATCGAGGTTGATCGAGCTAAAGTGGAAATAATAGAGAAGCTTCCTACACCCATCTTTGTCAAGGGTGTGAGAAGTTTTCTTAGGCACGCTGGTTTTTATAGGATGTTTATTGAGGATTTTTCAAAAACTCCATATCCTTTGTGCAAACTGCTTGTGAAGGAATGTAAGTTCCATTTTGATGAATCCTATTTGAAGGCATTTGGAGAGTTGAAAGAGAAGTTGGTGTCCGTGCCCATTATTATTTCACCAGACCTTAATGAGCCACTTTAGGTGATATGTGATGCGAGTGGGTTTGCATTTGCTGTTGTATTGGGACTGAGAAGGGATAAAATCATTCACCCCATCTACTAGGTGAATAAAGCCCTAAATAAAGCTCAAAATAACTATACAGTAACCAAACAGGAACTTCTTGCAGTGGTGTTTGCATTCGAGAAATTCCGCTCATATTTGCTTGGCACAAGGCTCATAGTGTATACGACCATTCTGCTTGGAGGGACTTTATGGGGAAGAAGGATTCTAAGCCAAGGTTGATCAAATGGGTACTATTTCTATAAGAGTTTGATTTTGAGGTAAAAGATAGAAAGGGGACTAAGAATCAAGCTGCCGACCATTGTCTACATCGGAGGATGAAGCTATGCATGAATTGGGAGAAATGGCTGAAATTGATGATGCATTCGCATATAAACATGTATTGGTCGCGTCTCAGGATTTGATCCCATGGTTCGCAGACTTCGCAAATTTTCTTACAAGTAATGTAGTGTCGTCAGACTTGGCCTTCCACCAGAGGAACGAAATCATGCATGATGTGAAAAAATTATTTTGGGATGAGCTTGCTTATATCGAGTTGTGCTAATGGGATTATCCGTCGTTGTGTACCTAAGGTTGAAATGTTGAGTGTTCTGGAGACGTGACATTCCTCGCCTGTGAGTGGACACCATAGTGGTATCCGGATAGCGCATAAGATCCTGCAGTGTGGGTATTACTTGCCAACCATACACAAAGATTCTCATGATTTTTCCAAATATTTTGATCGAAGCCAACAAGATGGGGAAATTTTGAAGAGGCAAGAACTTCCCTTGAATCTTATTCTAGTGATTGAGCTATTTGACGTATAGAGAATTGACTTTATGGTCCCATTTGTGATTTCTCATGGGATAAAGTATATTCTTGTGGAGGTTGACTTTGTATCGAAATGGTGGAAGCAATTGTGCTCTCTAACAATGAAACGAAAGGCAAAGTGTCACCGCATTCTTGAAAAAATCATCTTCTCCATAATTGTCACACCTGAGGCCATAATTAGTGATGGTTTCACTCACGTTTGTAATAATTTTTTCAAAGGGCAATTGGATAAATATGGTGTTCGCCATAATGTTGCTACTCCTTACAGTCCACATACTAGAGGACAAGTTGAGCTGTCAAATCGTGAGAAAAAGCAAATTCTAGAAAAAATGGTGAATGCAAATAGAACAGAGTGGTCAAGGAGGCTTATGATGATTTTTGGGCTTACTTCATGATGCTGGAGTACGATAGATGTCTCCTTACCAACTTGTATATGGGAAGACTTGTCACTTGTTGGTTGAGATAGAGTACTTGGCGATGTGGGCGATGAAGAAATTGATGTTGGAGACTGAAACGGCAAAACAAATACTAAATGGGTTGAATTATCTTTATGAGGTTCGCCTAAAGGCCTATGAAAGTTCATCCATCTATAAAGGGAAGATGAAGAAGTATCACGACCAAAGGATTTAAAAGCGAGAATTTTTGTTGGTGATTTGGTGCTTCTATTCAACTCTAGGCTACACTTGTTTTCGGACAAACTCAAGTCCAAGTGGACAAAGCCATTCCTCATCACTAAAGTGTTTCCACATGGAACAGTTGAGTTGGAGAATAAGGAAAGCGTAAAGCTTACAGTTAACGGGCTATGAATAAATATCCATCTAGGGCATGTAGACTGTGCTCATGAAATGGTTGAGGTGTATCTTCTTGATGATCTTAGTAATCAAGGGCATGTGTCGTGCCGCGACCTTAAATCAAGCGCTTCTTGGGAGGCAACCCAAGATGTATCCTCTATCCAACAATAGGTTTTTGGTTTCATTGTAGAAATAGTCATAGTTTTTGTTTCGTTTGTCTCATTATTTTGTTCTTTCTTGTGTGCTCGTGTTGGATAAAGATTAGTATAGGGTTTGTGCCTCAAAAGTGTCCAGAAATATATAAAAAGACTAGTCTAGGGTATTATATGTGCAGGGAGCAAAAGAAAAAATCTGCAAAAAAATGGTCTGGTGCAGAGGCCTACAAACCCCATCGACGGACCGTCATTGGTGTTCGTAGATCCCATGTATGTTTCCAAAATTTTCTTAGTCTAGAAGTGATCGACGATCACAATCGACAGGCCGTCAATTGACCTACGGACCATCGACCGAGTTTTTCAAGTCCACATCGCTAGTTATCCAATCCAACCTGGCCGGTAATATTAAAAGACATAACTTTTCAAACTCAATCCGTTTTTCCATTTCTTTTAAAAATCACTTCCATAACCGTTTTCTTCAATTATTTCCTTCATATTTCACTCAAATTCAACCTCTATAAATTCCAATCACTGACTCATCAGAATGCTTACTTTCCCAAACTCTCAGTCTCTTCTTAATTCTATGTTTCTTCATTCTCAAGAGGCCAGTGATTGAGGTTTGAGTCGTAGGCTACTTCTCCCAAGTCACTCACAACGACATCACTGCTAAGAAAGGTACTTTCATTTCTCCTAAATTTTGAAATCACTTTCATAGTAACAAATAGGAGTCCAAAAGTGGGTCCTTACCTTGGGACTAAATTATGTAAAATTTTGTGCTTAAAAATGTGTAATTACTCCCATAGGGATGATGGACAGTGGTTGTGTAGCGAATTTAACAAGTTAAAACTGTAGTTGTCTGAAAGTTTCGACTTAGGGTTCCATATGTCTACAGAATTTGGTAAAAAATTTCATCAAATCAGAACCTTCGGAATGACGAACTACAACCTTGTTATGTTAAAATTGTTCTAACTTGTTTGTGTAAAAAGGAATCACTAAAGGAACTAAATATTTGAACTTGTAAACGGGTTGAATGTTGTCTTAAGACAACAGTACGAGACCCGGTCGACTGAATCACCCTAAAATGTTGAAGTATAAAACAACAGAAGTGGACTACGGTCTATCAATTGATCGACTGACCGTTCTTCATGCCCGTCGCTTCCATCAGAGAACCTACACCAAATTCTAAAATAAATATTAGTGTCAGACGACGAATGTGGACTACGTTCTGTCATTTTTTAGACGGACCATTATGAACATCCATCGTTTCCATAAAAAAACCTATTTTAAACTCATCCAAGAATAAGTCTAAGTGTTGGAAGAGGGACAACATCTATAGACAATTGATGGGTCTCGTCGATGTGAATCTGCAGAACAGAATTGTGTTTTTATTTTTCAAGTTTTCTTCTTTCCATTATGTTTTGAGTGTGTAGCTGTGATGAGTTGAGACTAACGACTACTTTACAGGTACCAATGGCTCCTAATAAGGACATTGTCTACGCTGAAAGAGGCAAATAGAAGTCGCTTTCCCCATCTCGTCGAATGATAAAAGAAGACTCCGATAACGAGCGAGACCCAGGCTATGTCCCTCTAGGTTCCATTGCACCGGCTGAAGTAGCACATGTTATAAGAGGAACCCCCCCAGAAGGTGACTCCCAGCATAATCCATGTTTCCCAGTATAACGAGGAGTGCACACTGACCGGTTCAACATCTGATGTTGCTTACAGTTCTAAAGAGGGCTCAACATCCGAATCTACGTCTGCTTCCACCTCATGGGTTGGCCAAATCTTCTGGGTCAAAAGGGCCACTGCTTCTAGTTCCACCTCTTAGGGATCCATGAGGAAAGAGGAACATGACCACCAAGCCTCGTATGAGGAGGCTACCAGTTCAGAGTATGCACCTGCACCCCGAGTTGATGAACCTGCACCTATTGCTAATGAACCAAATCAGTGGTGGTAAAGGGACAATACCACGTTTATTGGGATGCAAAGATGTTGAATAACATGGGGTGATGACCCGGCTAGTTACAGTAGAGTGTCAATTCCTCAAATGGAGTTTGCCCACGGTCCCTAAGGTGCATAGATTGTTCAATCTTCATAAAATTCGACTGGATAGCGCAGGGATTCGGGCACATATAGAGAGGAAGTAGTCTGGTTGTTCTTTGTCTCCTATGTGGCTACTCTTCGAGGTTTCATAGACAGGAAGGAAAGACCTTTTAAATAGGACCCTCTCACCTCTACTATAGTCCGGGTTGCCGGGTTGACATATCAAAGGCTACCATACACTATTTCTAGTACGATCTACCACCGGGTGATAATGAATCCGAAATACTTCAGAGTTTGACTACAAGTGGGTGATGGTGAAGAGTGTGAGTTTCAACAAAGTGTAGAGAAACGTGAGGAGATGAAGAAACAGTTGGCTCAATATCTGGCAACAGATGGTGAGAGGCCAGGCTGGGTGATAGATCCCCGAAGTCTAATTAGGAATGTCACCTCACTTTTATGGCAAAGTTTTTAATAGATTCTTAGTCTGACACCGCTTATTGCCCTCAAATACGAATAATGTACTTACATGGGATAGGGCGAGGTATTGGTAGCAGCACTAGTAGTTGGGCAAGCTATAGATTTTGCATTTCTTATCTTTCAGCTGTGCAGGGACATCGAAGTGCCTATTTGTCATTGAGATACAGGCTGTAGCCCAGTGGGGACAATTCATATAGGTCTCATCGAGGATGAGGCCAATGTATTGCCACCACGGAGAGGGCCCATGATTGAGTTTTTGCCACTGGGCGAGAATTTGCCAAGCACTATAGAGTTAGCCTAAGGGTCCGGCCCTGCAGCACCAGAGCATGCTGAACCCACTCGGCTTATTCATCACATACAGCCTGTAGGACCCCGAGTTCATCCCGATCCACGCTACCATCTGCAGCATTGGTCCCTCTAGATCACGTCTATAAGTTAGAGTAACAGGTGGCCACCCTGCTACGCCACATTAAACCTTGGATTAGAATATCCATTGCTGAGGTTGAGGACCGCATAGAGAAGTGGGTGGCTAAGTAGGTTGAGCTGCAAATTTAGGCGGACCACGAATGCTTTGATGTTGAGATGTGCGTTCTAGCACGGCCCACCCCTACTGCTGACCTCCCTACTACTTAGGCTGAGATTTCTAGCTTGCGAGAGTATGTGTATGTCACCTTGGAGATGACGGGGACTGCGCCATAGAGTGCTCTTATAAAGCTAGCAGAGGACATAGTTCTAGAGGCTTTGTTCAAGGCCCCTACTGAGCCACCATCTAAGCATTAAGGTCGTGCCAAGAGGCATCGCTCAAGATACACCATTGAGTCCGGTTATAAAGAGCATGTGAAAAAAGAGAGAGAGAGGTTGGAGCTACAACAGGCCAGGTGTAACGATCCAGAAATAAATAAATAAATAAAATAATAGGTACTTAAGGTGATTTAATTATTAATTACAAATCTGAAATTTTAAGGGCGTAATGGTCCTTTTACGTATTAATTAAAATAAATCACAGATTTGTATTGTTCTAATTAAAATCCTATTTGACTAAGTCTTGAATTTAGTCTCCTAATCCTAATAACACTCTATCTCTCTCTCATGTTCTCCATATCTCTCTCTCGTTGCTTACTTCAAAAAATAATTTCAAGAACTGAAAATACATCTAAAGTTAATCACACTTGAAGAACTCACAAGAATTTTAAGTAAAAGAAAAAGTAATCGGATTGGCATTACGATGTGTAATGGTAGTGTCATTCGGGGAAGAATGTTCATAAGGGGGGGGGGGGATAATGTAACGATCCAGAAAAAAATAATAGGTACTTCAGGCGATTTAATTATTAATTAAAAATCTGAAATTTTAAGGGATAATGGTCCTTTTGACGTATAAATTAAAGTAAATCAGATTTGAATTTTTCTAATTTAAATCCTATTTGACCAAGTCTTGAATTTAGTCTCCTAATCCTAATAACACTCTATCTCTCTCACACGTTCTCCATATCTCTCTCTCACATTGGTTTCTTCCAAAAATAATTTCAAGAATTGAAAATACATCTAGAGTTAATCACACTTGAAGAACTCACAAGAATTTTTAAGTAAAAGAAAGAGTAATCAAAACGTCAAGGCTAAGAAAGGTTCGTCGAGTGAGGTCTACGTTGAAGTAAATTGGGAGTGGTTTGGAGGAGTTTCCTGGCAGCAACATCAACGTTTGAGCATCGATTAAGGTATGGGTTTCTTCTCTCTTGGTCCCTTTCCCAAGAGACCCCTTAAGGTTCAAGATATTCATTCCGATAACTAGGGTTGTTTCACTTTGTATGTCCTTAACACTAGCTCCCAATGAATTTTAGGTTGGGTATGATTGCTAGTAGATTTAGGTGTATATATGTTTTCGTGATGAATATGATTATGTTGGTGTACTTGGAATCATATGTAAGGCAATCATGTTTTTTTAAAATTATGTGCAAGTGTGTGTGTGTGTAAGAATGTTACGGTGAATGAGGTTCTCTATGTAATGCTCCAAAAGTTTAATGTAATATGGTTGTATATTTTTCGTGAATAAAATGGGGTAAGGCGTGAAGTTCATATGAAATGTTAGGTGGCTTGATTGAGGGAGAAATTCTTGGTTAAACGAATCTATGAAATTGTACCTAAACCATTATGAATAAACCATGAAATCTCCCTAAGAACTAATGTGAAATTTGATGAAAAAGTGCAGAAAAATCATGGAATAATTTTCCAGAACTTAGAAATAGCCTTTAAAAAAATCTGGAAATTTTTGGACGTCAAAGAAATAAAAAAAGTTTTGAGGCCTGCAGGGTTCGATCCAAGGACCTCCCTGAAACATGCCTTAATTAAAAAAAAGGTCTGGGGGAATCGAACCCTCGCCCCTGTCTTGCGCCAAAAAAAAAAGAAGGAAAAAGAAAATGGGGATGGGGGGGGATCGAACTCGCGACCAGCTCCTCCCTTGCGAAAAGAAATGGAAATATAAAGGGGAGGCGCGGGATTCGATACCACGACATCCCAGTACGCGCGAGGAAGAGAATTTTTTTTTGCAAGGCGTGGGGATTGAAACCACGACCTCAGCGCTTAAGAGGGGCGAAACATTAGGAAATAAAGTGGTGTTGTGGGGACTCGATCCCACAACCTCACTGCCACTCGCCCTTATTAAATAAAAATAAAGATGGAGGGGTTGTGGGGTTCGAACCCACCACCTCACAGCTTCCTCCTCAGCGAAAAAGAAAGAAAAATAAGGGGGCTGTGGGGGTTCGAATCCACAACCTCCCTATGGTAATGAATTTAAATCCTAAAAATCAAAAGGATTGTGGGGACTCGAACACACAACCCTTCGGTTAATTAATAGTAAAATTAAAATAGAAAATTTATCCCTTCATGTAAAGATTGAGATTTAAATTAGAATTCTAATTGAAGTAGAAAATTAATTCTTCGATGTAAATATGGAGATTTAATTTAGAATTCTAATTAAAATAGAAAATTTATTCTTTTATGTAAAGATGTAGATTTAATTTATAATTCTAATTAAAAATAGAAAATTAGTTCTTTCATGTAAATTTAGATTTAATTTAGAATTCTATTTTTTAAAATAGAAAATTAATTATGTCATGAAAATGTTGAGATTTAATTTAGAGTTTTAATGTTATGAATTTTTTTTAAAAAAGTCATGAAAAATATAAATGATATCCAAGTAATTCAAGAATTGGGTTTCCGTGCCTAAACCTCCGTATCGATACATAAGTCATACGTGAGTAAAATATTCAAGAATAATGCCATCTATTTTGATCAAAAATCAAGATCTTGGCATATATACAAGGTACATAAGTCTTGTAATACATAAACTTAAAAAAGTAAGAATCACTTAGTGAACTATGAATAAAGCCCCATGGCTTGTATGTATAGACACATAAGTCTAGCATACGTTCAAAAATAAGTGAACATAAGATGTACGTCATGAAATGATGAACCATAGTAGGATTAAATACGAGTGCCAGATAGACTAAATGACCAAGTGCATTGGTATTTAATGACATGATTATGAAATGAAGAAATGAACATTCACGTAATAAGAGGTGAGTGACTATGAAAAACAAAGGTGCTATTAATGAAGAATGTGGTGACAATCATGATGTGAGGCTAACGTATAAGATGAGAGAAATCTCAAATGAGCCTGAGTAAATGTTATCAATACGTACTCACCAATGAGAGTCTAAGATAATGAAGAGACCTGTCTTTATGAAGTTAAAAACACTTAATACTAATGATGAGATAAGAAATCATCTATTGATCTATGATGTCCTCATACTAGAAGCCAACTTCAATGATGTATGAGTTGAATGTAATGGAAATTTATACTGAGCACCGATAGGCTAGCTATGAGCGATGGTGCCTTCTTTCGGGAAGGGCGGAGGTTCACATGACTCTCATGAGATGAGACTGTCCGGCTTGCCGGGTATGGGTCTCCATACATCTCCTAGTCTTTGAACCTAAATTTCCACTATTGGGATCTGGCGGTGTTAAATTCCCATATACGCTAGCATGTTATTGACTCACTTTGGCCGGTGATTCCACCTCTTTTTGGTTTGGGGGAGACACTTGATTTCATGATGCTCACATGATCTATGTCGGTTAAAGTTAAACTTCCCAATGAATGAATGAGGCTAGCCTCAAAATAATCATATAAAGAAATGAATGATACCGAAGGTGTTAAGATAGGATAATTAAGAGGTGAGCTAGATTCAGGTAATGGCATTAGGTTATTCCTGATCATTGCACAACAAACCCGATGAAAGTCTAAAACTACATTGTAGGTATAGCTGGTGTTCACACTGGCCTATGAATGAACTGAAATGAGGTACGTATGAATGAATGAAGCAGACTCTGTGTTTGCTAAAGAAGGCTCCCTAGTTGAGGTCCCATATGTTGAGCCCTTATTTTGGAAATTCTTAAGGTCAAGTCTATGATAACAAGGTTTCATGGCATATGAATGAATAATATGAAAGAAGCTCTGTGTCATATGTTATGTGTTATATGCAGATGTCATGTGTTGTGTGCAATTTGATAATTATAATGATACATGTCACCCTCAAGGCATAACTTTCCCAATCTCAATATGGCAAGTCCACTGACTTGACTTCCAAAAATCATGTTGTTAGGAAAGAGAGATTCTTTCTCATGCATGTCCATGGTGTGTGCTTGCATATGCCCATACTTAGTACAAGTGTGTACTAATTCCATACAAACATCTACTTTTAGGTGCAGGAACAGGTGGGCGGTAGAGCTACAGGTTCGTTGTTGCAGCTATCCAGACGTCAGCATTCATCCGGAGTTTGGTAGGTCCTCACGCTTTCGAGGATGCTACTATTTTACATTCTAGCGTAGTTTTAGAGTTGAGCTAGTGGAGCATGTTCACTAGCGTTTCTTTCCTATTTTGGTTTAGACTTTGTATTGGTGCTACTTTGGTCGATATACAATTAATAGTTAATGAATTATTTCTTTCAGTTCCTTATCTCTTAAATGTTAGATGGTTGATTATGAACAATTACAAAATATTAAGAATGTTTAGCAAGTGTGATTAATGAATCAAAAATTTCAAATTTTTAGCTAAAATTAACCTATGTAAAGTAAGAATGACGTAAGTAGGCTTGTTTGCGACCTCTGAGAGGTCAACGACGTCAGTCTTGTCTGGGGTCTAGATTCCGGTCGTGACACTAGGAGGGCCTCTGTTGTAAAGTAAAATGTGCGCCAGATGAGGGAACTACCGGTGATCGGTGATAGGAGCACTACTAATGGTAGGGAGGGTTATGTGGGAAATACTGAGGGTTACCCAAGTGATGATCTTACAGTTTTTGAAAAACCGGACCCACCCGTATGTTGATAGTTTTTCGGCTCTATGTGCCATAAGTTTGCTTCACTTACTACCGTGTACTTGTGATTTCTTATGCATTAGGGACAATTTCATGTTTTTCTATTAGGGTTGGGTAAATGGAGAGTTAGTGTTAGGGTGGAGCCTGAGTAGCCTTACTCACTATCCTCTCTCGGAGTTTTCTTTCCAATGATCTTTTTCCCCAAGAGACTGCTTAATTTTTTTGTTGAACCGCGTGTTGTAGTTTGTAAAAATATATAAGCATGAAAAATGAAGCATGATGGATGATAAAAATGATACCTTATCTTGGTTAGTTCTTGCATTTATAGGTGAAAAAAAGTTGAATGTGTTGGCTTTGAGCATGACACAAATAGTCACCCACTGCATGACCTTCAACTAAGGCCTAAACTAGGAACTCTCATAATCTGATAGTGTAATGATGTGATAAAAGAGTGTGAGGAGATTTGAGTGTTCAACATTTGATACCTAAATAGAACTTTCCCTGTTAGTCCTACGAAGGAATATGTGTTAGAAGCTAGGAAGGGATCAATAACCATTGTTCAAAATAGACAATATCTAGTCTAAAAGAAGCTAACCAAATGAATGAATGGTCCCTTTTTTATCCAAATATGTTAAGCCTGTAAGAAACCAATTTTTTTTACCAACTCACCTTCCTAAGGTCTAATGTTTTGGCCCTAGTCCCTCGGTCCCTCCTTGGACATGTGCACCTAGACTTAGGCCAAAAGCCTAAGTTGAGGGTGGCTAATGCAGTAAGTGACCTTGTCTTAGCCCTTAAGTGAGAGAAAAATATGACTTTGTCAAATTATCAATTGATTGAAAAAGAAAAGAGCAATAAAATAAAAGATATAAAAGAGTCTTAAGAGAAAAAGATGCAAAAGCAGTTAAAGTCACATCCAAAAAAGGAGCAAGGAAAAGAAGAAAAGAGAAGAAAATAGGGTGTCAAAGGCAATGAAAATAGGTAGGAAGCTTAACGGTAATGTCAAGGAAGGAAAAAATTTACTAAAAATGTACGCAAGTGTACCACACCTGACCTTAAGCCTACATTACAATCCAAAAAATTCCTACCGTTATCCTAAAATCTAGTGTAGTGAACCTAAGCACTGAAAATAACGGCAAGCCTATGACAAATAGTACTAACTATATTTGAACTTGTTCTTGAGCATGAGTGTTAAGGAATGATCCTTATACCCAAATTCATAATCATTGTGTAAAAAATAAGGATTTCTTTGATGTTAGGGCACTAGTTACGGTATTGGAAAATATGTACCTTAGTGAGAGGCAAAACAGTAGAGGTGTGTTGCATGGTGAGTTTGTGTCATGATTTGATCTGCATGAGTTAGTTTGTCAAACCTAAGAGCGTAAGCCTGCACCAAATAAAAGAACGAGTCGGATTGATAGTCATGTGATTACTAGAACTTAAAAGTGTATATTGTTGTACAAATGTTGTTTTGAGTCATAGTGTTTTGCTTGAGGATAAAAAACAAATCTAAGTTGAGCGTGTTAATGTACAGTTGCTTCACGATATTTTCAATGCAATTTACTTAAGGGGTGTGTGTGCCTAGAGCCTATTTCTTGCAGTTTTAACAAGTTTTCTATTTGTTTTGCAAGAAAGATGTTCAGGCGGCTAGATAAAGAAATAACTGAAAATAATACAGAACAAGACCTACAGAGGCCATCGGCGGTCCGTCGTTCAATCAAAAAATCGTAGTCAGTGACTATAGATGGTCAGCTCAAGACTTTGGAGAAAATTCAAGGAAGTATGACAAAGTGTGAAACTATGAGATGCAACCACGGTCCATGTATTGATCGACATAACGTAATGGTCAACCATCATTTGTTTCAGAGAAGGTTCCAATACCCGAGTTTTAAAAAATTCTACATCTAGAGCGATGGAGGGGCATCGACAGACAGTAGATTTATCGACGGACCATGTTGTTGGTTCGTCGATTGGTTCAAAAAGGGTTCCATCTGAAGAGGAAAAAAATTTACGTAGTCCTGACCGATAGAAGGAGTCTACGGGCCGTCCATTGATTGACGGTTGGTTCGTTGGTCGGTGGATTGAATCCGCTTCAATTGAACAAACTTTCCTTATTTCAATTCCATTTTCTTTATGACTATGTTTTCTATATATATAAGAGTTTGAAACCTTGTTTTTGATATTAGCTACCATTGTTCTTGTTCTATTTTTGTGCTTTGGAGATTGGGTTTTGCAAACTTTTGGCAATTAATAAATTTTCGGATTTGTGTTGAAGGTTTTATTGCAATTTCAAGTTGAATTTTTGCGTTTCTTCTTATTTTTAAACTAGTTCATGATTTCTTCTTCAAAATCATGAATTGTGATCTTGCTTGGATGGGTAACTTAATCCGCAACTAGGGTTGTGGGAACCATGGGCATTAACAAAGTAATCCTAGCAATTAAGCAATTCTCAATTAGTTTTTTTACATGTATTGATAATTCTTTCGCTAAGAAGCATTTTTAACAAGTGCACGTGTTAGAACTTGCCTTGTTGTTGCCTACCGGACAAAGTAGGTAGGAATAGGAAAAGAATTACCAACATAGATTAAGTGTGATACTATCTAATAGGCTAGTGTCGATTGGTTCAAAGTAATAATGAAGCCATACATCGATTATCATGTATTATATGAGCTAAAGCTAAGGATTAGTAAAGCAAACACACGTCTCGGACCAAGGTGCAGAGTGAAATTCTCTAGATGTCGGACCAATGATTTTGAGATACCTAACTTGAAACTTTGCATGTATAACACTAGAAAAGAATTGTTATAGCTAGGAATACGACGTTATGAACCTGTGAGGAACAAATATACCCTATTTATTCTCACAAATTGATAAAAACTCAACATCTATTTCCATTTATTTGTTAACTTAGACTGTTTAATGAACTTATTTCACTAACCCCCCCCCCCCTAATTACTTGTTTTCGGAAAGACCTTGGCTAAATAGACATAATTCTGAATTAAAGTTAAGTCTAAATCATTTTCCTCATGCGATCGATCCCAACCTACTAGTTGGGTTCTCTTCTTGATTACAACCGCTTATACTTCTATAGGGAGGTATAATTTCAGCATATCTGTGAACGAAATAAAATATTATGGAGAACTCACGTACCCTAATAGGGACGAATTCCACTTGCAAATCTTGAGGTTTTTGGCGAATTCTTGACTTCTCTCCCTTTCTTTCTTCTTTTCTCTCTTCTCCAAGCCCTAAGCGTAACTCTGACTTAGCCAAACTGATCTAAGACTTCTTGTTTTACCCCAATAAACCCCTAAAATGAAATAGAAAATTAATAGGTAAAAATACTAGTTTGCCCTTCCCTAAATCCGGATCGGAACTTTTCTCAATCCAACAGTCCAACTTACGGAGGGTATAACTCACTCATACAATATTGAAATTGCATCGTTCTAAGGGCTTTCTAGGCATATCAAGGACTACCTCTAAATCATCCTGACTAGAAGTTATGGCTATTTTAAAATAACCAAATCTCACTTTCTTAATATAGATAAACTTTTTAGATTTCTCCTCTTTCATTCCAAAAATGATTATTTTTAGTTTCTTAGTTATTTCGAGTTGTAAGATGTTACTATATCCCTAGATTGATTTTTATATTTTTGGTAGTTATATTCCCTTGGATTGATCTTATACTGTGAATGATTTGATATGAAATTTTAAAGATAACTCATTTTTAACTTAGTTTTTAAAAAGTACAATTTGTAATTTTAGATATATTATAATATTTAAATGGTAATGTCATATGGTAATATACATATGGCGGTACAAAATTTATATTTACTTTAAAATTTTAAGTTTTCTACGTTAAAATAATATATTTTTTGGTGGTATATTTTTTATGTTTTATAACGTTACAACAACGCGAACCAATTACATTCTAAGAAGGTCAATATTTTATTTACTGAGCATTTATCAATTTTGTGTGTGTTTAAATATTTTAAATTTTTTCCATGTGAATTTTTTTATATAAAAAAATGAAGTAATTTCATAATTTTGCGAGATACTTTTTTTAAAAAAATATGGGTGCAAAATGCAGTTCAAGAATAGCCTTCCATCCTTTTTGTATTACTGCAATAAAAATAAATGGGATAAATCTTCTCTTCAATTTCAATTTTTCTCTAAGTTCTATGAATAATCTAGCATAATTAACAATTTAAGTTTTTATCAAATTCATATTGTTTGAACCTTCTATTTAACTAGATTATTTCTTCAAAGTTCAATGCAGTATTTCTAAAGAAAATTAGCATACTCATATTCTTCCCTAAAAGAAATTATTAATCAATCATGGCTAACATTCTTCGAACTAATCAAGCTCCTAGGGTTATTTAAAGCTTAAAAGTGTAATCATTTATGGTGAGTGCAATTGTTATCTTTTTGAAAATATGGTTTTTGCTCCTGGTTGTCCCATAGGTAGTATGGAATCTTTTGAATGTCAGTTTTGCCATTTCCACCAAATGTCCATCATAGGTTCAATGTCATCAATCATCAGCTTCCACTACCACCAACACAACAAGTTAGTTTTATTAGAATTTTATCAAAATCTTAATAGTCATACATTTTTGAATAAATGGCTGAAATATTGTTTGTTTGCCAAAAAAATCGTATTCCCTTTTAATTTTTCATCTATTGTCAAGATTAATATTTTTTTAGATCTTTTCATTTAATGTTTTTTACGTTTTTCATCAGTTTAAAGTAATACTATCAATTATAACTAGTTATTGATATAAAGATTTTTTCAAAAATATAAATTATTAATTTAAGATGACAAGATTAAAAGTCTCAATTACTTTCATAAACTATGTATCAAATAAAACTAAATCACGTGTATGAAATAACTTTATCTAATTCTCCAAAAAAGTAGTTTTTTTAAAAAAAATTATAACAAAGTAACTAATCTATAAAGATTCCAAAATAATATTTTCTTTTTTCATCTCTAAATAGAAATCTTGCACTTGTAAGTTAAAATAAAAATATTAATTTCTTACTTACCAAATTAAAAAAAAAATCATTATATAAGTATGATTTTAAACGATTCGTCATATCCACTAAACCTATACTTGCATCAATCCGAGCCTATAGAAAAAGTGAAAGCATATATATAAATCATTTGACAACAAGTTTACACATTCATTCTTGAACAGACTGTAACCTAAAGGGATGTTAATACGGAAGAATCTTCAAATATAAAAAATGGTAATCGTCTCCATCCTATCAATGCACAAATATTTGACTCTCCAAGAGTTTCAATTACACTAGCGGAATCAGTCATGGCTAGAGCTACTGAAAAGTAGGTGAATAGTAACAAAAAAGATTGTGGGAATAAGGAGAAAAAAGTCATGGGATGAACATGTTGCTAATGAATACTAGAAGGAATAACAAAAAATACTAATTAACCAACTAGAATGGACTTTAAACATGAGGTCAGAAATTGGAAAGAATAAAAATATCAAGAAGGATGAAGATGAGAAGCCATATGGTTTTGAGATGTATTTCAATACAAAGAGCAAAACTATTGAAAAATTACAACTTGCTCAAACGGAGAATAGCATCTTCTGACTATCATAAATGTCCTAACTAACAAGTGTTATTATTGTTTATGTAGGTCTTGCTCTTTTCTTTATATTTTTTATATGGGGTATGTTACTAGCGTTAGGCATATAATATACTCCTACAAGTATATATAGGGTAGCTAAATATCTTCTCAGACTGGTCATTTTCGTTTATAATTTTCTTTTCACTTAAGTGTTCATCCACCATTTATGATTCAAAGGTCTTGTTGTGTTGTTCAAACTTGTTGATTTGAAGAGATTCTCCATAAAAGGATTTATTCAATTGTTGTACTGATGAGTTAATAAAAGTTAGTTAGTTAGTTTTAGAAGTTAGTTAGAATTCAGTTAGGGAGAATCTTCTAGTTACAACTCATTTACTTGTATATATATATATATACATATCTTGAATGTAAAGTCACACACAATGAATGAAAATTTTTTCTTCTCTTCTCAAATCTCCATCAATGGTGATTCTCATCATGGTATTAGAGCACAGTGAAGTATTCTGTGTCTAACATCTTCATAGAGTGAAATCATCTCATCAGCTATTCTATTTGCTGATAAAAGTTTGTTGTACGATCTGGTGATGATTCTGTGTTTATATCTCTGTTGCAATCTTGGAAAAAGTTTGTCATCTCTGAGTTTGAACTCTGTTAATTTCTAGAAATTTGTTGGTGAATCAATCATGGTGCTTCCAAGTGAAGGAACTGTAAGTGAAGAAGTGCAAGTGCAGGGAAGATCTTCTACTGAATCTGAACAAATTGATCACAATCATCCCTTGTTCATTCATCCATCAGATAATCAAGGTTTAGTTCTTACCTCAATTCAACTTCTAGGATCTGAAAATTACTCTCTATGGAGTAAATCCTTGAAACTTGTACTTCTGGGAAAAAACAAGTTAGGATTTCTGTTAGGAACATGTAAAAAGGATATGTATCCTTCTTCGATATATTATCTGTGGGATAGGTGTAATGCCTTTGTCTTGGGATGGATAATGAATTCTGTTTCTGAAGGTTTACTGAGTACAGTCATCTATGGATCTGATGCACACATAGTTTGGGAAGATCTTCGTGAGAGGTTTGATAAGGTCAATGCATCCAGGGCTTTCTTTCTACATAAGGAAATTGTTACAATATCTCAAAGTACTGCTTCTGTATCAAGTTATTTTTCTAGACTTAGAGAATTGTGATGAAGCAAAGTTGTATTCTGAACATTTTCAGTATCACAAACTTTGGCAATTCCTAATGGGACTAAATGAGACCTCTGCTCATGCTAAGTGTTAAATTGTGATGATAATTCCTGTCCCTAGTGTTAATCAAGCCTATGCTATGACTATTAATGTTGAAAGTCAAACGGTGAATGGTATAAACACTGGATCCTCTCTAGCTGATTCACATTCAGAAGTTGCTCTTATGAGTAACAAAGTATCTCAAGGTCAATACTCTGGTGTAAATAATCAAAATGGAAGCAATGGTGGTTATAGGTAGAGAAACTATGGTGATGGTAGGCCTAATGGGAAGGCTCATCTGTTTTGTGATTTCTGTCATTTTAAAGGTCATACCAGGGAAACTTGTTATAAGCTCCATGGATATCCCAAGAGGAAAGGAACCACCTCTAATTCCTATGCCAACAATGCTACTAGAAGCAATATAGGTAATGAGGTAAGAGCATTGGATAATCATGCTTCCTCTACTAATACTACTCCAAAAGGTACACATGGTGGTGTATCCTTATTCACACCTGAGCAGTACTCACAGATCCTTCAGATGTTAAACAAAGGAAAAGAGTCAGAGCTTATTGCTAATGTGGCTACTACTAGCACTGCAGGTATGATAACAACCTTTATGTCTGATGCGGTTAACAAAAATTGGATAATTGATACTGGAGCTTCTAATCACATAGTTCATAATGCTAGTCTAATGACTCAATATAGAGGTCTTGGTGATAACAGTAATATGCATGTTAATCTTCCTACAGGAAGTCAAGCATCTATTATCATATTGGTGAATCCTTTGTATTTATAGATAAGACTGTAAATGATGTGTTGTTTATTCCGGAATTCAAATACAATCTGCTATCTTTATCTCAGTTAACCAAGCAACTGAAGTGTACTGTAATATTATTTCCTGACTTCTGTGTCTTTCAGGATCTCTCAAATGGGAAGGTCCTGGGGATTGGTAGAGAAGATCAAGGTTTATATCTGCTTCAGACTAGATTGTGTACTTCAGCTGGCATTGGTGGTTTTCAGGCTCATAATTCTACTACTAAAGTTCCTAATGTAGACAAATCTAAGGTGACTACTGCTAGTTGTAATTCTCTGTGTGATATTTGGCATAAGAGACTTGGTCATGCTCCTCTTAAAGTACTCAGTAGAATAAAATGTTTACCTTCTGTATCTTTGGAAGATCATCATTGTATTGTATGTCCTCTTGCAAAACAATCTAGAATTCCATTTCTTCTTAGTGTTACTACTTCTGCTTCTTCATTTGATATTGTACATGGAGATGTTTGGGGTCCTTACAGAGTTTCTAATCATGATGGCAAGAGATATTTTCTTACATTTGTAGATGATAAGTCTAGATATACTTGGATTTCTTTGTTACATACTAAGTCTGATTGTCTTATAGTTCAGAAATATTTCTTAAGTATGGTGAAAACACAATTTGGAGTCAATGTTAAGTGTGTTAGGACAGATAATGGAACTGAGTTTGTTAACTCTCAAGTATCTAGTCTATTCAAGGAATGTGGAGTTATACATCAGAGTTCTTGTGTTTATTCTCCTCAACAAAATGGGGTTGTTGAGAGAAAACATAGATCTATTCTTGATATGGCCAGGGCATTAAGGTTTCAAGCAAGTATTTCTTTGAAGTACCGGGGTTTTTGTGTTTCTACAGCAGTATATATTCTGAACAGACTACCCTCTTTAGTACTGCAAAATAAATCTCCTTTTGAAGTATTGTTTGGTAATGTTCCTTCTCTTCAACATATGAGAGTCTTTGGTTCCTTATGCTATGCTACTACTCCTAAACATTTAGATAAATTTTCTCCTAGAAATATCCCTGCAATACATTTAGGTTACTCTTCATCAAAAAAGGGTTATATATTATATGATCTGAGCTCTCACTCCTTTTTTGATAGCAGAGATACAGTGTTTAAAGAAGGTATATTTCCTTTTAAAGATCTTCAATCTTCTCCTTCTCCTGTATTTCCTCTTCTGCATTTTTTTGATGACTCTTCTAGTCTTCCTGAGTCTGTTATTACTTCAGATACTTCAAGTGATACCTTAGTCTCTACATCATCTCTAGTTGATTCTCACTCACTTTCTACTCCTTCTGAGATAGTTGTATCTACTGAAAATCAACCTTTTCTTATAAGATCTACCAGACTCTCAAAACCTCCTAGTTGGTTGGATAACTATGTTACTCCTATTACTAAAAGTGTTTGTCTATATCCACTTTCCAATTATGTTTCTTATTCTAGACTGTCTCCTTCTTATAGAGCTTCTCTTGCTGCTTATTCTACCATTACTGAACCTAAGTCATATAAAGAAGCATTTTTAGATCCTCATTGGGTTAAAACCATGCAAACAGAAATTACTTCTCTAGAAGATAATTGTACTTGGACAATTGTTCCTCTTCCACATGATAAGACTCCTATTGGTTGCAAGTGGGTGTATAAAGTGAAATATCATGCCTCAGGGGCTGTTGAAAGATATAAGGCCAGGCTAGTGGCCAAAGGGTATAGTCAGCATGAAGGTCTAGATTACAGTGAGACCTTCTCACCAGTAGCTAAGATGGTAACTGTGAGTTCAGTTGTGGCCTTAGCTGCTTCTAATGGTTGGTTTTTATTTCAAATGGATGTTCACAATGCCTTTCTTCAAGGTGATCTTCTGGAAGAGGTGTATATGCAGGTTCCAAATGGTTTTGCAACCCAGGGGGAGAAGTCTATGGTTTGAAAATTACATAAATTTTTGTATGGCTTGAAGCAAGCACCAAGGCAGTGGAATCTAAAACTAACTCAAGCATTGAGTAATATGGGATTTACACAGTCTCATTATGATTATTCCTTGTTTACAAAGAAGGTAGGAAAGGAGTTGCTTGTTATTCTGGTATATGTTGATGATCTATTAGTAACTGGCAGTAATTTGCAGCTTATACAGCAAGTCAGGAAAGATCTACAACACAGGTTCAAGATGAAAGATCTTGGTGAGCTAAAATACTTTCTTGGAATTGAGTTCTATAGAACTAATGATGTTATTATCATGAATCAGAGAAAATATGCTTTAGGAATTGTATCTGAACTAGGACTAACAGGGTGCTGACCTGCGTCTACTCCTCTAGAAGTGAATCACAAGTTAACTTCTACTGACTTTAATGAATGTACAGGCAAAGTTAGCAATACTGAAGATACATTGTTAGATAACTTTGGAAAATATCAAAGACTTATAGGGAGGTTGTTATATTTAACTATGACCAGGCCAGATATAGCCTTTGTGGTTCAAGTGTTAGGTCAGTTTATGCATTCACCTAAAACATCTCACATGGAAGCTGCTGTTCGAGTAGTGAAATATATCAAAGGAACAGCAGGACTTGGTTTGCTTATGCCAAGTAGTAAAAGTTCAGAATTAACAGCATATTGTGACTCAGATTGGGCTGCCTGTGTGGAGTCTAGAAGGTCTGTAACTGGATATATAGTGAAGTTTGGGAGTGTTGTAATATCATGGAAAGCTAAGAATCAAAATATTGTATCCAGAAGCTCTGCAGAGGCAGAATTCAGGATAATGGCTACTACAGTCGCAGAAATAGTTTGGCTGAAAGGCTTATTCAAGGAATTGGAAACAGAAATCAGGCTGCCTATAAGGTTGTTTTGTGACAGCAAAGCTGCAATTCAGATAGCAGCTCATCCTATTTTTCATGAGAGAACTAAACATTCCGATATAGATTGTCACTTTGTTAGAGAAAAGATTTTGGAAGGAGTAATACAAACACACTACATAAACACTAAAGATCAGCCAACAGACTTACTCACAAAAGAACTATGTAAGCCTCAACATGAAGCTTTTATTCACAAGCTTGGAATGAAAAATATATTTTCTTATTCTAAGCTTGAGGGGGGGGGGGTGATAAGTTAATAAAAGTTATTTACTTAGTTGTAGAAGTTAGTTCGAATTCAGTTAGGGAGAATCTTCTAGTTACAAATCATTTACTTGTATATGTATATACATATCTTGAATGTAAAGTCACACACAATGAATGAAAGATTTTTCTTCTCTTCTCAAATCTCCATTAATGGTGATTCTCATCATGTACATATGTGAGTTTACATATGTACATTATTATCTTCCAAGAATTAAGAATAAATAATACTAATTATTGTTTCGGGATAAACGAGATAAAATGAAAATTTTTACCAATGGAATGGTGGGTATCCAACTTCGATGGCTTATCTGAAGCAATGTTAAAATAATCGAAACTTCAATATTATCCATTAATTTAATGTTAGAACAAATCTCCTTTCAGCCACCTTGAATATTAATTCAAGGAAAAGCAGCACACTCATAAAGCTTAAGAACATCATGTAAACATGTTTCAATAACCATCACTAATGAAACGACTACAACATAGATTAAGAATATTTTCTAATACAAAACTTTACCTTGTTTCAAGTTTGCCGCTACACAACATTTTATGATGATAGTAAAGAGTATTATTCCACAATGTCTATTAGCAGGTCGTCTATCACGGCATAGAATTCAATAAACTAACATATATGTAGCATTATGTTGTGCGAAGAAATAAAATAGGAAATACTTGGTCTTTCTTTATTTGAATATGAACACCAACTCATGAACATAGAAATATACTTCTTTTAACTTTATAACTTGTTTAGTATTAACTATGACATCCTTTTTTATACTAGAAAATATTTAAAAAACCTACGGAATTCGTAAGTATTCCTTGATTATTCCATAGCTAAATACATCATAATAATCTCATAAACTCCCTTATCGAATTAACTTTATGTACGAATTCACAAAGCAAGTGCATGATAATATTGAAACAACAGGCTGATGGCAATTAATATTTCAATTAATCCAAAAATCATGAATTACTTTGACAAAGTAAGTTTTTTTTGTTTAATTAACTATTCCACAAGGCATTTTATCCATGTCATACAACCATAGTTACAAGACACCTCAATCTTCCTCCGATCATGATATTCTACTCACTCTTTTTTTCCTCACCGCTAGACTTGTTTCCTATCTTCTCTCTATAATGACATGATCGTTAATTTTTAAAAAGTTTCATAATTTTACCATTTTCTCCTCCCAATATCTACCCCAATGCTTTTGAAAGACGAGATTTCTGATCGGGTGTGATGGTCAACTTTAATTAGTTGACTTATCTTACTCATTCTGGTAGCATGACTCTGGATCATGATGTGATGATAGAGATGAGAAAATGAGACCTAGGCTTAATGTTTTCCAAAATATGGGGTTTCAACCCAATTCCACAATTTTTGGATTTTGGGAGTTTTTGAGGGAAATCATTGGGTAATGATTTAACTCTAAATTTTTTATTACCCATTTTAATTATTGAATTTATGAGTTAAAATCAAATTTTGGGTTGATAAATATGGGGTTCTTCATGAACTTAGGTTTTGAATCAAAAGTGGTTTATGATATGATTTTAAGCCCATTTTCGAAATGATTTTCCCTAATGAGTATTTGAAGCCTAGAGTAATGTTAAAACTATATAAGTTTTTGGACTTAAACCTCCATTTTCATAGCTATTTATATATACAATTGATGTGGGAATTGTTGTTTTTTATGAGTGATTGTGAATGCTTGTTTATTTTGGATTGTTTGTCTTTGGAAGTGATTCAGAAGGGGAATGCTGAACTTTTGGAGTAATATTTCTTTGAATTAAGGCAAATGACTTCCTAAACCTTGTATTCTAGTTGAATTTGTATACTTCCTTTGTTTTCTTTGTAATAGGAGACTACAGATGAGGCAAAGGGTTGAAATATCCACTTGTTACATCTAAATAAATAAAAAGGAGTTGAACAGATTATGTGACTTTATACCTTCATGCTTTTGTGTTACTTATTTGATACTTGAGATTGATGAACTCTTTATGTGTGACTTAAAAATATGACTTTGAATTTGACTTATTCAGTTCAATTTACTATTGATTTGTGGCTATCAAACTGTTAATATTGGCCTCGTTAGCCATGCATTGTAAAAATTTCTATGTTCGGCTAATTTATGTGCAGGTTGTAGTTTGACAAGGTTCGGTTGGAGATTAAGGGGTAATTATTTCTAGCTAGTTAATCTTTTATTAGGTTTCTTGTTGGTACCATATTGCTAGCACTTATCTCTTGCTTTTACAGTTGTGTTGGTTCCGAGACCGAACTTACGTCATGTTATTCTTCTTCTTCATATCCTACGATTTCTCGAAATGTGGAATTTCTCCCCCTTGAGAGACATCTTCTTCTTTCTCATCCTCTTCTTGATTTGAAGATACGATAGCAGTATTCTCTATCTTTTTGTTCTCCCAATTTCATGTTTTTTTCATCCAAAATGACATCTCTACTAACAAGTTTGTTAGTTTTGATATCGAGAAGCCTATATCCTTTTGTCATATAACTATAACAAAAAAAAGTACATTTTTGACTTTTTTTCATCCTATTTTATTCATTTCTCAACAGGTACATAAGCATAACAAATACAACCAAAAATTTTAAAATTACTTACAGAAGGATTAATTCCACTCAAATCTTCAACTGGTGTTTTGTCCTTTAGTTACTTTGTTGGACACCTGTTAAGTATGTGAACTGCTATATGAACTGCTTCTACTCAAAAATATTTTGGCAGCCCTTTCTCATACAATTTCTCTATTTCTTCTTTCATATACACATTTTGTTGATTAGTATACCCTTCTGGAAGTTGCTTCTGAATGCCTTCATTTTTGCAATATTCTTCAAATTCTCGACTTGTGTATTCACCTCCTCTACCACTACGAATGATTTTGATGATGCAACATTTTTGCTTCTCAATAAGGGCTTTAAATTCCTTGAATGTAGCAAATGCTTCTGACTTTTCTTTCAAAAAATAAATTCAAGTCATTCTTGAGAAATCATCAATAAAGATTACAAAATACCTTTGAATTTCAAGAGATGGAGTCTCCATTGCACCGCAAATGTCGCTATAGATTACTTCCAAATGTACACTTGCTCTCAAAACACCCATTTTGGAAAAGATTTCCTATGTTGCTTTCCCATTATGCAACTTTCACATAGATCGCCTCAATATGTATCTCGGGAAGGCCTTACACCATGTCCTTTTTCTTGAGAAGTTTCAAACCATGAAAATTAAAGTGACAAAAAATTGTGTCAAATCCATGAATCATCTACAATTTCATTTTTTAATGCATTGTAATGAAATTGCAAAGGGAAATTTATTTTTATCATCTTTACTTCAATAATGACATGATTTGGCTCAATCATAAATCGTGCAATAACTATCTTTAAACACAAGAGAAAAACCATTTTCTATGAGTTGACCAACACTAAGCAAATTTTCTTCCAAGTTAGGAACATAAAGAACATCATGAATTTTCTTACGACTTTCTTTTATGTTTATCAAAATAGTACCTTTACCTTTCGCATCAACTAAGGCTCCATTCCTCATTCTAACTTTGGAAGTGATGCTATTATTAGTTGAGAGCGAAGTCTTTCCATCTCCAGTCATATGATTACTACAACCACTATCAACATACCATTCATTGCTTTTTATTGAAGCATCAGATTTGGAAGTAAAGAAAAGGTTTTCTTCCCTTTCTTCCTCCTATTTTTCACAAAAAAATTCTTGATCCTAATACGTGTGCCAACAATCCTTTTCAACGTGGACAAACTTTTTACAAAAGTTACATTGGGGTTTGCCTTTGTCCCCACATTTTTCTGAATTGTGATTAGTCTTCATGCAAACTTTACAAAAAAGACTAAAGTTTTTCTCACCTTTATAATCAACCTTCTTTGAAGAACCATCATGATCCTGCTTCTTTTTTGGCTTGTAATTCTTCTTGTGTTGACTTTTTGAGATATTTTGAGAATTCCCATTTGTTTAGACTGGAAACCCGTCTCTTCGGGTTGATATTCACAAAAAAATCTTCGCTTCTCCTGTGCACGAAATGATCCAACTAGCTCTTTGATGGAAAACTTAGAAAGATCGTTGATCTCCTCAGTGATAGCAACAAGCACTCATACTTTTCTATGACACTAATTGGAATTTTTTCCACAATTTGTTGATCACAAATTGTATCATTATGATTTCTCATTTCATTAACAATATTCATGACTCTTGTACCAATATTCACCAATTTTTTCAGATTATATCATCTTCAATTTTGAAACTCTCTTCTAAGACTTTGAAAATTTATAGTGCGTACCTTTTTCGTCACCATACACCTCAGTTTCCTAAGAATTCCAAGCTTCGTTTCAGGTCTCACAAGTAGCAATTTTTGCAAAATATGCTCTTGAGACTCCCATTTGGATTTTTCTCAAGGATTTTGCATCTTGACTAAACTTAGCGTCAAAATTTTCATCTCTGCTGCTCTAAGATCACTATCGTTGTCTGGCTCTCAAAGCCATTTGCAACAATAGTCCACAAACCTTCAACTTTTAAATGTGTTCTCATTCTTATCTTCAAGTATTCAAAATTAGTTCCATTAAAAAATGGAGTGAGAACAATTGAAGAATTAGCACCTTCATTTGTTTTGGATTCTATATTTGTTTTCTTCACCTAACCCCAGATGAAGAACGAAAACCTGCTTTTGATACCAATTTGTGGGAAATATAGAAGGAAAATAATATCTTTAGAGAATACTCAAGTTTATTATAGGCTACTTAAGTCCACTTGAGATGATTACAATCATCAACTACATTACTATTTATACTACTCAAAATAAAAAAATAGTCTTGCACATATAACTAAATATATGTATCACAATTTACTAGATACATGTACTACGAAATTCTAAAGAGACTTCTTGAAAAACTAACAGACAATTTCGAAAGACTAAACATTGATGCATTAATTCCAACAAGACATTTTGACAAGTAGTATAGTAAAGTAATAGCTCCTTTCTTTATAAAAGCTGAATTGAAATGTATTGATTATTTTAGGAATAGTATTAAGAATTGAATTGGGTTAGAGATTTTATGACTTAAAAGTCTAATAAAACTATGTAGCATGTGTAGGATAGGATAGCATTGATTCTTCATTCGACTTCTCACTGCCTCTAAGAAGGACTATCAGATGCATTCATGGTCACAATATGCACCAACTAGGTATATGATGACCCTTGAAACGTAGGGAAAACGTTGTATTATTACTAGGCTCATGGTAATGGTTGTAGGTTAGAGAAACTCCCCAAAAGTAGGGTATATTATTTTCACATTGTTTCTACCGCATATCTTAAGCTTTTAGTCCCCCAATTATGTTATTGTTTAATTTATTCTTATTACATATTCATACATTCAATGTATTGATGTCATTAGAGCTGCAACTTTTATGTTGCATATATAGGTATTCGGGATCATCAACATGTGTTTTGGTGCTCTCCTAGATAGTATTTGGCGAGACCTCTTTGGTTTTGGGAGACTATTTTCATTCTCATTTTAGTAGTAGTAGAGATGTCGTGGTTCTTGTCCTTACATTTATCTTGAACTGTTATAGGTTTCATAGCTGGAAATAATGTGATGTGGGTTCGCTTGGGGATCAAAAATGGTTATCATGTGTTGGTCACGTTAAGGGGTAGGCTCGGGTCATTACCCAATGATCATGAGTTCTTGACCTTGTGTCATGAGATGTTTGAGGCAACTGGTTTGGTGGATACTCGTGGCGTCAGGTTTGTTGCCCTTTATCTTAGTGATGCTTGAGAGTGGTAGAGAACTTTTGTGTGGTATATGCCAATTGGATCTCCTCTAGAGAAGTGTGATGTATTTTCCACTGCTTTCCAGTATTGCTTCATTCCTTAGAGCTTGGGTGATGAGAGTAGTGAGATTTGAGAGTTTAGTATCGCTTCATTCCTTAGAGAATGGGTGATGAGAGTAGTCTGAGATTTGAAAGTTTGGTTCAGGGCGATACTTTTTTTCCTGGCAGCCCCATCAGTAGCATGGAATCATTCCAATGTGAATTTAGTCATTTCCATCTGAAGGTCCATCATAGGTTGGATGTAAGCAATCATCAAGTTACACCAACACCAACACAACATTTTAGAGAGAGAATTATTTGAGAGTTCTTCTTTTGTGATTTTTGGAATAATAAAGTAAATGGGATAATTTGGGGTAAGAATACTCATATAGGGGTCCTTAAAATAGGAAAATGACATAGTATATGAACTCATTACTTATAAAACAACTGAACTACTCCTAAAACTTAATTTCCAATTGACCACCAATGGACCTAGTCAACCGAACGTGGTCTAGACCACGGCCCGTCCTAGTTGACCGTCACTGGTCATCAGAGATTTTGAATTTGGACCATCTAACTAGAGGCCCTAACAACAGGTTATGGTCTGACTAATGATCTAGTGGTCAAGTCGTGATTCTGAACTTTCTATTATTCCAAGGGGGTCATCCACAGACCACACCTATGGTATGTGATCACTTCCACGTGTCGTGGGTGGCCTGTTACGGTTGAACCTCCATGTTTTTGAAATTTTTTCCATTACCCTTTTTTGAATATGTGGTGTTACAGTTTTTTAGGATGCGGAAGAATTTAGAGAGGTTGCAACCAAATATTCACTTCAAAGGGGTCTTCATCTGGAAATGTATCTCAATGAGCCTAAAAAAGTTAGAATCTGGTGTAAGGAAGGTTGTCCATACATGTATAAGCAAGTCTTAACAAGTTAAGTAATAATTTTATGATGAAACCTACATTCCTAATAGCAAATGTGTCAATACTACAAAAATTTCATGTATAGTTCTAGGTTCTTGTCTAGATATATTACAAGGATAGAATTGTTGAACAACCAAATATTTCAATTTTCAGCAGTTGATCTTGAAAGAGTTTAAAATTCTTATTGGAAAGATTACTGTTAGGAGAGCTAGAGGGAAAATACTCAAGTCATTATGGGTAATCATTGTTATTACCTGCTAAAACCCAAAAATCATGTGGTAAACGTTGGAAGAATACTTTATTATAAAAATGAAAGGTTAAGAACAAACCTTGGGAGTGCTTGCGTTATAAAGGTTGATGACTCCGAAGGAAGTGGTAGACATGCATTTCAAAGTTTCTACATTTGTTTTATGATTTATTATATCTTTTTAGGTTGTTTTATAAAATGAATTGATTTAGATTGTTGGTTTTCGAAGGTAGTAACTAAAGGAAAATTCTTGTGTGGTGTGGCTAAAGATGGCAATAATCAGATGTGACGTAATATTTAGATGTAGTAGAGTATGAGAATAAAACTACGTGGATATTATTTTTGAAAACCGTTGATACATCATATAAAATTAGTATATGGCAAACATTACCAAAATATTCTCATTTACTTCACTTTTCTTCATTTAATTTCTTGTATTCAATATTAATCTGTAACTTGTCATTTTCAGGGGCTTCAATCAGCAATGCAGAATCTTTTACCAGATGTGGATAACAGGATGTGTGCAAGACACATCCTTGCTGGGAAAATACTTGGAGTTGAAATGTGAAAAAATAACATTTGATGAAGAATTGAAGGCAAATCTTGAACTAATGGAGTTATTAGGTAACAAAAATTATTGTTGAAGATTTACTCTATTAGATTTTTCAAACTTGTTGTAAATGTACTTTTAATAAGATAATTAGTGTGATAGCATAGACAATAATATGCGTAAGAGTTTTAATGTTTGGATCATAGGACCAAGGCATAAAACCATCATCATCATTCTTGAAGACATAAGAGTGAAGGTAATCACTAGAATAGGTCAATTTTCACATACATGGTTAACTAATATATATCCAATGTCATTCTGGGTACTGGAAAAAAAAAGTCAATGAGATAAAATATTGAGTTCAATGTGGAGAAAGGATTTGAAATTAATGGTGGTCCATATCAACATACTATTGATGCAAGAAGTGCAACATGCACTTGTAGGTCCTGGATGCTCAAGAGAATACCCTTCCCACATTCTATAGTTGCCATATTTTATAAAAAATGGAAACCAAGTGACTTTGTTGTAGTTACTATAGAACAGAGACCTATCTGAGAACATACATTCATTTGCTCCAACCCATCATCAATATAAAAATGTGGCTTGATTCCACAAAGTCTCTTGTTCAATCACCAGTTGTTAAGTCAATGCCAGGAAGATGCAGAAAAGTCAGGAGATGATAGGAAGGGGAGACAACCAAATGTGCCAAGTTTTTAAGAAAAATAGTTTACATGACTTAGAACCAATTTTCATGGTAAAAATCATAGCAAGAGAGTTTATCTTTCAAGGCTGCGTATTTACATAATTTTGTGACTTTTTTTAAAATTCGTGATTGTTTGACCATAACAAGAATATGTGACTGCTTAAAAAATTGTAGGATCATGTTGGCCCAAGCAATGTTTTTGGACCAAGCAATGTTACTGAACTAAACAATGTTGGTGGCCCAAGCAATGTTGTTGGCCCAAGGGAGGCCAAGACACCTGTTGTTAGTGAAGCACCTACGATTAGTAAAGCACCTACTATTAGAACCATGGGAAGGAGAATAAAGAAAACAATTATTAATTAGTACCTCCTAGAGGCAGGGGAAGGCCAAGAAATGAAACAACTACTACTGAAGAACCTCAAAGAGACAGCGGAAGGGGGGAAAGGATATCTAGTACTGAAGCACCTCCTGTAGCCAGCGGAAGGGGAAATGGGAAACATCTACTTCTGAATATGTTCAAGAACCTTTATGAGGCAGAGGATGGCCAAGAAAGATACCTTGTATAACAATACCAATGCCTAGAAGGACTTCATTTACCAAGTGATTTAAAAATCCAACTAGTTATCAATTACCTGTTGCACCTACTCCATATGTTGCTTCTCAATCTGGTGAAAGAAACATCAATGCACAAACTTCGAGTAATGCATCAGTTGAACCACCTGCTAAAAGGGCTAAGACAATTAGGATAGATGTGTTTGTTGCTGAAGATGAGCTTATAGCATACAATTTAAGTTTTAAAAAATAGGATTAATTTTTATGTTTTAAATTTTGTTTACTAGCTATATTATTTTGTCTATAGCATATCTTGACAAGTAGTATGATAATAAACACTGGGGACTGGACTAAGGTGGGAGGGTAAAGAAGCAGTCAAAGCAAGCCAGCTTGAAGAGATAAGGGTGTAAAAAAGGAAAATTTATCTTCTTCCCAACCTAAGGAAATATGGAAATAGTGCTTATAAGATGTTGGTAAAATATGTGAAGATGGTTATGTCTTGGTACTGATAAGATGTTATTAGTTGGGTTCGCAAACAGGTTTAATTAGTTTAAGATGGTTGGCTATTGAAGATGAGTTTACAACAAACAATGTAAGTGCTGAAAAACGAGTGTGTGGAAAGGAATGTCGGACCCTATATTCGTGAAATAATATAGGCACAGGTATGCACTACTACATCAATTGTACTAAGTATGAGCGCAACATATAAGAGTTACGAAATCATGCTTAAAGAAATTTACATGACATGTAATAACAAAGTTAAATCATAAAACATGTATGAAGCATAAATCATAACTATGGTCAATCCAAGCGAAACATCTATAAAATACATTAGAGATCCTTTTCAAAGGTAACCTTAGTTCATTATTGGGGAAATTTTTTCATAAACCGACATAGAGAATATATAACATGGAATCTAGTGTCTATCCCATAGTGAAAAGAGATGTGCTTACTTTCCAAGGTAAGAACCATAAACTATAGCTAAAGTGGATCAACTGCCTAATGTCTAGCTAATACAAACCTATGGTGGCACATAATTATAGGACATGGGTAATCTCCACTTATCCACTCGGTGCTATGCATAAATCTCACGGAATAGTCATTAGATATGTTCTATTCATTATCCATGGAAAGGCACAATCATGTAGTCAATCCAAGTTAGAGTTCATTTAGAGTAGCTCCTAAGTATTGATTCAGTCTTTAGTTCAGAAAATATTTCATTCCTATGAATCTTTATGAGAGAATAACATTTCACCAAAACATATCGAAGTTTTATTCTCAAAGAAACCTTTAATTATTTATAATAACTTCATGATAACATGCATATGTCCATAATTTCATAGTCTATGGGTATATCATAAGATCATGGTTGAAACACATAACTGAAGCATGGGAAAGTGTAATTTCAAATAAATATCATAGGTCAACATTAAATAATGCATTAAAAGATTAATTAATCATTATAAATTATAAATTGGAAGAAACCCACATTCCTTGATTTGAAACCCTAATTTGAAAAATGGAGAATTGAATTGGAAACTTCAAATCTTAAGGGACCCCATGGAGAAGAGGAGTCCATGGCTGAATGCTGACATACCTTGATATCAAAGCCAAATAAACATATTGGATTTGGAAACTTGAATGAACCCTATATCTTATTCTTCTTCCTTAGACTTGATAGGATTTGGGAGGATGAACTTGGTCAATTTTAGGGAATTTAGGAGGATGAGTGTAATTGGGTAAATTGGGGTTAAAAATGATTATAAATGACCTAGGGTAGATGGTAAAACGACATAGTATTGGGTTAGAATAATTTGGAAAAGACCCAAAAGCCCTAAAAAAAAATGTCAACACTATCTATGGGTTGGACCTACGGTTACGAACCGCACTGGTCAACCATAGATAGGTTGCTTGACTAAAAAATCACCATTTTTTTACGGAACTCATGTATGGTCACTTGGTCCTCCTACGATTTATAAATCGGAAAAGGGCCTAAATACCCTTTAAATTGGAAATGGTACAAAATTACCCTCCATCCACCTATTGGCTCCAAAATACCCTTCCCACCCACCTATTGGGTCCAAAATACCCTTGTAATCCACTTTTTGGTTCAAAATTGACCACTTTTTTAATTGTTTTATATTTAAATATTTTTTAAAATACGTGGCGCTCCACTATTTGTTATAATTTAACTTATTAGTATAATTTATAAATCAATCAACTACCAACCCATTACTTATTAATCCCTCTAAATTAATAAACCTGTCACATTGTTAATGCAAGCTAGTGCCAATTGAATGTTTTTTAAAAATTATTGAATTGAATTATCATACATTCAAGTGGCTAAATAAAAATCACGGTTAAACTTAAAATTTTGAATATGTTCATCTTAATTATTCTTACGCTCAATTATGTGATGTTACTTCATAGGTAATTTTTTTTCAAAATAATATATTAAAGGTTTTAAAATAAGTCATAAATATTATAAATTATATTTTAAAAAAGTGCATGAATTAATTCGGGATGTATATACTTCTTTACCTTTAATCATAAATTTCTAATTCAATTTTGAAAGAAAGTATCCTCCTAAATAAGCGGCTCAACCTAAATTTAATTGGGGCTTTGATTCGAACTCGAAATAATTTTGGATGTCATTTTCAGGAATCTATAATTTCATCGTGTTTTAGTAGTGTTTATGAAAATTTTGATATTATAATTGGATTATTAATTGGGTGAGGTTTAGTTAGTAATGAGTGGGTAGGGGGTTGGTTTATAAATTATATTAATAAATTAAAATTATAACCAATAGTTGAACGCCAAGTATTTTAAAAAATATTTAAAGAGTTTAATTTTAAAACAATTAAAAAAGTGGTCAATTTTGAACCCAAAGGTGGATGACAAGGGTATTTTGGAGCCAATAGGTGGATGAAAAGGGCATTTTGGAGCCAATAGGTGGATGAAGGGTAATTTTGTACCATTTTCAATACTTCAAGGGTATTTTAGGCCCTTTTCCGTTTATAAATTTCATATGTCATCCACAACCTAGGGCTTCAAAATGTCAGTAAGTTATGGACTTACCTACAAGACCTACCTACAATTTGTATACATGATGACGAACCGTCCTAGTGAACTGTAAAGAGGGTACTTGAACTTGAATTTTGAAAATCATTTATTCCTACTATCTACGATTTCCACCTACAGCTTGTAAGAGCACCCACGGTCCGTAGGTGAGACCTGTAGACACAACCACTAGCTAAGAAAATTTTGCATTTATCATTCTTTTCAAATCTGAGGTGCTTTATTGAAACAACTTAACCATAAACACAAGAAATATCATTCGCAAAGATCAAATTTTTGATCACAAAAACTTCATCTTGAAGCATACAACAACTAGTATGGCAATTGATCATTACAAGTCTTTATATTTTCAACTTGCATTAACCAATTGATCCATATAGCAAAACACATTAACAGAAACATTATGAAAATCCTAAAGAAGCTAGAGTGGTTGGTCCCTTTCTTCTTCACTTTCCATCGACTTTTATTTTTCATTTTTTATCAGCTCTTCACAATCATGGAAATGAATCTCCTTTTTTGTTCTTCTTTTTCTTCACACTTGAGGAACATTCGCCTTCAAGTTCCATCACAGTCCATCATCTCAACAATTTCGCTACAATTGCGATGAGCCTTTTCTTCCTTTTTTTCGATATTCTTACCTTCCATAGTAATTGTTGTCCATTTCCTTAATTTTCTTCACAAATTTTGGAATTATGAACTTAGATCTTTCATCAACAAAACCAAACCTCCATCGATAAAAACTACAATTTTTTGCACCATAATATGGGTACAACCAAATTCTTCTTCCATGATTGTTGTCAGGCCAAGAAGTCTTCAAAGGGAGTAAGAGTATGATTGCATCGCACCTACAATATGAACATTGAATCTTCATTGTCTATACTAATTATATTCAAATCAAATTTTAACTATTCCACAGCTAACCCTAATGTTTATACAGAAGAACAGAAAAGAAATTAGAAACCCTAAACACGAATAGAGACAAGAATTTCGTTTGTTTAAAAAATAATAATAATCAAAGTTAACCTCTTTAATCCTCTTGATTTGAGCTTGCAAGTTTTCAATAGAGGTTTATAGTGAAGAATAAATGGCTACATTTGGAATGTTTAATGAAATATTTTTTAAAAAAAGTCATATGTTGACTGCTATGTAGTGAATATATATAAGTTAGAGTAACTTTATGTAATGAACAGCACTGTCGTTATTTAGGAAGAACATGTCACATAGAGGGAGAACCCTCTAGACGTAACCGGCGTCGTCGTCCTCTTTAAGGACTAAGACTAGCCTCTTAGCTTACATCATTACATTCATAGGTTAAAAGTGCGGAAAATTTAAAACATCTCTTCTATTTATCATGAGGTTTACCTAGACCTCTCGCATACACATAATTTAGTCATATTGAGTAAACATAGACTCCTCGTACAAGAAGATTACTTAGCCTTTAGTTTTATGCCACATATAGATAACATACATGATATAGTCTTAAAAGGGATGTCTCGTACTAAACCATCTAAACGGAATAGACCAATACGGGCAAATCCCTCATACAAATGTAGAAATGCCACTTAGTGCTTACAACAATATCTTGAAACAACACGAACGAAATGATTGTCTTTAGACGATAACAATTTAACATAGGTAGAGTGATAGAAAGGCATCATTCTCGGAACATGAGGACATGCCCACACTTTGAGAAATGATCCAAGCCTTCCCTTAAAGTGGTGACAAACCCTTTAATGATCGGAACCACAGATGTTGGGTAAAAAAGGAGAAATGGGGTTAACACAACATCAAAATCATGCCAAAGAGGGACATTTATTCAAAAGCATGCAAAGTCAATTTGGAAATACCTTATGCACATTATAGAAGAGTCCGGAGCCTAAAGGGTATAAAACATTAACAAAATTTTCAAAACGGTATATAAAAGTTTTTACTAACCAAACCGGCAAAATCACTGGAACAATAACGATTTCCTCCATCGGAAAATGCAAAATCGCTGCTACTGCAGCGATTTTGCAATATGTGATTTTTTTAAAAAAAAAATTCAAATCGCTACCTAGGAAGAGATTTTCAATTTTTTTTTAAAAAAATATTTTTTTAGAAAATCATTGCCTAGGTAGCGATTCCCATTTTAAAAATGTTAATAAAAAAAGGCAGCGATTTTCTTTCAATTTTTTTTTAAAAATGGAAATTGCTGCGATTTTCTATTTTTTTTTTTAAAAAAAAAGGACAATCTCTCATCTTCATATAGAAAATAAAAATATTTTTAAAAAATCTATAATAAAATAAAGAATATGAAGAAGGTAGTAAACTCATCAAATGAAGCTTATGATCGGTGATGAAAAAATATGAAGATTAACATTATATGACATTGTGGAAAAATAAATAAAAGAGGTTAAAAAGTTAGAATTCTACTTGAACTAAAGCATCATTTAAATTTAAATTCAATATAATATCTTTTTTTAGTTTGAAAATATTTTTGTTATCTTACTTATTCTTAATTTCTTAAAACAATGCACATTTTCTTATAAGCTATATATTTTAATTTCAAAAAAATATTTGAAAATCAATAAAATTTGTTTTTTCCTACGATTTTCAAAAAAGAAAAAAATTTTTAAAAATAATGAAAATCGCTACCTAGGCAACGATTTTCTTTAAAAAAAAATTAAAAGGAAATTGCTGCCTAGGCAGCGATTTTTTGAATTTTTTTTTTTTGGAAAATTGATGCCTAGGTAGCAATTTGAATTATTTTTTTAAAAAAATTACATTTTTCAAAATCAATGCAGTAGATGCGATTTTGCTGTTTTCGGTGGAGGAAATCGTTGTTGTTACAGCGATTTTTCCATTTTGGTTAATATAAAAATTTATATACCGTTGTGAAATTTTTATTTGTATTTTATAACCTTTAGGCTCCGGATTCCATTAAAAAACCAATGCAAGTCATTGAGCACATATTACTTATTAAAATGAAAAGCATGCATATAAAAGAAAGTAATTATTAAAATGAAAAGTAACAAAATGTTATTTAGAAATCATATATCAAATAAATACAGTATCTCATTAAATATTGAATAGGTAACATTAATGTTAAAAGAAAACAGTCCAATAACGAAGGGAAAAGTGGTCTCTAAAAGTCTAATTCTGGTCCTGAAAGCATATAAACATAATAGTTTTTTGTGGTCCTAAAAAGTCTGAGTACAAGAAATCTGGTCCGTAAAAATTCCATTTGTAAATCATAAAATGTGGTGCATAAAGATAATCACAATAACATAAATAAATTATTGTTAATATATATATAAGCTTACTAATACACAATTCTTAATCAAACGCAACCAAAAATTATTAACATTCCACTATTAATTGTATAGTCCTGAATTGTTTACAGACTACATAGCAAGAAATTTTTTTATGTCCCAAGTGCCCTAGAAAAAAGATAATCAATTTGTTACTTGCATCAACTCTTCAAAACTAGTAAAAACTAAAAAACAAATGCTCCTTAAAAATTATAAAGACCATATAGTATTAAAGATAACTACACTAATGGCATGCTTGAATCACAAGAATTGAAAGGAAAATTTCCCTCTCCTTATCAACATATTTGTAGCAAGATACTAAACAAAGAACCTGTGTGTTTTCTGCACAAAATATACACTTTCAAGAAAAGTATAATACAACATTTATGTTCCTTGTTTATTGATCCGAGATTCGAAGTCAGATTTTTCCAAATAAGGTAATCTTGTAGTAAACACCATATCTTACTTCTAACTACTCTAAATAAAACTATATTTTACTACACAGATAGTTGTTTAGATTGAATTTTGTCCGATGATTATGATCAAACTATATGTCTCGTCTCTCGCTCACTCTCTTGACACCTACCTCTTATTCTCTCTCACACAAACACCAAAAGCACATGCATAGTCTATAAACATTAATGCACAAGTTCAAAACATTGAAAAAAAATATATATCAAAACATCATTAACTTACCAGAGAACATTTTTGTTATCCTGCGACTACTAAAATAACAATTGTCGCTTCTTGGGGAGTCAGACACCATGTGAAGAGAGGTATCACTGAATGTTAGCCATCATAACTATCTAAGAATAACTTTCAAAAAGAGTGATAGAATATAGTGAAACGAGTCAGAGCATTCTGTAATAAGAAGGGAAAGAGATATCAACAATTTAATTGTTATGGCACAATGTTAAGTACCGTAAAGATATACTGGAAAATATTAGTCTTTACCTCGGAGAGGTAGTGTAAGGTTTGCATACAATTTACTATTTCAAACTATACTTTGTGGGATTCACGTGATTTTTTATTATTGTATTAATATTGTTGGATCAACTTCACGTAAATAATAACTTCTTGAATTCTGGAAACCTTCAAAGTCATCATACTATATATAATACAAGAACACTAAAATAGATAATAAATAAAGAGCACTTAAGCAACTAGATGTGAGTTCCGGTCAAACCAACAGGTTTGTGTGTTCCTTACCGACAATCCTAGAAAAACACCTATCAATAACACATAAATGACATAAGTACATGATCACTTCCCACCTAATTTTAAATATGCATTGAGAAAAAATCACATGTTGATATTGTAGATTGAAACTCAAATGTCAAATTCCTCAAATTAGAATACACGGCATAAGTTTTATGAAGTCCAATAGGTCGTTGCGTGAATGTGGAGATGTTCACATGTATTATAAGATCTTAAATCTCATAAATTAATTTTAGATATAAGTTGGATGAATCTTCATTGTTGACACAAAATATTGAATATTTCCTAGCAAGATTCATTTATATGGGCATAGTATTTTTCCTCCTTTTCTATTTTGATGTAGTAGAAACACACAAATGCTCGATTTCATCTCCTGGAAAATATGTGAAATCGAGGAAAGATTATACTCTTACTTTGGGTCTCCCAACTTAGGAGTATTTAGGGAATTCGGTTTTAGGGAGATGGGTTCTTCAGATCTGCAAAATTAGAAATAGAAAATATTTATATGAACATTTTAATAAATATTATTTTACATTTAAGTGATTTTTATATTTTATTTAAGGAAGAATTTTAGCTAAATTCATCCCTTAACTATGACTCTATGACTAAGGCTTAGGTTAAATCCTTGTACTATAATAGTTAACAAGAAATATCCTATTAGTATTCAAAATGTAACAAAATTCAGTCTTTTGTCTATTTCTGTTTAAAAACTAATATTGTTTTTTTAAAAAAATATTTTCTTTCTCCCATCTCTATAATTTGCCCCTCTCAAATCTGTCTCATTGACATTCATATTCGGCAAAACCAAGAAGGGAACTTAATTTTTTCCGTAATTCACAAAATAAGCAAGATCAAGAAAAAAAAGATTCTCTTATAAAAAAAGACAGAGGGCTATACACACATAAAAAAATCATTGAAAATTTCTAGTTTTTCTGATTCGAAAATATAAGCAATTTTATATTTTTCAAAATAAAACATCTTGATTCTTTTAAACACTAGATATTGTGGGTTGCAGCATAACATTGGAATCATGTCCTTTCGAAGTTTATGTGATTGATCGTCCACACCCAATTATGGTATTATCGATATTCAAGTCATTTTAAGTATTTATTCCTTTTCACATCTTAAACACTTTAAAGTACCAAATAACCACTAAACAAGAAAAAAAAGCAACAAAATGGTAAGAAAAACAACTTAAAGCTGCAATATTGCACAAAATCAACAAAAAAACTGCTAAACCAGCAGCAAAACAGCAAAAAAATGCCTCCCCCCCCCCCTCTTCCAAAAAAAAATAGTAGAAAACAGAAAAGAAGAAAAAAAGTCATGATTTTAGTAAAACAGAAAGAAAAACTAACAACAAAGACACCACAAAATAAGCAAAAAAAAAAACAACAAAGTCTAGTCTCATTAAATCATCATAAAGCTAAAAAAGTCTAGTGTCATTAAATCATCACAAAGCTAAAACTTTTTTTATTAGTTTCATGCACAAAAACATAAAAAATGGAGAACAAAAACTAGTCTCATATATATATATATATATATATATATATATATATATATATATATATATATATATAAAAGATAAAAATGTAATTCTTCGATGTTGCAACTTCATAGAGAAAATGGAAAGCTCTGATGTTGTTGGCTAGCTTGAGATGTACCTCTTCTAACCTGAAATAAGAAATTAAAATATTAAATATGAATAATTATAGAGTAAACTACAATTAAAATATTAAATATGAATAGTTATACAAGTAAGCTACAATAAAAAAAAAACATAAATATGAATATTTGAATATTCTTATAGGTAGCTTTTCAATATTTTGGCAACTTGATGCTTCCTCGACCATGATGGAGTCCAAATTACGAAGGTAGTCCGACGACTGAATTTCAATACCATCTGAGGAGAAATTAGAAGTTCTACTATTGTGGCCGAGTTTACCACATTTTCTACAATCAACTGATTTTTGTTTCCATTTTAACTTCATCTTGCTAGCCCTGACTCATCATCTTCTTTCTTTCTTAATTTTTGTTTCTTTTCTTTCTTCTTATTATTCCAACATGAAGATGGAAATGGTGGAGGATTCGGTGACTTAGGCCATAAATCAGGGCTATTCATGGGTAATATTGAAGCTCCATAAATTTTTTGATTATATCAACCTTGTAGAAATCATCACCATAGTTTAAAACCTCAGTATTTTCAACCAAATCGAGGATATAGCATGTTAACAAGAAACTCCTGATGATTCCTATTGCCTACAATTACAAGTTATGTTATATAAGTCAACAACCCAATTATCATCTTCGAGAGGCCCAATTACCTCATAGCTCCACATGTTCGACCTTTTGGGGCCAACTTCTTCTTAATAGTAGGACAAATATCATTCAAGTTCCATTTTTCAGCTTTCTCCCTATTAGCATTAATTCTTGTCATGAGTAAGTTCCTAATGGTCTCCAAAAGTTTAACAATTGGTTTTTCTCTTGAGTCAAGAATAAACTTACTAAAAACCTCACATTCGTTGTTCAAAAGAATGTCACGTTTGGGAAGAGTCGAGAAATGTGATCTTGACCATTCACTAGGCACTTTTGCAGAAAGCCATGCATAAGCATCTTTATCTAATTCAAACAAATCATTCATACAAGCATCAAACTTGTCAATAGTTGTTGCTGAAGCTGCTTTCCAAAAAGCATTTTTTAAAGCCATTGTAGAATATCCAGCTCTCTTGAAATTGCTATGCAAATGTCGCGAACAAAATCTATGAGAAACACAAGGCAACACTAAATCAAAAGCTTCAATGAGCCCTTTTTGCTTATCTGACATAAAATTCCACAACTATTGCTCTTCAATCTCAAGATCATTCATAAAGTAGGTTAAGAACCATTGCCATATATCTTTATTTTGTTTCTCGACTATTGCATATGCAATTGGAATATGTTTTTATTTCCATCCAAAGTAACAGCTGATAGCAATTGTGCCCAGACATAGTATTCTTCAGCCAACATCCATCGACCGCATAATCTTTCGACAACTAGCCTTAAATCCTGCTTTAAAAGCTACGAACCAAATATAAAACCTCTGATTTCTCATTGGCTTGTCCGGAATCTCATTTTGAGTTAGTTTCATGAAATCAGAAGTTCAAGAATTGGTTCGAACAATTTCATTGTAATAATTCCATAATATACCAATCTGATCATTTATATCTCTGTCGATCATTATAATAGACTTTTCCTTTTACCTTCTTTCTTGATGGATACTCACATGAAATTTAATTCCCTACTCAATGTATCCCTGAATTATGATTATTTCCAATTCTTATTTGATTCAAGTCTATCAACATACTTCCTTGCAATCAACTTAGAATGTTTTGTTGTTATAGTTCCAACTAAAACAAGTGTGCTTGGAAACAAACGTCTTGATTTGAGAGGTACATATATTTCTTTGCATTAGTGATCCCAATATCCTCCACTTACAAGCATTAGTTCTGCATTTGGCCCTAGCTCTTTCTCTGTCATCTTTGCTCCACAAAATTGACTTTCCTATTTTGGCTTGATTTGCAACCACGACTTCCTTTAATTCCTTTTTGTTACAAAATAACATTCCTAACTCTAGTTCAGGATTAAAGGCACCTATTTTAGGGTTGTGCTTTTGGAAGTTACAATCTTTGAATTCAGAATCGCAATCACTATTCAAACACTTTGTATCATAAAAATCTACACAATCTGAGTCACCCTAATCATTTTGCATCTTTCTGTGCATCTCTTCACTTTTCTTCTTTTTCACAGTTATATAGATCCCAAAAGACTCAACAGAAGGATCAACATTTTTTTAAAAATAACATATCATCCTCCTTCAAAGAATAGTCAGAATCATTAAAATCCTCATTGTCAAATTAATCACTATGTGCCTATGTGTCATTTGACAACAAAGAATTCTTTTTCATCTCATTTCCACTTTGATTATCATGATGATAAAAATTCAAATGTTCAAAATATATCTGAACTACTCTGTCCTTCGGAATGTAAGTAACAACTTTAGCAGCTTCCATATTATTCCCCACTAATCGAACCTTATAAGAGTTTAAACCATACTTGTGCCAAAAGACCACATATTCCTTGTCATAACCACATTGTTCCTCCATATTCTTAAAATCTAATAGATTAATCATTTCACTGTCGACATAGTCAAAATATTCAACTTTTCCACCTATTTAGCCTCCTGTCGAACTACACACATTTGATCCACCATGATGTACTTTAATTGTGAAAATCTATGACTCATTCATAGAATCTTCACATGTAATATCAAGTTATCAACGACGTTAAAACTGTTATTTTTAAATATATAATACAAATCTGAATACATAAAGTCAACAAAGAGCTTCAAGTTCATTATATATATATATACACATAATGTAGCTTTTTAAAATCAATAATATTTACAAATCTATATGAAAGACATTTTAAATTATATTAAAAATGTTTAAAATGTCTTGACTATCGATAATACAATAGTTGGGTGTGGATGATCGGTCACTTAAACATTGAATCGACATTGTTCCAGTTAGTTGTTATGATGCAACCCGCAATATCTAATGTTTTTTAAGAATGAAGATGTTTTAGTTCTTGAAATAGAAAATTGGAAATATTTTTCGAATCAGGAAAACTAGAAATTTTCAATGATTTTTATTCCTTTACCTTGTTTGTGTATCACCCTCTGGCCTGTTTCAACTCTTGTTGAAGAGAAAATTTGTTCTTGATCTTGATTATATTGTGAAGTGCAGAAAATATTGGAGAGAGAAAATCACTTTTTGGAAAATTAACGTTAGTTTTTTAGCTGGAATTGACTAAAGACTCAATTTTGTACATTTTAAATACTAAAAGGATGTTGCTTGTTAACTATTATAGTACAAGGATGTAACCTAAGTCTTAGTCATAGTCTCATAGATAAGGAATGAATTTAGCTCAAACCTCCACCAATCTCTTACAGTGAGCATATTAGGACCAGATTTTAATTATTTTAAGGACAACAAATAGTTTTTTCCTAAATTAAAAAATATTAAATAAGAAATTATGGACCACAAAAAGTTCTCATCCCTACAAATATACTTTTACGGACTAAATTTTTAATTTGTCCCTAAAATGTGGTCTCTAATAAACCTTTTTCTTGTAGTGATTTGTTCACCTATTTATCACTTGCTAATGTTATATTTAATCATTTTTTAAGTTTTAACATTATTAACACATATTTAAAAACTTATTTTTTTATTCTTCGCTCGATTTTTTATATCAATATTACAATCTGATTAAATTCAAATTAGTATAAAAAAGTTTCACAGTTAAAGTAAAAAACACCATAATAAATAAGATAAATTATTATATATATAAAACTAAAGGTATTTCCTTCAAAAGTTTTGTACGTATAATGTTCTCCTTCGTAAATCGGTATTCCTTTAATTAGGATACCTTTTACATTTTTAGCAGTTGCTCCCGTTTGTATTAACATCTCTTGATACTTCCATTCTGCGTTGTATATTTTTCCTTTTATTTTTGTAATATTTGGAGTTTCAATATTTAAATAATATCTATTAGATATACTTTTTCTAATAGAATTTTTTCCATACTCTATTGAAAGCCTAGGGTTACTATAAATATATATATATATATATATATATATATATATATATATATATATATATATATAGAGAGAGAGAGAGAGAGAGAGAGAGCGAGAGAGAGAGAGAGAGAGACAGAGAGAGAGAGAGAAGCAACATGTTGTGATAACAAATACGAAATAAAAATCATAATAATATCAAATAGAATTTTTTCCATACTCTATTGAAAGCCTAGGGGTTACTATATATATATATATATATATATATATATATATATATATATATATATATATATATATATATAGAGAGAGAGAGAGAGAGAGAGAGAGAGAGAGAGAAGCAACATATTGTGATAACAAATACGAAATAAATAACATAATAATATCAATTAATATTCAAATATCGGAATCTCCATAATATTAACATCATTATAGCTCAATTGTCATATGTATGTTAAAACTGAAAAACAAATTATACAAAACTTCAACATAATATAAAAAACTAATTTCGTGACTGCTTGCACCTAGATAATAATATTTTTATATTTAATTTTGTATTCATTATATTAAATTAAGACCCTCAAATAAATAAGTTAATGATTTGAATATTGTTATTACAATATATTTCTAATCATTACATATACATGCATCATAATAAATATTTTTACTATAAACACTTACTGTAGTTTGTACTGCCCACGCAACGCACGGGTACATGTACTAGTTTATTTATAAAAGATGTGAAGATACACCATTTATAATAGCCTTAGGATATTCATAAACTATGATTTGCTCACTTGATAAGATTCTATAAGAATTGGAGAATTTTTAATAATCTTCATAATTTGTGGGGTTTCAAATTTATGATTAAAAATATGTAACACCCCTACAAAAAATTGAAGACTCAAACCATCCTTTGCGGTGAGTATGTTTTTGGCAAGGAATTTAAATTTCTTTAGTATTTAAGTCAGATTATTAGACTTATCCCATTGAGTTCTGAAAGAACTAAATTGGAAATAATAAAAATCAGAAATTTTGAGAATTAAGCTAAGTATGAGTTTTGGGTCAACTTCAACCGACCATAACTCCTAGAACAAGGTGATTTAGGTGTGCTACAAGATACCTTACGAAATATATTTAAATTATTTTTCCGAAGCCACCAAGTTTGCTAAGTTTCAAGTTTGGATGAGTAAGATTTGACTTATTGAAGTAAGGTTTTCCAGATAATGAAAGTTAGCCAAAAGTAGTGAGGCGTATTTTGTTTTTTTCCTTACCTAATCAGATTCAATTTATTTTTAGTAATATTTCAGGGGTGTAATTCTATTAGGTTCAGTTTTATAATCATGATATACTGATAGGGTTTTAGTTGAGGGTTTAATTGGTGAAAAGAAAAGAAAAGAGGAGAAAGAAGGAAGGATCAAAACGTTCGTTTAGAAAATTCAAGATTTTACCGAGAACCTATTTTTTTGAGGTATGTAAGTTTCCATAGTGTTGGGTTTGTTCACCCACGCACCAAACATGTTATTTTCAGCGTAATTTCATTCTTGAAATTTAATGATTTAAGTTATTGATGAGTTTTTGATAAGTGTTCTTGAAGTTTCTTTATCGATTAAGTTTTGATGTAAGGTTCTACTCGGGTCAACTTTAAATGACAATATTAATTAGAATATTAAGAGTTGCGTGAGTGACAGCCTATCCATATAAAGGTAATTGAATCTTCTTTCTAACGCCACCAATTTCGTGTCAATTCAATTTCTGTGTAAAAAGATATGACTATTTTATCAACGTATAAAATAATGTTACAAATTAACCGACAGGAAAATATTTAAAATGGTTTTTTTGTCTTTTTACCTCCAAGAAACTATGAACGAATTTATTGACTAATAAAAGGCTTAAAACAATCAGATTTTCATATTCACTAATGAAAATCATAATTTCTTCACATAGAGATTCAGGAAACTAATTCAAGAATCTCAAGAAAGGTTTTCTTGATTGTTTACCTTCAACCTAGGGTTTCAAGGCTTCCAATCAAGTTCTTCTTTAATTTTCTTTAAGAATCACAATGATTCTTCAATAATATTTTTCGTCTAGGTATGTAAAACTATCATAGTGTTAGACTAGTTAGTCGTCACATCCTACATCTACCTTCAGATTACTAAAAGAGCAATCTTGGATACTTTTCATAGTTTTGAGTATTCTTGAGATAAGTTAATTTTGAGTTCTTGAATTCATGTTTCTTTTAAAATTTCTACTCCTGATTATCAAATTGATATATTTTCATCATGTTATACTCCATTTCATTAACCAAAACTCTTGAATTTTTAATTCACATTCAAGAGAAAGTTAAGAGTAGAATTTACGAAAGCCTTTGAGTTCAATTGTGAATTCTTTGAGATCCATCACTGATTGAACTAAGTTTTGAGGAAATAAGTAAGAGAATGAGAAGATTTGTATACATGAGTTCCTTGTATTTATGTAGACCTTCGATTCGAGTCGTTCATGCTCATAAATTCTGCATGGACTCCATAAATTGAGTATCGTTGAGAGGAATGGTCTCTTCAAGTTCCAAGTCTTGAGTATTGAGTTCCTAATCCCCTATGAGTTTATATTTCTAATCATGAGACTATTACATGTTATCCATGAAGTCCTTGAGTCAAATTGTTTATGCTTATAATTCTGCATGTACTCTACAAGTCGAACAATGTTGAGATGAGAAGTCACTTTGAGTCCTTGAGTTGAGTAGTTCATGCTCATAATTCCGCATGAACCCTCTGAGTTGAGCATTCTTTGAATCTGAAGTATCATTGAAGTTCTTGGGTTCCAAGTATTGAGTTATATATATGGTTATTGAAAACCTTGAATTGAGTCAAAGGTTTTCACCTTTAAAAGAGAAAACGAAACCTTGATTTCTAAAGAGCCTTTGAGCTAGTTTTAAGTAAAGAGTAAATTCTTGCACAATTAAACCTGAGAAGAAACTTTAATTTTCAAGATTGCCTTTGAGTTAAGTTTTAATTAATTATTTCAAACCAAAAAAAGAGTTTTTTTACAAACATATGACCAAAATATATTTTAGGATTAGTATTGAGAACCGATATGGCGATGCGAGTTCAGATAACTCAAGTCTCAATAAACCATGTAAACATCATGGATAGTAAAGAATCATACTTTTTAGATGACTCTTTAAGATGCTTTTAGCACAAGCTAGTGTATCCACTAAGTAAAGCATTATATATGACGATAAAGTATAGGACCATTCTAGCAGCGCGGAAAAGATGTTGTATCACCACTTAGGCTCATAGTGGTGGTTGTCGATTAGAGAATCTCCCACGGAAACTATATTACTTTATTATATAAGTAATTTGAGTTTGTTATTGCATTTAGTTAATGAACCAAGTTGCTTTTACTTTTTTTATAAATCTTTCCATATAATGCATGTGTATTGTTGCTTTATATAGAGTTCAATATCTAGAGTTGAGCAGACAGAGTCGAGTATGATATCTTTGAGTTAAGTATCTTATCCTTAAGTTGAGTTGAGTTGAAATGATGTATGTATGTTTCATTTTTATCAAGTTCAAGCTCAATTTATGCTTTCTAATTCCCCTTACATGCTCGTACATTCAACCTACTAAGACATTTGGCCTGAATTTTTTGATGATGCATACATAGGTATTCAGGATCATCAATAGGAGCTTCGCTGATACATCTGTGAGTTCGAGTTAGCTATGATGTGCATCCCTGCTTCCAGAGGATTTCATTTACTTTTCAATTTATTCAGGATGTCATGGGTCTTGTACCGACTTCGATCCTTGTCATTTACAGGCTTTATAAAAAATCAGTAAAGTTGAGAAGTTTGTATCATTTTATTTTATTAAATGTTTAAAGAATTATGTTGCCTAGTTTATGTTGAGTTCAATATAATTATTTTATTCTGAGTTTTTCATTTGAGTTAAAGTTTTGTATTTTACTTTCCTGAATTTTTATTCGATTTTAAGTTTTTCTTGCTTGAGTTAGTCTTCCTCTTATATTCAGCTAGAATGTTGGTCACTTGGGGACCGACAATAGTTGTCGAGTGCCGGCAATGTCCAGGCTGTAGGTTCAGATCGTGACAAACTTGGTATCAGAGACCAAAGTTCTTGAGTCCTAGGGTATCTAATTAGCCATGTCAGTTGGATCTTGCTTATGGTTCTGAGGGACCATTTCTATAAATGAGGTACTACAAACATTTACTCTTACTCGTGCAATAAAGAAATTTCATAGAGATTTATTCTAACTCGCGTGTTCGTAAATTCATTCATTTGACTACACATCATACTAGAGGTGGTAAAAAGTAAGTTAGTCCTTTGTAAGTGGGTTACTATTAGCAAAAATATTGAGGAAGTCATGAGACTCCAGAAGGGCTTGAGAGACGTACAAAAGTTAGTCAACAGTTCAGTTTTAGAGGAATGCACCGATTATTTTATGAATCATGCATTTCAGTTAAAAGTGAGTTGTACTCTCTCTCTCTCTCTCTCTTCTATATGCCTTTTTTTGTTGAGATCGTTATGATAAAGTATGTGTAGAAGTTGGGTAATATTTGTAACCCCCAAGCCTACACCCTGGACGTGGATAGTACTCGAAGACCATTGCTAGCCCCAAGTGAACTCTTGGATTGACTTTCTTTACTCATCGGAACACTTAAACACAAGATGTATAACACATGAAATAACTAAAAAGGAAATAATGTATCCAAAATGACAACTTAAATATTAAATATATACAACTGAAATGAATGTCAAAAGAGCTAATACTATTGATCTATGAAACCTCTAAAATAAATAGGGATGTTTGGACAGGATCCCCAATCATCTTAACAACTAAACTAAAAACAAATGACTCTGAATTGCTCACTAGATCAATGGTACGCCGGATTCTGATCCTAGTTACCTGCATATACATTATAAGACGACGCAGACCAGTTGACATCAGTATATTTAATGTAATAGTATATGAGATGGAATGCTAAAACAACTTAAGTTTGAAAGAGAATAAGAAGAAAACACTTAGATTGGCTCTGGTCAACTCATGGATACTCCTTCAGTATAATGCAGTAAAACACATGCAATATATATATAAAGCTTAAAAGCAACTGAAAAACAATATTAGTTTATTAAAGATAAAGTAATAACATACTTAATTTTACTCATTTAAAGTAATATTACTTCTGTTGGAGATTCTCTAATGAACAACCATCACTATGATCCTAAGTGACGGTACACAGTTTTACCTCACGTTGCCGCGGACCATCCTATACCTTGTCATCGGTATAGGAACTTACTTAACTTAGTGGATCCACTAGCTTAACTTAAGTGATCATCTAAAAAATATGATCATTTAATGCCCATGATGGCTAAATGATTCATAGAGACTTGTGTTATTATGAACTTGCGTCCCCATATCGGTGCTCAATACTACTACCTGAATATACTTTGCTTATATGTTGTTAAAACAACTTTTTTTCTCTGGGTTGAAATAATTTCTCAACCTTAGCTTTAAAATCTCTCTTGGAATCAATGTTCCCTTTTGTTTCTCAAGACTCTTTTGGGAAATCTCAGTTTCTTTTTTTCATAAATGTTAAAATATTTTTAAAATCATAGGGAATACTTAGTTCCCTTATAATTTTTTCAGAAATAAACTCAACACTTTACTCTTTACTTAGCTTGAAACATGAGTATTAAAACAACTCTTAGGGAAGTTCCCTTATAGGTTTTGAGAAATGAACTCAAGTCTTTAATCTTTACTCAACTTGAAACTTGAATCTTAAAAACAAAGTTAAAACGTTGCTAAAGACACTTGAAAACTTTTAAGAACTTTATTTTGACATGCTTATTAATTTCTAGGCTTGAATATTAGCATCTTTTACTTTGATCTTAACTTTTCTTGAATTAGATTATGTATTCAAGGTTCATCATCTCATGTTTATAGATGATTCTATGATGTTTAGATGTAGCTTAGAGTGTTGGAATCAACTAAGAAACATGGGTACATCACTTAGGAACTAGTTTGAAAAGGTGGGGGAAGAATGGAGTGAACTGGCATCCTTGGCGATCTAAGAGACGTCGTAGTCCAGGCCCTAAACTTCAGAGGCCAAGTTGGGATTCTATGGTTGTCCTGGTGCGCCAAGTCCTACGGACAGAGATTGTCCTTTGGGGCTATGGGAGACGCAGCACCCTAACCCATGTACCCATGTGTTCTCGACTTTTTTTCTTCATTTTCATCTCTAAACCCTCTAAACATCCATGGTTCTTTTCCCAAAAACTTAGGATCATTATCACCCTCAATACCAAATAGATTTGACTTAAAAAACAACATAGAACATGAATCAAATAAACATTATGCATTCAACAACTCAACCAACAAGAATTCGACAATGTTCTTCAAGAACTTCACATATTAACATGTAAACAACTCACCAATCACTGAATTGAAAAAAGTTTGGTGTGTAGGTGAACTGACCCAACACTAAAATATATCACATACCTCTATAGGAATCACCACCGACGAATTCCACTTGCAAAGCTTGGCGTTCTTGGCGAATCGTTGACTACTTTCTAGCTTCCTCTTCTTTTCTCCTCTTCTCCGAACCCTAAGCGTAATTCTTATTTTTTCAAACGGAATAAATTTAGTTTTTACCCCAATAAATCCCTAAAAAAGAATTAAATAAATTAGGTAAGGAAAACAAAACTTTAACCTTTCCAAATCCAGATTGGACTTTCCTTAATCCAACAGCCCAACTTCCAGAAGTTGTATCTCACTCATACGATATCGAAATTGCACAAACTCCGAGGCGTTGGAAAGATTTTTTTAAGGCATAATCAACCATATGTGGAACTTCTCCTAAATCATCCTGAACAAGGAGATATGGTCATCTGCAAATTACCAAAACACACTTTCCAAACTTAGACAATTTTCCAAATTTTTCTTATTGTTTCCAAAAATAAGTATTTCCATATTTTAACCTATTTTCTAGTGATTTCTAGTTGCGAGATTCTAGAATATCTCCCTATTTGGAACATTCTTCCTGGAATGAGGTTAATCTTACTAGATTTAGGGTAGAAACATCAAGTTTAAACACCCACAAGCAATTGCAACCAAACGACATGCTTTCTCAAAATTTAAAGAGTACTAAAATGAAAATTAGTAACTTGGTCTGCACTTTCTCCAGATTCGAAAGAGGTGGATATATATTTTTCGTATCCTTTTAAGCTTCCTAAGAATCTTCTTCAACAAATTGGTTCTTCCAAAGGACCTTAACTAAGGCTATCTCTTTTGCTCAACTTGACAACTTGGCGATCTAGGATTTGCACCGGAATCTCCTCGTAATACTTGTTATCCTTGATCTCAATATTCTCAGTTGGAATGCTCAATGAAGGATCACTCATGAACTTCTTCAACGTGGATACATGAAATACCAGATGAACCGATGCCAACTCTTGTGGTAGCTCCAACTCATAAGCTACATTACTAATTCTATTGGATATCTTATAAAGTTCAATATACCGAGACTATGTTTCCCTATATTTCCAGACCTCATAACACCTTTCATGGGAGAAACTTTCATGTAAAATCAATCATCTACTTTAAACTCCAACACTCTTCTTCTAACATTCGCATAGGATTTTTGCTGACTCTGTGCGCTTATCAACCTCCATTGAATTAGTTTCACCTTGTCTATAGCTTGATGAACTAGATATGGTCCTATCAACGCTGAATCACCACCTTAAACCATCCAATAGGACATCTGCATCTTGTCCCATAAACAGCTCCATAAGCAGTCATTTGGATGTCAGTGTGGTAACTATTATTGTAAGAAAATTCAATGAGAAATAAGTGATCATCCCAATTTCCATTGAATCAATAACACAAGCCCTCAACATATCTTTTAAGGTCTGGATAGGGTGATGTGGTTGCCCTTAAGTCTGAGGATGCAAAGCAGTACTCAAGTTCACCTTTGAACCAAAAGCTTTCTGAAAAAGATTTCAAGAATTATGTAGTAAATTTTGCAACTCCATATGAAATAATGGAGATCAGAATTCATTCAAGTCTTACCCCTTCATGAATGTAAAACATAGAAATAATACTCTTCTGAATGGGTAGTCTTTACAGGTAAAAAGTGGTCTGATTTCGTCATTCTATCCATAATCACCTGAATGGAACGATGCTGCCTGCAAGACCTTGGTAACCCTGTGATAAAGTCCATAACAATAATATCGCACTTCCACCTTGGGGCGCTCTGGTCTTGTTTGTGAGGAAGAATGATGTTTTCTTTAGTATGTGTAAGGAATTACCGTCATTTGGACACGGTTACCATCAAGAACAATTATCCTTTTCCAAGGATTAGTAATTTATTCGATCAACTTCAGGGTGCTTCCTATTTCTAAAAAATTGATCTCAGATCAGGCTACCATGATTTGAGAGTAAGGGAATGTGATATTCCCAAGACAACATCCAGGACTTGTTATGAGTTCTAGGTCATTTCAGTTGGGTTGAATAATGCACCAACAACTTTCATGGACATTATGAACAGAGTCTTCAAACCTTATAAGGATATGTTTATTATCATCTTCATTTATGACATACTAATGTATTCAAGGAATGAAGAAGATTGTGCTAGTCACCTCAGAATAGTCCTTCAGTCTTTGCAAGATAAGAGAGTTGTATGCCAAGTTCTCTAAATGTAATTTTTTTGGAGTTTATGGCATTCTTGTTCCACATAGTTTCCAGCTATGGGATTAGCGTTGATACACAAAAAATTAAGGCAATGCATACTTGGCCTAACCCACATCTCTAACTGATATAAGGAGTTACTTGGGTTTTGATAGCTATTATAGAAGGTTTGTAGAGGGATTATCATCTATTTAATCCCTTTTGATGAAGTTGACTAAGAAAACAATGAAGTTTCAATGGTCTGAAGTTTGTGAGAAAAGATTTTAGGAATTGAAAAAGTGTTTGACTACTGCCCCATTTTGACCTTACCAGAAGGTACTCAAGGTTTTGTGATGTATTTAGATGCATCTAGAGTGGGTTTGGGTTGTTTGTTAATGTATAATGACAATGTTATATCTTATGCTTCCATACAATTGAAAGATTATGAGAAGAATTATCCGAATCATGACTTTGGGTTGGCTGCGATAGTATTCACCTTGAAGATATGGTGTCACCATTTGTATGGTGTTCATGTTGATGTATTCACTGACCACAAAAGGCTACATCTTCGATGTTTGATATTTAGAGACTAAAGGAGTTTGAAGTATCTCTGTAAATTCATGGGAATTTAGTTGTTTTTGTTCTTTATGAATTCATATGAACAAGTTTTTTTTTCTTTGCTTGAAGTATTTCTTTCTTCCATTTAAATGCACCACTGTTTTAAAGTTCTTCATGGCCTGGGTTATACTTCCAATTGTTTCTTTCTATGCTACTGCTGTAACTAATTCATATTTACAAATCATGTTTTTTCTTTCCCATCAAATGAGCTGCATGTTGGAAACCCCAAACTGATTTTGAACACTGGAGGTGTTAAGAAAAATCAACAAGCATTGTAGTTATGGCATACATGATCAAATCTGGAAAGATAAATGAGTGATTGAGGACTATTTAACAGGAGCATGTACACCTTCATGGACAGTGGCCTTTGTAGTTGACTGATTTAATCCGAAGTCCTATAGTGAGTTAAATGAACTATTTTCTTGCCTAGTTTGATTGATAGTTGGATTGTGCGTGATCAAAAATCGTCTGTGTCTTGTGTAGTTGTTTCCTTTCATATTTTGCAACTCACTTCCTTCTTAATTAATGGTTCCATTTCTGCATTTTTGATTTTGAAGTATTGTTTTTGAAATTTTGAGTAAGCTATCTGTTGTCACTTTCATACATTCAAGCATGCATAGCCGAAGTTTGTAGGATTTTGTTTAAGTTATGCCTTGCTCCGTTTCCGACTTGCTTTCTAGTTGGGTTAGTTCGATGTCAATCGCATGGATTATCATAGTTATTTTGTTTACGGGTGACATTAATGTTATGATGTGATATTGAATTCTACCGTCCGAATTCCTTTTCTTTTGTCTTGTTTGTTTGCATGTAAAACTATTCTCGAGTCTTCATGGACCTCACTCCAATTCCTTGCACCTTCTTGTTGAGCCGTAAAGGCTCAAAACACATTTCTTAAAGTCGTAGACCCCCCTCAAGGCTGGCGTACAGGTTGGAAAAAAAACGAGCTGCTGGAAATTACAGTCTGGAGAAACTTGACTGTAGTTTTTTTTTGAAGTTGTGCACTTGCTTTATATACAGTGTATACACTGATATACAGGTCGAAAATGCACAGAAAATCCGAACTCAAAATTTGGGTTGATGGCAATGAAAATACACTGCTGAAAAGGAGTTTTCAACTTTCGAAAAATGAAAAAGGGTGATATACAGACTGTATACACTGATATACAGGGACGGTATACTTTAGATATATGTAAAAAATGCGAATTGCAGGTTAACGTACAGGGACGCCGATGTCAATAAAATACAGGATTAGGCAATGAATTCGTGCGTAAGGTACAACCCGTATACTGTTGTATACATTTTTGGGCAGCGATATGCATTTGTGAAACAGGTAAAAAAACGCTGAAACAATATGGGAAATACAGGGGAAATAGTGGAAAATGTGTATTCAAACAAATGCAGGGTCAAAAAGTCCAAAAATGGATTGAATATACATCGTATACAGTAGTATACATCTTGTGTATATTCCTTATTTTTTTTTCCAGGGAAATTGGGTCAGGGCCTTTTCAGCAAAGTTTTTAATAGGCCCAAAGACCATTGTTTTGTAGGATGCTTAAATTGCTAAAGAGGGCCAAATTATTAGAATTTAGGACAGGTGGGCCAAGGCCAATTGAATGAATTTAGGCAATCAAGCCCAAGTTCAAATAATTTTCCTCTTTCTTTATTGTTTGTTTGAGTTAATTAATTTTTGGTAGAATCTTTATAATCTTCTAAAGGGTAGCCATTTTTTCAATATTTTAAATTTTACTATTTTATTTACTTATTTTGTTTTATTTACTTTTATGACCATATAGTTTTCGTTAAATTAATTCCCTCTAAATATTTCCCTTTAGAAGTAAAAAATGAAATAAAAAATATTAAAAAGAATTTCTCTTTACTTAGTTAAAAAAATTATTTTAAAAGTCATCTAGTCAAATCACAGGTCAACCGCGAGTTAGCGGGCATCCCGAGGGCCTAATACCTTCTCGGGATGTACATTGAACTTCGAACCTTTTCAATCGATTATTTAATCTGTTTTTAAATCTTTAGAAAATTTTTCTTGATTTTATCCAAAATCAAGTGGCGACTCCGTAATTTGGAAAGTTGATTTTTCTTAAATAATAAGATTAATTGATTTTCCGAAACCTAGTCATCTTCACCATTTTAAAACTAAATAATAGTATATTTTTAAAAATAAAACAGAAATGGCGACTCCACTGGGGATTAATTAAATTCTAACCAAAAGATTTGAATTTTTGTTTATTTAATTTTTATTGTTAAAATATTATTTGTGGTGAATACGTTTAAATTTTCATATAAAAACTTGCATTGCATATCATGGTATATTTGCGATATATATATTTAGTATACAAAAGGACAGTTTGCGGAACCGCAACTGGACTTTTTTATACTCACCCTTTTTTAGAAATTAGCGGTAATTTATTGGTTCGTTAGGCGTCCAATGGTTGTCGCGAATTTCAGCCCAGATTGTCCGTTTGGGTTCCTGGTCCTTTCAAAAAGCTACTCTTAGTCAACTAGCGTAGAGCCGAGCGAAATCCCGAATGTAGGAGCATTTGAAATAAGACGAGCCAATGCCCAAGGCACGTTAGGCCCATTAGAAGCCCACCTCGTGTCTATTTGGCCCAAATTGCCAAAAAAAACAATCATGCTTACGTGTTAATTGAAGGATGTATGTGCATTTTAAAAATAATTTATTGTCTACGGGGCGGGGGGTTGACTAATCTTTGTTTGCTATTTTTTGTAGGATGAATCCGGCACACAAACCTTTGAAAACAAGAATGGTTACTATCACCGACCCTTTACTCAAAGTATGGTGGAGGTTCATGAACAACGATGATAAAAGGATTGTTCAGAAACACATAGGTCATCTCCCGTCATTGTTAGAGATGAATGTGTGGCCTGGCTTAATTGGAACGACAGTGAAATTCTGGGATAGCGAGAATATGGTTTTTCGATTCGGGGAAGTAGAGTTGACACCGACTATAGAAGAAATTCTTATCAGTTATGAAAGTTTCTCCATGTGCAACAAAAGGAAACGACATCCAGATACAGATCTCCTAAATCCTATAACATGGGATTTGGCAAAAATTAAAGAGAAGTTTTCATTGGTTAAAGCCGAGTAGATGGACAAGTTCCCTGGCCCGAATATACAATTCAGAAAGTTATATTATCGATTTTGGCGTGCAAGGGCTTATGAGAAACATAAATACGTGTTTGTCTCAAAAGAGAAATGGAAAAAAACGCGTCCCCTCACATTTGCGATATGTTTGCTCGGCACGATGGTTTTCCCTCAAGGGACAAAATACACTATTCATCCTAGTGTATTTATGGTCACTCATGCCATTTTTAATGGAACGGATTACAAAACATCAACAAAGTACTACACTTTAGCGCCTATGATTCTGGCCGACATCTACAGGGCTTTAAACAAGTGTCAGAACGGAGAACGTTTCTTTCAAGGGTGTAATGTGATACTACATTGGTGAATGATGCGTCATTTAATCAAGACTCATAACCCAAAAGAACCAGATCCCCTAAGACGGTCCGACGAGCTACATAGTCATGACTGGTGGCTGTATCACAATCGTTGCAACAAGACTGGAGGAGAGAGTTTTTGGTATCCGAGGCTTCGAGGGCTGAGAGAAGAAGACTTAGAATGGTCAATGGATAGTTTTGTGGTAACTAAGAATATAGTGGTTCGAACTGAAAAGGTCCCTTATTTGGTATTTGTTGGGTTAAGAGGAACTAGACCATATGCTCCCGGTTGAGTTCTGAGGCAACTGGGAGGGAAACAAGAGTTGCCCCAGATCACAGATATGAGGAAATTCGTAACTGACCACGATAATGGGCGAGTTGCATTTTCTGAAGACATGCGTAGGATGTGGAGATCTCGCAGAGTGTTGGGTGAACCTGTACAAGATAGGTTTCGTCCAGAATGTTCGAGGGAGTACAAAGAATGGTTAAAAAAGAGTCTCGCTGGAACAATTAAGCATGGTCCAAACGTTCCTCACATTATTGCCGATGTTGGAGCCAAACATCAAGTCCGACTTCACCACCTTCAAGATAAGTTTGATAAGAGTGAATTAGATCATCAACGTCGTCAATCAGAAGATGCCAAAGTCATAGCTCGATCGAAACAAGAACTTCGAAGAGCAGACAATGTATGACAGATTTAGATGATAGCATGGAGCGACAGATTCAATCGATAGAAGGGTTCAGACATCAAGAAGGAGCTCGATTGGCGAGAGATCATCTTTAGGCGAACAGATATGCCATGTGGGAAGAGGTCAACATCGCCAAGAGGACCAGACTTGGCGAAGGATCAGAGGAGGCCTGAATTTTACCATCCCCTGCGTGGGACTGTTTTATTTGTACTTTGTTTTGTAATTTATTTTCAGGACTATTTTTCTGTTTTATGTTTATCAGACATTTTGGATGTTATTAATGAAATATTTAGGGGATAATAAATCGAGTTTAAAAAGCATATACATCCTTCAATTTGTTAGCCTACCCTTGGCACAAAAGGGTCACATGCATGTTTAGGACACGATATATGTGTGTTTAACTGTTTATGTGTTATGTTGCAATGAACGAGGATATCGTTAACTCACTCCTATCCAGAATTTGCCAAAATATACAGAAGCCACTATTGCAAATAGTCCGACCAAAATTTCAAGTCTTAAGTTTCTCACCGAAAAAAGATCTCCTCATATACCAAAAATCCTAAACACGGTTCCATCGTCTCAGGAAAGGCAAAATTACCACTATGGACAAGGTCAAGAACATCCATACAGAACACACTAAAGAAGAGCTACAGAGAAGGATCGAGCGAATCGCTCGGGAAATTCAAAAGGCCAAGGAAGAAGGGCTACGAGTTGACATGGCCACAACAATTTACAAAGCTGCAGCCGTGACATTAAATGAGGATTTGGAATTGCAGATAAAAAGAAATAAAGAGGTTGAGATGGAAACCGAAAGCTTGAGGGAAAAGTTGGACATGCTTCGTTTGAAGGTGCACGAAAGAAAGGCGAGAGAGGCAAAGATAGATGTGGAGACCGCCGTTCTGTTAGCTAAAAGTGTGTTACTTGATAAGGGACTGACAACCCGTAGCAACCTGAAGGGCGGAAAATACCTCGCCTATGAACACGGAACAGACAACAATGGCCCCGACAACGCTCACCCCGAATTGACTGAGGAAGACGACGACGAGGAAATCGTCTTCAAGCCTCCATTTCTAGGTCGTCTGAAAAGAAGAGAGTGACGCTGCAACAAGAAGAAAAATGACTAACGTGTCATCGTCATGTTATCTTTTGGGAATTCTACTGTTGACTTTCAATTTTCTTGTAATCGTAATGAAAGAATGAATGAGAATATTTTATCCTGAACTCGACCTACGTTGGGTCTGAATTCTCCTTATGAGATACGTAGGCAACCTCTCCCGGCCCGGCCCCTATCTTTAAAAATTTTCATTCTCCTTCATGTTATGAAAATACGAAGATCAGATTAACAGACATAAAAAAGCAGCCGCAAGAAGACCGTAGCTCAACGTGATTTAGCCTTCCCGGGACAATGTCAAAACTAAAATAGGCAAATTCCTGCTTATTAAAAAATGTATCCCCGTCATCATTTGTGGGTTAAAGATATCCTCAAACAAAGCAACTTGTGTGATTATCTACTCTCTATGTGATATGATGCATTTTGTACTCTGAATCTGCACTAACAAAGCTGCCTTTGAGTTGTTTCACTTCTCAGGTACTTTTAACTGGTCTGTCTCGATTAAAGCTGGCAGGTCATCCTTACTTCACCAGATCAAAAGGTCCTACAAATTCCTTCCCTAGCCCAAATTCAGACAAAGGAAAGACAATTATTGGAGAGAACAATGACGAAGTGCGTCTTACTGACGTTGTGGTGGCTCAGCTCACCGTAGCGGAACAGAACGAATCGATGATGCAATAGATTGCTGAAATGAAAGTTTAAATGCAATGGAGACAGGATGCGCCTCCACCTGGATTTCGTCCTAATATTGCTGATGCAAGACCTTTGATCTACTTACCTTCATCAAACATGGATCCAATTCAGAACCAGCCTTCTATACCTATGCATAATCCATCTGTGATAGATATGACAACCCAAAACCCCCAATACGCTTCTGTATCTTACCAAACTCCCTCACCTTTCCCAAATAACCACCCTCAAACGTCACCCCATCCTCAAAATACTCAAACTGCCCCACCGCCACAGAATCAAAACCAAAATCAAACTACCTTCAATCCCCAAATACCTCATCACCATTTAAATCAGAAGATGAATCCTCAGGCTTACCCACAAAACTACCAGACCGCCCAAAATGTCCCAAGCCGTTCTATGCTCCACCCCTTCCAAAAAGATCCACCTTCCAAGTTCTCGTGCCTTCCCAGCACGAGGTGCACGGTTCTGAGTTGGATCAGTATGAAGAACAAGAAAGAGAATGGAAGGCAAAAGAAGAAGCAAAGATTGATATAAATGAGGATATAAAAAAGGCTATGAAAGAGCTAACAGTGCATCCCAGACGTCGTCGGACTCAGTTACGCAGAGTTGTGCATCTACCCATATTTGAACCTTCCCGAAGGGTTAAAAATTCCAATGTTTGACACCTTCGAAGGAGTAGGCAACACCATGGCGCATCTGAGAATGTATTGTGACCAACTCGTGGGAGTTGGCAGGGATTAGGCCTTGTTGATGCGGCTTTTCAACCGAAGTCTATGTGGGGAGGCCCTCGAGTGGTTTACTTCACACGAAACCAGGCAGTGGCCCAGTATTGACCAATTCTCCTACAATGTCGAAATAGTTGTCGATCGGTATTCTCTAGAGAAGATGAAACAGAAACCAACTGAAAGCTATAGGGAATTTGCCTACAGATGGAGGAAAGAAACAGCGAGGGTAAGGCCGCCCATGACCGAGAAAGAGATTTTGGAAGTGTTTGTGCGGGTGCAGGAGCCAAAGTATTATGACCGAATCATGTTACTAGTCGGAGCTAAATTCGCCGAGATAGTCAAAGTTGGTGAGACTATCGAAGATGGTTTGAAATCGGGAAAGATAGCCTGTGTATCCGCGTCACCTCGGTCTTCAGGATTGATAAGAAAGATAAGAGAGGAAGTTTTCGCTGTCTCGTATGTGGGAAGAAAACCGTCACATTCTCAAGATCGTTCCAGCCCCCCCCCCCAAAGTCTCACCGAGCCTACTACCCACAATCCAATCATCCTAATAACCACAATACTTCCCCCACCTATCCAAATGCTCAAATTTTGTCATACCAAAGTCCACCCCCAAATTTCCAAATTTTTTCTCCCATATACCCAAATTACCCTCAACCTTACCAGATTCCATCCCCTTATCAGAATATTGCTCCCAACTGTGCCAATGTGCAGTCGAGCTACCGAGCACCTCCGCCCACTTATCAAGTCCAAGCTCCATTATATCAGAACCCCCTCCCGAATTACCAACCTCCTGTGCCAAATTACCAGACAAACCCTTATCCTCGAAGCCAAGCTCCTCGTCTGAATACCCGAAATTATCAGCAGGTGTCTCCCCCTCAACAAAGCGGTTATGATCCTTCCCGTCTGAGATTTGAAAAAAGGCCTTCAAGGAACTTTACCACACTTGCTGAAAGTCGGACCAAACTATTTGAGAGACTAGCCGCAGCTTGATACATCCACCCTGTGGGGCCCAAGCACGTGGATGTCAACTCAAAGTTCTACAAGCCAGATCAATGATGTGCTTATCATTCCAATAGTGTTGGACATGACACGGAAGATTACATCAACCTTAAGCACAAAATCCAAGACCTGATCGATCAGGAGGTAGTTTCTTTCAACCGGCGGCGCCAAACGTCAATACAAATTCATTTCCGAATCATAGAGGTGGCAATGTTGACATGATTGAAACGGATGAAGAGGGGTGTGGAACAAAGATGATTACTCCTTGTGCCTGAGGACTTGGAAAGGGTTGTCGCTTCTGTAAGTGTCAAGGAAAGGAGAGAGTTTGTTATTCTGACACCTGCAAAGGTTGTTGCCTTTGTGCCTTCGGAAACTCTCATCAAGCCCAAATTTTTCATTGAAACTGCTATGGCCCAAGGCATGACCAGGTCCGGAAGGTGCTACACTCCTGATGAGCTTGCTCTTGGAGGACAGAAGAAGGACCATGCTAGGAGGCCGATAAGCGAGGGGGAAGCAGAAGATTTCTAGAGAAGGATGCAAACGAAGGACTATTCCATCGTCAAACATTTAGAGAAGACTCCGGCTCAGATCTCAGAGTGAGCCCTGCTGATGAGCTCTTAGTCCCACAGGCAGGCCTTAATGAAAGCTCTTGATGATACATACGTACCCTCAAGTACAAGTAGTGATAACGTGGCTTCCCTGATTCATCAAGTTATTCGGGGGCACCGGATCAGCCTTTGTAATGATGAGTTTCTAGTCGAAGGGAGATCCCATAACAAAGCTCTGCACATCACCGTGATATGCCGTGGAAAGGTTGTCAACCGTGTTTTTGTAGATGATGGATCCTGTTTTAATATCTGTCCATTGTCGATGTTGAGGCAACTAAATTTTGACCTTGGGAAACTGGAGCAAAACCAGTTAATGTAAGAGAGTTTGATGGGGTGTAGAGAGACACATTAGGGGCAGCAAATTTGACCCTTCAAATGGGCCCCATATAGTTCAGCACTCAATTCCAAGTATTGGACATAGACACCAGCTACAACCTTCTTTTGGGAAGGCCGTTTATCCACATGGCTAGAGCCGTCCCCTCTACTCTCCATCAAATGATGAAGCTTGTATGGAAAAATGAAGAGTTAGTGATTCACGGCGATGGAAGTCACTCGGCCAAGGTAGGTGTCAGTCATTGATGAGATGCCGCAAGGTGCATACTTTTACACGGTGGAGCTGGTGACTGCCACCGATGAAGATTTGGCCCCACATACCCCCATGCCAGCCATATACAAAATGATAGCCACAGTGATTCTGCAAAATTGTTTCGAGCCAGGTTTCGGATTGGGAAGAGATTCCCAATGAATTATTGAGTCTGTTCCGGTCCTTGTTAAGGGATCCAGATATGGTTTGGGGTACATCCCCATAGATGACGACGTGAAGATGAAGAATAAAAGGGATCAAGAGTTGGCTGAGCCGATCCCACATTTGTATCAATCCTTTCTAATCTGGGAGTATGCCGAGCCTGAAGACTTTTGGGAAGGAATCTATGACCTCTTCGAGGAGATCAATGCTATTGTCGAGAGGAGGTCGACTTAGCTGGTATTCGTGATGCTGAACCAGAGGAGGTGCTGCAGAACAGGACTTCAACGCCGATCCTGATGTCCCGAACTCTTCGGTAGAAAGGAGTTTTTTTATGCACCCTAAAATTGGTGGTTGTCTAGAGGAAACCCGAGACCCACCATTTCTGCATTTTTCTTAATTGTTCAAATTTTTGAATTTGTGTTGTGATGTTCAAAAGGCAACATGGCCCCCATGCCATGGCCAAAGTTTGCATTGTTTAAATGAAAGCCTCCTTTTTTTTAACTTTGTTTATTTAGTTGTTTGTAATACTTTATTTTCCTGATTTTGTCTATTTATGATTTCAGTAACATAAGTTACACACCCGCCAATGTCATGTCATGTCATGAGCTAAATGAACAAAATAAGACAAATGACGACAAGGTTGACAACTATAAAAAAGAAAGTGGGGAACTAGATTACGTCGCCGATGAATTTCGACAGTTCGAGAATCAGCATAAACCATACCTAGAGGAAACGGAAACAGTGAATTTGGGAGACATAGAATGTGTCAAAGAGGTTAAGATCAACACTCACCTAAATGAGATCCAGAAGGAGAGCCTGGATCATTTGCTTGCCGAATATAGTGATGTGTTTGTTTGGGAAGTCGGTGATATGCAAGGGTTGAGTACTGATGTCGTATCTCCTAAGATACCGATCAACCCAGGGTTCGAGCCGGTGAAGCAAAAAACTTGAAAGTTCAAGACTGAACTGAGTTTTAAGATTAAGGAAGAAATCACCAAGCAAATAGAGTCTCGATTGGTGGAAGTAACACAATATCCAACCTGGTTGGCCAACGTCGTTCCGGTCGCCAAGAAAGACGGAAAAATTAGGATCTGTGTTGACTATAGAGATCTCAACAAGGCTAGTCCGAAAGATAATTTTTCGTTGCCGAATATTCATATTTTGATTGACAACTGCGTCAAACATGAGATGCAGTCATTTGTGGATTGTTACGCAGGTTATCACCAAATTTTGATGAATAAAGAAGACACGGAAAAAACGACTTTCATTACACTTTGGGGCGTAATCACTACAAGGTGATGCCGTTTGGCGTTAAGAACGCCGGTGCCACCACCTACATGAGATCCATGATGACTATTTTCCACGACATTATACATAAGGAGATTGAAGTGTACGTGGATGACGTCATAATCAAATCCCGTGAGAGTTTGGATCACTTGACAAACCTGAGAAAATTCTTTGAACGTTGCGTCGCTATAACTTGAAGTTAAATCCCTGCAAGTGCGCTTTTGGAGTCCCAGCTGGGAAGTTGTGGGGATTTATAGTCAGCAGAAGGGGTATTGAGCTTGACCCCTCCAAGATTAAAGCAATTCAAGAGTTACCTCCGCCGAAAACGAGAAAAGAGGTGATGAGTTTCTTAGGGAGGTTAAACTATATCATCCGGTTTATAGCACGATCAACAGTGGTGTGTGAGCCTATTTTAAAGTTGCTAAAGAAAGACGCCCCGACTAAGTGGACTGAGGAGTGCCAAACTGCTTTCGTTTATATCAAGAGCTACTTGTCTAACCCACCGACATTGGTTCCTCCGCGAGAAGGGAGTCCCTTGTTGCTGTATTTGTCTGTTTCAGATAGTGCCTTCGGATGTGTAACTAGTCAACATGACGAGATAGGAAAGAAGAAAAGGGCTATTTACTATATAAGCAAGAAGTTTACTCCGTATGAGTCTCGTTACACTTTGCTGGAGATAAAGTGTTGTGCTCTGACGTGGCTTGCCCACAAATTGAGACACTATTTGTCTTCGTATAAAACATATCTCATTTCCAGAATGGATCCATTGAAGTACATTTTCCAGAAAGCGATGCCGACCGGGAAATTAGCTAAATGGAAAATGTTGTTGACTGAGTTTGATATCGTGTATATGACTCAGAAGGCAATAAATGCCCAAGCTTTGGTAGATCATTTTGCAGAAAATCCTGTTGATGACGAATACGAACCACTCAAGACTTATTTTCATGATGAAGAAGTGTCATTTGTGGGTGAAGACATTTCTGAAACATACCCAGGTTGGAGATTATTCTTTGACGGAGTGGAAAACCATCAAGGTAAGGGTATTGGAGAAGTCTTAGTGTCAGAATCTTGTTAGCACGATCCCATGGCAGCTAAGCTCAGGTTTATTTGCACAAACAACATGGATGAATACGAAGCTTGTATTCTTGGTTTGGAAATGTCCATCGACATGAATGTTTATGAGTTATTGGTCATTGGAGATTTAGACCTTTTGATTCATCAGGTTCAAGGTGAATGGGCTGTGAAGAACCCCAAGATTATACCTTACGTACAGTATGTGCAAAGGTTGTGCAAAAGGTTTCGCAAATCCAGTTCAGACATACTCCCATAATACAGAATGAATTGATTGACGCTCTTTCCACCATCGCTTTGATGATCAAACATCCGGATACAAATTATATTGATCCACTGGATATAGAGTTGAAAGAACATCCAGTCCATTGTTCACATGTTGAATCAGAAACAGACAGTTTGCCTTGGTATTTTGACATAAAGAGTTACCTGGAGTCTGGTACTTATCCTGAAGACGCTACGACCAATCAGAAGAAGTCGATACGCCATATGTCTCTCAATTTCTTCTTATGTCGAGAAGTCTTGTATAGGAGAACTCCAGATTTGGGTCTTCTAAGATGTGTGGATGCTGTTGAAGATGTGAGGCTTATTGAATAGAAACATGCCGGAATTTGTGGTACACATATGAATGGGATAACTTTGGCAAGAAAGATTCTACGAGCTAGGTATTTTTGGATGACTATGGAGAATGACTGTTGCAAATTCCTGCAAAAATTCCACATATGTAAAGTGCACGGTGATTTGATACGAGTGCCACCTCACTAGCTTAATGCTATGCGCTCACCTTGGCCATTTGTAGCTTGGGAAATGGATGTCATTGGTCCTGTAGAGCCAGCCGCTTCTAATAGACACAGATTCACATTGGTTGCCATTGATTATTTCACCAAGTGGGTGGAAGCAGTTTCTTACAAGTCGTAACCAAGAAAGTGGTGGCCGATTTTATCCGCAACAATCTGATATGTATATTTGGAGTGCCAGAATCCATCATTACTGATAACGGTGCAAATCTCAACAGTCATTTGATGAGAGAGATATGTGAGCAATTTAAGGTCACTCATTGGAATTCAACTGCTGATCGCCCCCAATTGAATGAAACTGTAGAGGCCGCCAACAAGAATATCAAAAAGATCTTGAGGAAAATGATTGACAAACATTGAGGTTGGCATGAAATGGTGCCATACGCTTTATTGGGTTATTGAACGACGGTCAGAACATCGACTGGTGCTACTCCATACTTGCTAGTATATTGAACAGAGGCAGTCATACCTGCTAAAGTTGAGATACCGTCACTGAGAATCATCCAAGAAGCTGAATTAAGTAACGTTGAATGGGTTAGCAAACGGATTGATCAACTAACTTTGATTGATGAGAAGAGAATGGTTTCCGTATACCATGGCCAGTTGTATAGACAGAGAATGACTCGCGCCTTTCACAAAAGAGTAAGAGACAAAATTTTTGAAGTTGACCAGTTGGTTCTTAAGCGTATTTTTCCTCATCAAGACGAGTACAAAGGAAAGTTCGCGCCAAATTGGCAGGTTCCTTACATGTTTCGTAAAGTAATATCTGGAGGTGCTTTGGTCCTGTCAGAGATGGATGGAACTGTATGGCCCTAACCTACCAACTCAGATGCTATCAACATATACTATGTGTGAAGTTTCATTTTGCATTTTCTGTCATTTACTTGTAATCGTTTTATTTGCTTGTATTTGTTCCATTTGAATTCTTATCCCTCTTGTAATGAACTACGTCTTACCTGAATTCTCGAGAACGAGATACGTAGGTGGCCTATATCGGCTTCGTCACCCCATTTATCCCTTTAATTATTGCTTTGTATCTGAACTATGTTCGACCTGAATTCTCAAGAATGAGATACGTAGGCGGCCTTTGTCGGCCTCGGTCGGTTTCTTTGTAATTTTTATTCTTGTTAACCTTTAAGGGGAACTACGTTTGACCTGATTCCTGCCTTAACGAGATAAATAGGCGCCACAAGGGTTCGGTCATATCTCCTGTAAGATTTCTATTCCCCTTTACAATAGAAACTGGGACAAAATTTTGAGAGGGACTCAAAATTCTCCAAAAGAAGTTTCCTCTTCAGCAAGTCAAACTAAAGACTGCAACTGGGACAGAATTTTTGAGAAGATCTCAAATATTCCGCGATCTGCTCAGTTACAATGAAAAGATAAGCAAGACAGTAAACTGGGACAGAAATTTTGAGAATGGCCTCCAAATTTCATTATGGGCATTACCTATAACTCCGGAGTGACTATGAAGACTCACCGACAAATGATCAGATAGACCTCTGAGTGTCAGGCTCAAAGAAGTTTGTTAAGCTTGATATGACATGACTTGGCAGTGACCTTTTCAAGATACTATTTCTCTAAATTTTATTTCTCTTAAATTTTCCCTTTTACATTTCATTTGTTTGGCATACAAATTTTGTCTTATCTATCAAGAGTCAGCAGATCGGGAAATCAATCGAAGATAGCGATACAAAGAGCAAACAACTGAAGAAATCGACACAGATAAATACATCTTTAAAATTGACAATTTTTCTGTGGACGCAGGCTTATAGCTTTGGTTTGAAATTGGCAAAATTCTTCCGAAGAATGAACAAGGAGAACTCCAAAGAGGAAAAATTATCCCAAAATCAATGGCTTTCCTAGAAGCAAAAGGCATTTCATATCACTTATGTCGAAGGCTTAGGAATATGAATTGTTTATTTCAATCAATTTCCAACAATATGAAATTTACAAAGAGCGTCTAGCCATATCAAAGGCGAATCAAACAGGAATCTTAAGAAAGAGTTTACGATTTCCGTAAAGGGCGCTATTTGCGTCACATTATCAAGCAAGATAATCATTGTCACTCAGGACAATGCATTACCCCAGAAGAGATAGTTATTTTATTGTTATTATCGACCAAGGTGATATATTACCTGGAGGTCCTCCTATTGTTATCATCAACAGAGACGAGATGAATATTCATGCATTGCGAGAAAAAAATCATGCCTCAAGGCAAATCATGCATCGCGAAAAATCATGCATTGCGGAAAATCATGCATCGCGAAAATCATGCATCGCGGAAAAATCAGGCCTCGTTGAAAGTCATGCATCGAGGAAAATCATTATGCGCTACGAGAAGATTTCATGCCTCGTCAAGTTTATACATCGCGAAAGATTTCTTACCTCGCTGAAATTTAGACATCGCGAGAAGACTTTATACCTCACCAAAATCTATGCATCACGAGAAGAATTCAGGACTCATTTAAAATCATGCATCGCGGAAATCATGCATCGCGAGTCAATAATTATGCATGAAGAGAAGATTTCATGCCTCATCAAATATACATCGCGAGAAGATTTCATACCTCGCTGAAATTTAGACATCGCGAGAAGACTTTATACCTCGCCGAAATCTATGCATTACGAGAAGAATCCAGGCCTCGTTGAAAATAATGCATCGCGGAAAATCATGTATCGCGGAAATCATGCATCGCGAGTCAATAATTATGCACGACGAGAAGATTTCGTGCCTCGTCAAATTTATACATCGCGAGAAGATTTCATACCTCGCTGAAATTTAGACATCGCGAGAAGACTTTATACCTCGCCAAAATTTATGCATTACGAGAAGAATCCGGGCCTCGTTGAAAATCATGCTTTGCGGAAAATCTTGCATCACAGAAATCATGCATCGCGAGTCAATAATTATGCACGACGAGAAGATTTCATGCCTCGTCAAAATTGATAAATCGCGAGAAGATTTCATGCCTCGCTGAAATTTGGACATAGCGAGAAGGCTTTATACCTCGCCGAAATCTATGCATTACGAGAAGAATCTAGGCCTCGTTAAAAATTATGCATTGCAGAAAATCATGCATCGCGAAAATCAAACATCGCGAGTCAATAATTATGCACGACGAGAAGATTTCATGCCTCGTCAAAATTTATTCATCGCGAGAAGATTTCATAACTCGCTGAAATTTAGACATGGCGAGAAGACTTTATACCTCGCTGAAATCTATGCATTACGAGAAAAATCCAGGCCTCGTTGAAAATCATGCATCGCAGAAATCATGCATCGTGAGTAAATAATTATGCACGACGAGAAGATTTCATGCCTCGTCAAATTTATACATCGCAAGAACATTTCATACCTCGCTAAAATTTAGACATCGCGAGAAGACTTTATACCTCGCCAAAATTTATGCATTACGAGAATAATCCAGGACTCGTTGAAAATAATGCCTTGTTGAAAATCATGCATCACAGAAATCATGCATCGCGAGTCAATAATTATGCACTACAAGAAGATTTCATTCCTCGTCAAAATTGATAGATCGCGAGAAGATTTCATACCTCGCTGAAATTTCGACATCGCGATAAGGCTGTATACCTCGCCGAAATCTATGCATTACGAAAAGAATCTAGGCCTCGTTAAAAATTATGCATCGCGGAAAATCATGCATCGTGAGTCAATAATTATGCACGATGAGAAGATTTCATGCCTCGTCAAAATTTATACATCGCAAGAAGATTTCATACCTCGCTGAAATTTAGATATCACGAGAAGAGTTCATACCTCGCTTAAATTAGTGCATCACGAGAAGAATCCATGCCTCGTTGAAATTTGTGCATCGCGAGACGATTTCATGCCTCACCGAAAGTTATGCATTGCGAGAAGATTTCATACCTCGCAGGAATTTACGTATTGCGGAAGATATTCATGCCCCGCAAGAAGACATACACAAATAAAGAAAGTGAAATCGTGTACCCCAAGAGGGATATTTTTTCCATCGGCCTCAACTATATTTTTTTATTTTGATAAAAGTAAACATCAAGAAGAACATCAAAGGCGACGTCAAAATAAATACCAGTATCATATCAGCATTTATTTATTTTAAAATCAAATGAAGAGTACATTGAACATTATATTGCAAATGCCAGACATAAGCTTTATTTGTTGTACATCAGACCGATCGAGTCGACATCGAATATGTAGGAGAACAATGAACTGTCGATATGGTAAAAAGACACTGTCTCCCATCCTAATTGCATTTTTTAAGCTGGCGAGTTTTATCTCGGTCTTTGTCGAGAGCATCCAAAAGGATGAATTCTCCAAAAACCACATATGCGGACGACATCAAAAAGGATGCAGCACCACGTCGAACTTTTCCTTAGCAGCGAACTGAGACAGAGTCCGAAGAGGAATGTCAAACTCTTAGGATACGAGCAGGGGAGCGACTTCCACCTCTATCAAAGCCACACCCATCAAAAGACATGTGAGTTCTTTTTTAGTTTTTTCAGTTTCAGTCTCACATCCGGAAGTTTCGATTTGCCGGAAGCAACTTCCCTATCTAAGTGATGATACACCAAGAGTTTTGGAAATTATGTCCGTGTAAGCTCTTACCTATGAATGTGAAAAGCTCCACATTCATGACTAAGAGGTTACAAGCCTCCTTTTTATGCTCGTTTAGTTTTTCACTTGTCCAAAACCGAAGGTTATCTAGCATAATAGATTTTTTTTCAACCGATCGAGTCTAACTACACACAACCTGATTCGTGAAGGTTTAAGGATATGTAGGCGGATTCAATGTTGAAAACTTGGCTGTATTCCAACATTCGCTCTCTAATTTTATTCTCGAGCATTTCGATACCTTCATAGTTCGGTAGCGAGGTAGCTTTTGAATTCTTTCAAAATCGTGCGTTAAATCAAGCTTATCGAACTACAAGTGGCCTGAATTCTCATATAGCATGAGATATGTAGGAAACCCGTTCAAGGGTTCAACCATAATTCCTAAAACCTTTGCCGAATCCTTCCCTTAAAGATGAATGGGGTTGATCAAAATTGGCTTGGTCAATTTCATTTTCCTCGAATTGCTTGTATTAATCCAAGAAAAATGAGGGACAGTTGTTGACATCCAATTTCGACCGTCCCCGGTATAAATTAGTTTTCGAGCTTCTTAAATTTCCAAACAATTTAAAATAATTAGTTTTATAAATTTTGTAAATAATAATAATAATATATGAACTTTATGTTATATTGAATATACTGGTCATTTTTCTTATAATTTTAGATAGCCTATATATTTTGCATAATTATGTATGTAGTTGGTATATTTTACGATTTTTTCTCAAAATATTTTAAAAATTTTAGTAAGTATTCTATTTAACTAATTAAGCTTAAATTATGGTTATATTTTGAATTAAAATAATTATATTGCTAAAATAAAGAAGCTCGTTGATTAAATAATACAAATTCATTTTTTATTTGAGATTTAGCCAAATTTATTATCATAACTTAATATGGCTAGTTATTAAATTAACCCCTCTTAAAATTCCAATTCAATTTTTGGCCTTTTTGCAAATGCCCTTTAATTCCCTTTCCAACCTTTTTTTTATGGAAAATTTAGCTAACTAGTCAAAAAAACTAACTTATTTAGTGATAGTATCCATACTTTAAAAATATTAGTAAACATGTCAAAAATGTCATTATTTTAAAAATAAATAATTATTATGATATTATTAATATTTTCTCTCTCATTATTTACAGCTTTTCTTTCTCTCTCATAGATTACACATTTTCCTATATATATGTAATTGGATAAATATTAATGTCTTTTTAATTTTTTTCTTTCTTTTCTTAAGTTTATCAATTTCTCTCTCTTACTTTCTTTCGAATCAAATTTTCAGATTTTTCTCTCTTTTCTTATTCTTCTTTTTAATTTTTCTCTCTAACATTATTCCAAATCAATTCCACAGATTTTCGATTCAATATATTAATATTTTCTACTATTCTCATTTAATTTCGTTGCAAGATTTGATTTGAAGATTAACATTGATTTGGTTTATGTTTTTCAGATTCCTTATTTATTTACTTACTGATTTTAGTGTTTTTTTTTTTATAATTTTGTTGTTGTCCTTAAAATATTTTTTAGGGGTTGAGATTTACATAATTCTCTCTTCAATTGACGTTTTCAAGAGAGTTACTAGAGTTATTAGACAAAATAATTAAAGTTCTTCCGATTTTTCATCATTTAATTTTTTTTCAGTCAAAAATTAAACAACAATGTAGGTTCCGCTTCTAAGGATGATATACGACGGAGAAAAATGTCTTAATCCTTCGATGGGCAAAATCCCACACAAATTCATAACCATGAAGTTGAAGAAGACCAATTTGTTGGAGAAGAGTTTTTTTTTTACATGTTCTGTGTCTTGCATGGTAGGTTAATTTGTTTAGTAATTTTTAAGATTCAAAAAATTTCATGTTACAATGCTTTTGGAAGTGTATATAGAATTTTTATTGTGTTATAGTTAGTATTTATTTTTGTATTTTATATATTTATTGTATTTTGTGTTCTATTTTGTGTGTGTGTGTGTGTTAGTTATGTCAATATAACACATTATATGAGTTTGATTGTGTATATTTCATAGTTTTGATGTTTTTGTATTCATAGATTTGGAAGTGTATATTAAATTTTGTTGTTGTTTTAGATGACGTATGTATTTTTGTATCTCATTATTTTATTGTATTTTGTATCCATAGATTTGGAATCGTATTTCATATATTTAATTCATTTTGTATTATGTTTTTTTTTTATAGTTATGTCAATGTACCACCGTTAGTATTTATTTTTGTATTTCATAGTTATATTGTATTTTGTATTCATAAATTTAAAAGTATATATTGAATTTTGATATTGTTTTAGTCCATATGTATTTTTACAATTAACAGTTGTATTCATTCAAAAATTATGTTGCATTGTTTCTGAATTTGACATCTTTTTCTAATTTGTATTTATTCTAAAGGTATGTCAACTAGTTATGTATTTTATTTAAGAATGAGTACACCAAATATTCAATTATTTCTTTTCAATTTTATATTTCATTCACTTTTTCATCATACTACTTTTTTGTATTTTATATATTATTATACATAATTCTAAATAAAAACTAGAATAAATAGAAATACAAATAAAATACATATTGAAATGAATCATACAAGACTTTGATGAAAAATTAACTACATAGGGGAAAAAATATATGAAAATACAAATATATTTCTTAAATGACTATATAGATAAATTCGGCATAGCTATTGGAATGAATACAAACTAATAAAAAACTATAATAAATATAAATAGAATATATTGTGAAATGAATATAATTTTAAAAAGGTAAAAATTCTGGAGAAAAAAAAAGAATAAAATTTAAATTTTATTTGAAAATGTAACTGATGAGAAAATTATGGATCCTTACCTTTTTTTGAAATATTCTCCCCTTGATTTTCTCCCTTTTGTTATTAAATAATTATATTCTTTAAATAAAAACAAATAATAAAAACATAAATAAGATACATAACAAACTAAAATTTGACATTTTTACTAAATATTGAAAGTGTTGCTAATGAGCCCTCTTACATGCTAAAATATTGACATTTTAAAAAATTTCCCTTTTTTTATTTTATTTCCCAAGCCCAAGTTTTAATCACCAGCCCACTTTAACCAATTTTCCCTTTAATTCATTTAAGGACCAAATTTGGGCCTACTTCTTTTTCCAATTCCCCTTTTATTTTCCAGCCAGCCCATTCCCTTTCTCCCAACCCATTCCTCCTACCCGGCCCATAATCCCTAAATCCCTAACCCAATTCCCTTATCCCCCTTTTCTTTTCGACCCATCCCCGACCCGATTCCCCTTCTTCCTCTCCTACCCGCATTCCGCAGAAAAAACAGAACATGTGCGTAAAAAAAATCCCAGAAATTTCGCAACCCATTAGCCGTTTCTTGCGCGTGTATAGCCTTACCCCTCACTCCTCGAGCTGTTCCCCTCCTCTGCATGTAGTACGAGGGAGTTGGAGGACAGACCCAGGTGGAGAAATCTCCTTTCTCCATCGTCCTTTGCCTGCAAATTCGATGGCTGCGATCGCTTGTTCGGTTGAAGGTTCGTACTCGTTTAGCTGGCATCCTTATCCTTTTGGTGAAGAGAGGATTTCGAATTCAAAAGGGGAGATGGAATCAGGAATTTGCCCCAAATCTTTTTTTCGTTTTCCCCCCGCTCTCCACCTTTGAGAAATGGCTATATATATTACCATTTCCTCACTGTTTGGGGGGTTGGAAAATTTGTTTAGGAAGAAAGGTTTTCTGTTTTCTTAAAAGTTCTTGAAGAGAATACTCAAGATTTTCTTAGTCTAAAAAAAAACATTTCAAGACCAAAAGATTAGTTCCGGTAGTGTTATAGCATTTACGGCTTATTGTTCGAGGTTTCTTTGTGGTTTCCACTCTGTTTGAGCTTTCTTGGTTGCTATTTTGTATCGACGTCTGCTTGGTGAGGATTTTCATTCCCCTGCTCTCCTGCTTCAGTTCGCTGCTCGGAGAAAGGTAATGCTTCCTTTTATTTACGTCTTGTTTCAGTGTTGAATGCGATGCGATGGATATTGTTGTTTCCTCTTTTTCGTGACTGTTTTGGTTTACTCGTTTCGACTAGCTCTTCTTCGCAATATTGTTTGGTGTGATTGATTCATTGTTGATTGTGACGGGTATGCTTCAACTTTGTTAAGTTCCATTTGGAACTGCTCGTATGCAGTTCTTTGCTTCGATTGTATTGTGTTTAGCTTGAATATGTAAGTTCAAAATGAGTTCTCGTATTTTTTATCGGATAGTCTTTATTTGCTTGTCTTGAGGATGTTGTGGTGAAGGTTGATGGCAGGTCATTATTTTGAATCAATGTTTGAACTCTCGTACTGAATCTGTTGGCTCAAATTTGGTTCCAGACATGCTCATTTGCTGTTTAACTCGATTATGTTGGCTACATCTTCGATGTTTGATGTTTAGAGACTAAAGGAGTTTGAAGTATGTCTGGAAATTCATGAGAATTTAGTTGTTTTTGTTCTTTATGAATTCATATGAACAAGTTTTTTTTTGCACCACTGTTTTAAAGTTCTTCATGGGTTGGGTTGTACTTCCAATCGTTTCTTTCTATGCTACTGCTGTAACTAATTCATATTTACAAATCATGTTCTTTCTTTCCCATCAAATGAGCTGCATGTTGAAAACCCCAAACTGATTTTGAACACTAGCATTGTAGTTATGGCATACATGATCAAATCTGGAAAGATAAATGAGTCATTGAGGACTATTTAACAAGAGCATATAAACCTTCATAGACAGTGGACTTTGTAGTTGACTGCCTTAATCCGAAGTCCTATTGCGAGTTAAATGAACTTTTTTCTTGCCTAGTTTGATTGATAGTTGGATTGTGCGTGATCAAAATTCGTTTGTGTCTTGTGTAGCTGTTTTTTTTTTCATATTTTGCAGCTCACTTCCTTCATACTTAATGGTTCCATTTCTGCATTTTTGATTTTGAAGTATTGTTTTTGAAATTTTGAGTAAGCTATGTGTTGTCGCTTTCATATATTCAAGCATGCATAGCCGAAGTTTGTAGGTTTTTGTTTAAGTTATGTCTTGATCCGTCTCCGACTTTCTTTCTAGTTGGTTTTGTTTGATGTCAATCGCATGGACTATCATAGTTATTTTGTTTACGGGTTACATTAATGTTATGATGTGATATTGAATTCTACCGTCCTAATTCCTTTTCTTTTGTCTTGTTTGTTTGCACGTAAAACTATTCTCGAGTCTTCATGGACCTCACTCCAATTCCTTGCACCTTCTTGTTGAGCCGTAAAGGCTCAAAACATATTTCTTCGGGTCGTAGACCCCCCTCAAGACTGGCGTACAGGTTGAAAAAAAACGAGATGCTGGAAATTACAGTCCACAGAAACTTGACTGCAGTTCTATTTTGAAGCTGTGCACTTGCTTTATATACAGTGTATACAATGATGTACATGTTGAAAATGCACAGGAAATCCAAACTCAATATCTGGGTTAATGGCAGTGAAAATACACTGCTGAAAAGGAGTTTTCAACTTTCGGAAGTTCAAAAACAGGCTAATATACAGCCTGTATACACTGATATACAGGGATTGTATACTTTAGATATATGTAAACAATATGAATTGTAGGTTAACGTACAAGGACGCCGATGTTAATTAAAAGACAGGACTAGGCAATGAATTCGTGCGTAGGGTACAACCCGTATACAGTGGTATACATTTTTATGCAGCGATATACATTTGTTAAACAGGTTAAAAAATAACACAGGTACAAATACGCAGAAACACTATGGGAAATACAGGGGAAATAGTGGAAAATATGTATTCAAACAAATGCAGGGCTCAAAAATTCTAAAAATGGATTGAATATACATCGTATACAGTAGTATACATCTTGTGTATATTCCTTATTTCTTTTTTTTTTTCCAGGGAAATTGGGCCAGGGCCCTTTTCAGCAAAGTTTTTAATAGGCCCAAAGACCATTGTTTTGCAGGATGTTTAAATTGCTTAAGAGGGCACAATTATTAGAATTTAGGACAAGTGGGCCAAGGCCAATTAAATGAATTTGGGCAAATAAGCCCAATTTCAAATAATTTTCCTCTTTCTTTATTCTTTGTTTGAGTTAGTTAATTTTTGGTAGAATCTTTATAATCTCCTAAAGGGTAGCCATTTTTTCATTATTTTTAAATTTTACTATTTTATTTACTTATTTTGTTTTTATTTACTTTTATCACCATATAATTTTTCTTAAATTAATTACCTCTAAATATTTCCCTTTAGAAGTAAAAAATGAAATAAAAAATATTAAAATGAATTTTCTCTTTACTTAGTTAAAAAATTTATTTTAAAAGCCATCTAGTGAAATCGCCGGTCAACCGCGAGTTAGCGGGAATCCCGAGGGCCTAATACCTTCTCGGGATGTACATTGAACTTCGAACCTTTTCAATCGATTTTTAAATCTGTTTTTAAATCTTTTGAATTTTTTTTTTGATTTTATCAAAAATCAAATGGCGACTCCGTAATTTGGAAAGTTTATTTTTCTTAAATAATAAGATTAATTGATTTTCCGAAACCTAGTCATATTCACCATTTAAAAACAAAATAATAGTATATTTTTAAAAATTAAACATTGTGTTCATGAATCTTGAGGAAATGTGGTTGAGTGGTCGGGGGAGTGTGAGGGAAGCATCGTTGCAGGTAAATAACCTTGTTTCTGGGATGCTTTAACTTAACCATTTTTCCTTAATGGTGAATTTAATTTCATGATCTGATTCCGTTGTTCTGATCTTCGAATTGTTTTCTATTTAGGAACAAGAGTTTGGCGGGTACTAAAATTGACGTTTTCATAGACTCATTTCTAGCAATTCTAGTGTAGGTCATACAATTCCCTTTTTGATTCACAAATTGGTCAGTTTTTGTTTGAATATTATTTTTTGTGTAATGAATGAATTAACATTGTTATTACATTTTGGATAGTGTTGCAATGTTCTGAGGTTGTATGAAAGTAAAACACCAAAAGGGTGATTTGGAGGGAATTCGGTCGGCCTTGATGTATGCTACGACTATCATTCCACTATATTGAGCTTGATTGTGTCCGTTCATGTTGATTTTAGTGAATTTTGGGAGGGTACATAAATGACCATTCTACAATATTGAGAAACCATGTTTTAGGCTTTATTGAGTAAGTTCAGGGTTAATAACAAACTAGGTTGGTCTATGTGATCATCTTCAATGTATGTTTGAGCATATTTGGCCTTAGTCTAGGCTTAAACTAGTACTTGAAATAGACTCGCAGTATTTTTGATCTTTTCAGCCTTTTTATTTTACTTCAACACCTATGTGGATGTCTTAGCTCGTTATACACTTGTGTAGCATACTTGAGTGTCATTAAATGAGCCTTAGTTTAGGCGTTCACCAAGCTTTGACCATCTTTTATACATTCTCCCTCACTCTACGGCCTCGAGTGAAATATTCGAGGTTTTAGGTTTTAATGGGGTTACATTAGATTATATTAAGTTGAGCTTGGATTGTTGTATTGATTAATTGAGAGTCGATATCATTAAAATGTGGTAGGGATGATTGTTTGTATGAGATCCTTTGATCATCTGACACACTCTAGAGTTTACTCTTGGGCTATGATTAGAGGCCTGGTCTTATTCTTTTCTAAATCTACAGGCTCTTGGTAATTCTATCCGTGGTAAGAGGTCCAGAATATACTCCTATTTAACTCGACCCCTTTTTTGAATATCAAATTCCTGGTCTTATCCACTTTGGAGATAATAGTACCCTTAATATGTACTCAACATACTTTATTTTAGTAGTTTTAGCTTTTTGTGCAACTATTAGGCTTATGGTGTCCATTTGGGCTAACCTAAACTTGCACACGAGTGTAAATTGTTGGCTTATGGGGTCGAGTTACGTTCAATTTAGTTGTATTATTATTTATGTTCTTCTTCCTTCGGGTGCTTTTATTTTATTCCTCTCTGACCTCTGTTTATATCTATATCTTCTAACATTTTTTTTACCTTTCTTGCTCCATCACCCTATGATGCCTACTAAGTACGTGTTGTTCTGATACTCATGCTACACCATGCATCCGTTTGGTTATGCAGGTCGAGCACTAGTTATCGGTTGTAATCATTCGAACTTGTTGCAGCTATTGATCGGAAGCTATGGTGGGCACATGGTGTATGGGACATACCTGTCTCCTTCTGTATTTTGTTTAGCTAGTCTTTTGCATTTTGAGACAAGCTTTGTCTTTCCACATTTTGGACTTCTATGATTTTGTTTAGATAGATTCGTACTTGTAACTTCCATGTTCTAGGATGGATCTATCATATATATTTTTACTTTGCTTCCGGCTATTGTTGTTTCGATGTTCATTTACAGTTTCCGCAATTTTCTACCGTTATAATTATTTCTTGTTGTTCTGCGTTTTGGACTGTCTTACCTACTAGTTGTTATTGTAGGTTTCATCATGATTCGAGAAATGGGTTCTTGACATAATATTAAAAAAATAATTTTCCCCAAAAGCAAGACTAGTACAGTTTGAAGATGACCCTTAATTATTTGTAAAACAATAGAAGTTAAGATCGCAATGAATATTTTTATCATCAAATTTCATTAAAGCTATAGCAACAAAAAAGGCATATTCAATGCTGAAGCTTCATGGTTCAATGCGAAGTATTAATTTTCTTTGATACTAACATTTTTTCCTGTGAGTAATGTAGAGGCTAATTTTTTTAATCCTTGAATAATAACACTACAAGGCTCAACATCAAGCTAAGAATTTGTGATGTCCATATTGTCCAACAGCAACAAGAATCAAATTTAAAATACATAATTTTTCTTTGAGAACAAGATTTTATATGCCGCAAAGTTTATCGAAGTTGAAGCTATCAAATTATGGACACCATATGAACTAATACAAAATACTGCACAATTAATGTTTTGTACTACAAAATTTACCACACCTTGGATATAAATATTGCAAAGGATTTAAAAAATACAACGAAGGCACTACGACATACTCTCCATATTAGATTATCCATATTTGCTACTGCAAAGAAATCGCACCAAGTCCTCCGCATAAAAGCATTTTATATTACTAAGTCAATAAGATAACAAGTTCTTCCATCCTAAAAAAAGGATATATTGGTTTAATCCATCAAAAAATAATATATATCAGGTAAGCCCACCATAAATGAGGACATCTCGGGTAACTCGACGCTCAAATAGAATATATTGGGTTCGCCCACCTAAAATAAGATACATTTGATTTGTCCACTGTAAATAGGATATGTTGGATTCATCCACCTAAAGTAGGATATATTGGATTTGTCTATCATAATATAGGAGATATTGGGTTTGTCCATCTTGAAATAGGACATAATGGGATTGTCAACCCTAATATATGACATATTGGGTTCATCTAGTCTTAATTAATAGGATAAATTAAGTCTGTCTACCCTAAAATAGAATGCATCGGGTGTATATACCATAAAGTAGAATGCATTGGGTTTATTAACCCTATAGGAAACACATTTGGTTCGTCCGCCCACAAATAGGACATATTGGTTTAGACCACACTCTAATAAGACATTGTATCCATCTGTCTTTAATGAGACATCACACAATTTTTTAATTATTTCATTAATTTAAATCTACAAATAAGTTGCATGATATGTTAAAAATTGCTTGAAAAGCACATTTGTCATTAATGAGACATCATGAAATGCCTTATCTTTTACTTATTTTTAAAATATTTATTGGACAAATGCATGTTATTTTTTAAATTTCTTGAAAATTGAGTTATATAAATGTGTATTTTTTGATAAACATTTTTAATTGGTATGTTAGACTTTTCAGGAAGCATAATGTACATGCAAAAGCAAGAGACATAATGGAACGTAGAACTTTTTCAAAGCAGTTAATTGAGATATTCTGTTTTTAGAGTCAAACTCACTACAAATGGTCAATGATCTAATCTTAAATTCTGCTAAACATACGTCCTGTTGTTTGGGATGTGTAGGAGTTTTCACATCTTTCACTTCATTTCAATGTTGATGGTCAGGACAAAATTAGCCACAGTGTCAACTTCTTTGTCAAAAAACTCTTTCATTGATCTTCATTAACATCATTATTATACAATCATTGTCAAACTTTTTAGAATGACAAATAAAATACATTTTTTTAATGAATAAAGTCACTTCTATCACTTTGTATTTAATTTAATTGATTCACGACATCTTATTTCAAATTTCATACTCAATAAATAAATATAAATCATTAGAAAAAAAGTAATAAGACTAGTAAATGTATATACCACTAGTTATTTAATTTGAATCTCAAATGAAATGATTTAAAGAACGAAAGACCCAAAAAAACATCAATAATATGGTTACCGAAAAGCAAATCAGATCTACAAATCAACCCTAAAACGCAAGGGCCCAGATGGAGCAGTCCAAACATCAACCCATCATCCCTCTTCACAATCTCTACTATCCATTTTATCCTTATTTAACTACCTTAAATACCCTTTTAGTTTAATACTTTTTAGGGTTTTGTCTCCCCCCCCCTCCAAAGTCCCTCATAATTCATAATCCGCAGAAGCCTCACTCTCTCACTCCTTCCCTTCAATTTTCAACAAAACTCCAATGTTCGTTAGCTATGGACAAAGGTTGTCACTCAATTTTCGTGTTATTGCTATTTCACGTGAAGACTGTCAAGTAAATTCAATCCAAAAATCCTAATGTTCGATAAAAGGTCTGTGTAAACATTTTGTTCTTTCGTCAATGTGTAATCTTTTTAGAGTATTTGTGTTGTTTGTTAAATATACCCATGAAATGGAAGCTGATGAATTGTGAATTTAAAATTATCGAATCATAAATTCTTTGTTTATCAGAAGTTATATTTTATCAAAAGCTAATAAGTAATATATATAAAATCATGTATTTCATTGGTTGGATGTCATAAGGAAGGATGTCAACCATACACGTATCTAATTTGAATTGTTTTAGGTTTTAGTTAAGATTACTTTCTCAATAAGAATTTTATATTAACTAGAAATTTTCATTTCATTAAATTTATAATAAAGCATGATTTGTTGAAACTTTATTATGAAATCAAGATGTATGTTTGAACTAGCATGAATGCCCTTTAATAACTTGAACCCTTATTTATAATCACATAAGTTAAATAGACTATTAACTGAAGTTAGTTTTAGCATTACTAAGTTAAAAATATAGGTGTCCTAATTTACCTTAAAAATATTTAGGTGGTGCTCCTTAAGTTAAATAATTTATGAATCATCAATAGGTTATACACTATTTGATGTGAGTTAAAATGGGGTTTAACAACAAAATCATCCCAAACACCTCGGGATCGTAACCAAAGGTCGTTCTAGACCAAACTCGATTTTTAAAAGTTAACCGCATTGAGGAAATTCTCATCTGCGTATGTTTACCATGAATGTTGACTGAAGTCACACAATGACAATTCCTAACGGCACGAACTCAAATGAAGGTCCACGGAACTAGAACCAACCATTCTACTAGACCAATATGGACCATTGAGAGTTGATGGAGTTGTCATAAATCTTACATGACATTCAATTCTCTATATGTTGATTAAAGTCAATTCTCACTTCCAATGGTATTACAAGGGAAAAACTTGCTCAAAACTCTCCCGACTACCTCAACATGCATCCCACCCAATCTGAGCACACAAAAGCTTCAAGTAAGCGATGACAAGAGGAAAATAATTAAAAGCACACAAGAATATAGAATTACGCTATAAGTCATCTTAAGGGTTTTCCTTCTACATGGTGGAAGAAAATTGAAAGAGATGCTTTAGTGAATATAAATGTTACTACAAGTTTGAATGAGATAAAAAGATGAAAGATTTATGGATAAATACTATGAAAAAAATACACTAAAGAAATATTACAATATTCAAAAAGAAATGAAGACCTTGTAAGAGTATTATGAGGAGCTAAGGCATGATAAATTTTGAGATAATGTCAATGATGGAGAGTTGAGTCTTGTGGAAAATCTATCTCGGGCTTAAATAAAAATATAATCCAACCTGCATCATCTTCCTATTTTTATAAATTCTTATCAAATGACACTCAAGGTTGAGGGAAATAAAAGTTCTTCAATCTTAATAAGTAAGTTTGAAAATTATTTTCTACTTCTTACATATTAAAGGGGCAAAGCACGAATTCGAGTCCAACCCCTAAGTCCATTAGTGATCTTAGAAGCTTTCATGTGTTGGCATGTTCTATTAAAAAGTTTGTGAGGGATTTTAGTTATCTAGAGGATCTCCTACTTGAGGTCATTAATAGTGATAACCTTTCATTTTGAATAGAAAACAAGTGGAAGCCTTTAGGATCTTAAAGGAAAAACCTACTTCCATATTTTTACTTCAACTTCCCAATTTTGAGAAGATTTTTGAAATTTAGTTTGATGTTAGTGGAGTGGGAATTTGTGTGGTTATAATGGAAGAAATAAACCCCCTAGGTTAGTTTGATGAAATGTTAAGTGGATCTCAATTGCAATATTGTTTCCTATAATAAGGAATTTTTGGCCCATTGAGAGTTTTAGAAAATGGACAAAATTATTTATGGTATAAGGAATTTGTGATAAGAACCAATCAGGAGGCTATGAAGCATATTTGAATTAAAAAATATTATTTAAAATCATGTAAAATGGATATAATTTATTGAGTAATTTCATTTTGATATTAATTATAATCAAGAAGTGAATATTGTTGCAGCTGATTTATATAGAAGATATGCATGCATTCATGTATACCCTAATTTCTAGATTGATGAGTTTTGAGAGATTGCAGAAGTTATGTTACAATGATGATTATTTTGGAAATGTATGGTTGGAGTTTAATGTGAGCTTAAATAGATATGTATACTTGGTTGTATTGCACTGGTTGTTTCTATTGCATTTCACACACTCATAAGTCGTAATACATATAATTGATTGTTATTTGCATCCACTTGGTGTATGACGGGTTTTCTATGTTAAGTTTTTTTTTTTTGTACCTTTCAAAATTATGTGGGATCGATTAGGTTATTGTTTGAGTATATAATTGTGTATCTTATTTCGATTTGATAGTTATCTACAAAATTTGTTGGACTTGTCTCTATATTGGTTCTTCTGTTCTTGGCAAGATGGATTGGCCTTTTGGATGTTGTGAGGTGAAGCAGTGGTTACCGATGTTGTATCACAATTTATTGGCTTATGTAGAGGACCCTTGAGAGGTTAGGTTGTTGGTCTAGCACTTCCACATAAGTTCCCGTATCCCGGTCTCTTGCGTATTTTTTTCTACTCCCTTGTCTCTTTTTACTTGAATAATGTTATATTTCTTCTTTAGCTGAATCTACGTTCTTTACTTGTAATTTATGGTTGATTCATCTATGGAGTTTAGTCTTACTATGCCTACGCAGTACCACTTGTTGGTACTTATACTATGCTTCTACACCCCACCCATCATGGTATGGGTTCTCTCCATTAAGGTATTCCTTGTGTGGAGCAGCTTTTTGATTTGTAGACTAGGGTGAGCTGTTAAAGTTCACAGTTTCCAATCTCCCTCTGTTTTTCTAGGATTAGTCTTTATTTTACAGGAAAAGACAGTTCTTGATATATATTTGCATTTTTCTTGTACTCCTATTTTGATTAGAAGCTCGACAAACAACTAATGCCACATCTTAGGGATGTTTTTAATATTTATATTGTTGTCTATCTCTTTCCTTTATTTCCTCGTTGTATCTCCTTCCTTTTATTTTGTTTTTTTCCCTGCCACCATTATTTTTTTCTCCATGATACACTTTTGCTTTTGGTTCGGGTTTATGGGGCTGCCTTACCTACATAAGGGTGTTAATAGGTGTCAACATGACCAGTGATATTGGGCCGTGGCACATTTCAAGTTGAAAAAAAAATAGTGGGGGTCGGATTTGTATGAAAATTAGGTTTTCATCTAAGGAGGTCCTATTGTTTAAATTCTGTCGTCAAAGATGAATCGTTTCGTCTCACTTTCCTATAACTTTGGGTTGATTTTTTTTTCTCTTATAGTCATACTCGTCAATGGATTCCGATTCATTTAGGTCACTCGGTAGATGTTGGATATCATTAGAAGTCCCCAAATAATATTTATAACATTGAAAAAAGGTTTCATTCATTGAGAATTTTCTAAAGGTACATATTTTATTTTAATTTTCCTTCTATAAAAACATCCACCACAATCGATTCTTTTTCCAGATGTACTGTTAAGGATGGAAACAAAGCAAGGATGATCATATAGTATTTGTAGATATATAAAAAAAAGAATATAGATTTAATTAGAAAGATTATTTTAAAGAAGAATTAGTTGAGAATAGTGATTTTTGGGAAGTATAACTCCATATATTTTAATGATGGTTCTCCTGAAGAAATTAATATTTCAGTTGATTTTGTAATTGGGGTGATTAATCATGTTTACCACTCACTCCATTTCATTTTACTTTGCCTCTAAACCAAAACTATATGTTTCATTTTTCTTGTCCATTTAGTAAATCATGAAAATTTAATTACTTTTTTATCATACTACCCATAATATTAAAAAATTAAATATCAGCCAGCATTATTGTTAAAATTAAAAGTCAATCAAACTTATCACACAACTCTAAATTTGACTGACATTTAATTTTTTTTTAATACTAAGGGTAGTATGAGAAAAAAAATAATAAACTTCTTTTGATTTGCTATATTGACAAGTCAAATGAAACATATATAATTGGTATAAGGGGTAAGTAAAATAAATGGATGGAGTAGTAAACATGATGAATTACCTCAATCACAGAACCAACAGAAATATAATATTTTCTAAAGAGCCTTCCTTGGAATATTCAGAATCATATGTTCCAACAATATATTCTTAACTTCTTTTTCTTTGAACTAATAGGTCTAATTAAATCTGTATGCTTTGCTTATGTACGGAAGCTATATGTTCATCCGTTTCTTTGTTTCCATCCAAAACAGTACATCTGAAAAAAATCAATTGTTATCAATGAAAAGAAAAAAGAAATATTACCTTCGAGGAATCCCCAAAGAATGAAGCTTGTTCTAGATATAACTCGGGAACTACTGATGCTACCGTAAACCTATCTGGAGACCTAATAGAATCTGAAACCATTGAAGTGTACTAATTTAAAGAGATAAAATCAATCTAAAGTAGAACAAAACACATATGAAACCAATTATCTCTTAGGTCTTCATTTAAACAATGGGACCTCCATAGAGAAAAATCCACTTCTGACACAACACGTTTGTTACTATTGTTTGGAAAATTAAACATGTTATGACTTTAAATTTTAGGACCTGATTCTCAGATCATGATAACACCTACTACATTTCACAAGTGGATAATTCTAACCCTTCTTCCTTAACCGTAACTATTGTGCAACATGCGTAAGATAAAAATAGAAGCAAGAAGCTAATAGGAAAGAGAAAGAGAATTCAAGATGAATATAATACAAGGAACAACTTCCAAGACCTGACATCAGTCAGTAGTAGAGCATTATTAAAATGAGAGTACACGGACTTTACAAGTACAATATGAAAGTGTAAACTATCTTTAAAGAAAAATAAATACTAGAGTAGACAAAACATTTGGAAACCGTAAGTTTGAAGGCTAGGAGCTCACCTAGTATTTCAAGTCCAAGACCTGCTCAGCATGAGATCAAAACAAACAACAAGAACTCATACCAACAAGTGTTTCTCAATAGACATCTACCGACTGAGCTCTAAAGATAAAGCAAGTATATTCTATAGATAATAAAGTAGAACTCAAGAAAATAAACAGGAGGTATAGTATGATAGGAAAGAAATTAGAAGAAGAAACAAGATATAAAGGATAACGAATCTAGTCAAGAAAGTACTTCAAGATTCAAGCCAACTACCTACTCACAAAGAAAAGATGATACAAGAGTAAACTACCTAGGGTTTGGAGAGTTAATATCAATTAATCTACACCACAACCTATTAACTGTAGATCAATATCACAAGAATACAAAATATAGTTAAACAATAATCTAATCAAAACTCATAATCCTGAAAGGTACAAACAACAAACATAACCCAACCAAGACCCCTTAAAAATCATAAGGGAAAATACGGTTGATAGTCTAAGCATATAAACGTAGAACGTGTGATAGAACAATCAGTAATCATCAATAAAAGTGTATACACCTACCCTCTATTGTAAGGGTGAGGTAGGACGCATGTAACTCCATATCTTGGTACAATTGTTCTCATGGACAGATGGATCCATACCACCTGGGCCTGAATCAAGCCTTATAACAAGTCATTATAAAATTGACTCTTGTCTAACAACATTCTCTCGCTACACTTCCAATTTCATCTTTGAGTCTCATTCCTTACCAAAGGAGTGGCCTCATCAATCGATCCTTGCAATCCTTGATCATCACCTACTCATTCCACACATATGTCATTCAATAGGAATTGAAACTTATTGCTTTTAGCTTAGATGCACGATTAAGAGTAGAATCAACTAGTAACTTCTTAACTGATTATGTGGCCTTCCAATTATATGCGCGGTCATCAACAAACCTAGTATGATTTCCTTATATAAAAAGCATGAATTTAGTACAAGGGATATATCATTAAAGTGTAGTACACGAGATATATCATTAAAGTGCTAAATTAAGAGAATCATTTCCTAATTTACGCAAAATATATCCTTTCCCTCTATAAAAAGTGAGGTTCTAAGTTCCGGATTTGAATGTCAAACAATATATTAGCTATAGTTATATATGATGTATATCAATGTCCCATAACTATATTAGCAAAACTTATTTTATTTACAATGGGAGGAAAAAAACTAGTATTGTACCATTGGATTTTTATGTCATTAACCTCCATAAAGTTCTTAAGGAGGAGTATTGGAGGTGTTCCTGTTTGGATAATATATGACCAAATAATATTCTAAGAAAAATAATTTGCTAGGATAATACATGGAATGTACTGGATATGCGTTTGCTACAAAAAGGGTGATTTATTACTGATATTTGCATGTGAGCAACATAATAATGAAAACATTATTTTGTTGATTATGATTAACCTTTATGTAACTTTTTACTTTGTGTTTCCTCGTTCCCCATTATTATCATATGGTAATCTTGATTATATATGACAAAACAGGATAAGTGAAGCACTTTTATATCATTTAGATCCTTGTTCATTGCCAAACCAGAATATAATATGAGCTTCACTTAAGTTTGATTAACAGTTGGTTAACTTTTGAATTTCTTCTAATGAGTTTGCTGAACAAAAATTATGAAATTTGCGGTTAAATATGGGGTCAAGTTAGATTTAGTTTAGTTATACAATTATTTATATTCTTATTCCTCTCTGACCTCTATTTATTTCTATATCTACTAATATTGTTTTACCTTTATTGCTCCATCATCATATGATGCCTACTAAGTACGTGTTGTTCTGTTACCCATGCTACACCATGTATCCGTTTCGTGATGCAGGTCCGAGCACTAGTTATCGGTGGTAATCATTCGAGCTTGTTGCATCTATTGATCGGAAGTTATGGTGGGCACTTGGTGTATGGGACATGCATGTCTCCTTCTGTACTTAGTGCAGCTAGTGTTTTGCATTTTGAGACAAGCTTTGTCTTTCCACATTTTGGACTTCTATGATTTTGTTTAGATAACTTCATACTTGATACTTCCAAGTTCTAGGATGGATCTATCATATATATTTTAGTTTTCTTCCGCCTATTGTTGTTTTGATGTTCATTTACGCCTTCCATAATTTTCTACCGTTATAGTTATTACTTGTTGTTCTGGGTTACAAGTTGTCTTTTCTACTGGTGGTTATTGTAGGTTTCATCATTATTCGATAAATGGGGTTTGACATAATATAAAAAAAAAATCAATTTTCCCCAAAAGCAAGACTAGTACAGTTTGCACATAACAATTAATTAGTTGTAAAAAAATAAAAGTTAATATCTCAATGAATATTTTAATCATCTAATTTCTTTAAAGCTATAGCAGGAAAAAAATGGAGCTTCAATGCAAAAGCTTCATGGTTAAATGCAAAGTACTAATTTTCTTTGATACTAACATATTTTCCTATAAGTAATATAGAGGATATTTTTTTTATCCCTAAACAATTACACCACAATCTCAACAAAAAGCTAAGAATTCGCAAGGTACAGATTGTGCAACAACAACAAGAATCAAATTTAAAATACATAAATTTCTTTGAGAACCAGAATTTATATGCTGCAAAGGTTTATCGAAGTTGAAACTCATAAATTATGGACACCATATGAACTAATACAAAATAGTGCACAAATAGTGTTTTCTACTACAAAATTCACCGCACCTTGGATATAAAATTGCAACAGATATAAAAGATAATGCAAAGGCCCTACAACAGACTCTCTATATTAGATTATCCATGTTTTGTACTGCAAATAAATCGCACCAAGTTGTCTGCATCACATCAATTTATTTTTCTAAGTTAGCAAGATAACAAGTTCTTCCACCCTAAAAAGGATGTATTGGTTTAATCCACCATAAAATAAGATATATCATGTAAGTCCACCATAAATGAGGACATCTCGGGTAACTCAACGCTCAAATAGGATATATTGGGTTCGTCCACCCTAAAATAGGATACATTGAATTCGTCCACCCTAAAGTAAGACATATTGGGTTTGTCTATCATAATATAGGATATTTTGGGTTTGTCCATCTTGAATAGGACATAATGGGTTTGTCAACCATAATATATGACATATTGGGTTCATCCAGGCTTAATTAATAGGATACATTAAGTCTGTCTACCCTAAAATAGAATGCATTGGGTGTATACACCTAAAGTAGAATGCATTGGGTTTATTAACCCTAAGAGGGAACACATTGTGTTTGTCCGCCCACAAATAGAACATATTGGTTTAGTCCGCATCCTAATAAGACATTTTAACCATCAATCTTTAATGAGACATGTCACAATTTCTCAATTATTTCTTTATTTTAAAATCTACATATCCGTTGCATGATATGTTAAAAATTTATTGCAAAGCACATTTGTTATTAATGATATATCTCGCGATGCCTTATCATTTATTTATTTTTAAAATATATATAGGAGAACTGCATGTTATTTTTTAAATTTCTTGAATATTGAGTTATGGAAATGTGCATCTTTTACTAAACATTTCTAATTGGTACGTAGGTTAGACTTCACAGGAAGAATAATGTACATGGAAACGCAAGAGACATAATGCAATGTAGGACTTTTTCAAAGCAGTTAATTGGGACATTTTGTTTGAGAGTCAAGCTCACTACCAATGGTCAATGATCTACTCTTGAATTCTACTATACTTAACTCCTGTTGTTTGGGGTATATAGGAGTTTTCACATTAATCTTTCACTTCATGTGAATGCTTATGGTTGGGACAGAATTAGCCACAGTGTCAACTTCTTTGCCAAAAAACTCTTTCATCGTCTGTGGTCAAAGAGGGACAAGTCTTGAACCCCAATTTTTACCCTCCTTTTTTTAAATTACATTAGGTTGAGCTTCTAAGCTATTAACAAACTATTACATTATTCATACAATCTTCATTAATATCATTCTTATACAATCGTTGTCAAATTTTATTAGAATTACTTATAAAATACGTTTTTAATAAAAAAAGGACTTCTATCAAATTGTATTTAATATTAATTGATTGTCAAAAATAACATCCGATAACTTGTAGATGCTACATCTTAACCATAATAAATAGTAAGGACCTCAAACTAAAAAATAAACAACAAATCTGCATAAAAAGAAGCTCAAAACGCACAAAATCAGCAATTAAAAATTAAAAAAACAGTAGATAAAATAATGTAGAAACAACAACTTAAAACAAAAAAATTCAGCACCTAAAAGCAGAAAAACAGTGGCCAAAAACTGCAAAAATAACAACTTAAAACACCAAAAAAAACATCAACTAATATGCAGAAACATCAACTAACAATAAAAAATAAGCACCTGAAACTAAAAAAAAGAGCAACAAAATCTGCAGAAACAACAACTTAATACTCACAAAATCAGCAACTAAAAATTGAAAAATAGTAGATAAATCACAGTAGAATAACTTAAAACATTACAATTGTGCACCCAAAAGCAACAAAATAGTAACCAAAAACTGTAAAAACTACAGTTCCAAACAGAAAACATCAGCAAAAAGTAAAAAAAACAGCTACCAGAATATTACAGAAATCGCAGCGTCAAACACAAAATACAAGAAACTTAAAAGAGAAGAGTCAACAACTTAAAACTTCTAAAAAGCAGCTTAAAATGCAAAATATTGTCCAAAGCTTTGCTATTTCAGTCATTCATTCATTCATTTTCTCCTCTATTACAATTTGGATATTCCCATAGTCCTCATCAAAAAATTGTCCAAATTCTAGTTGTTGGTATGAATTATTCTTATACAGATCTTCTTCATCAACCTCTCCCATTTAAAACAAATATCTTGATTTTAGATGTACAGCGACACTCCATTCTTTATCGGCCCACAGGTACTTGAAAAGAATAACTCTGAACCTGCCATAATAATTAAGGTCAATAATATCTTCTAACTTTTTTTTAATATGGTAGGTCTGCTTGTCTTATCTCCTATCTACACTATACGCAATACGCGAAGTGTCAAAGATGAGAAAAACTTCACTATTTTGAGTTTCTGATCCTTGTTCTCTATATAAAAGTTGAAATTTCAATCCTTTAATGTTGTAAGCACTAAATCTTCTTGAATCTTGTGCAGGACCTTGTGCTAAAACTTCATATCATCACAAATAGTTTCTGCTATATCTAGGTTCATAATCTAAACAAACATAATTATCTGTCCGAGTTACTACATTTACAATAATTATGTTCAAAACAAACATTCTACAATTATTTACTCACTCGCTTAGGAAACCAATCAGGAAAATTTTTACTAACTCTTTGAACTCTTGTACTTCTTTTGATGAATTGTCTGAATTCACTACAAAATTATTATATATGTATATTAAATTTTTACCTGATATTCTACACATTTCTTAAAAATCAAAATCACTTTAAATTTCATACTCAATGAATGGCTTCACTGCAGCGCAATTAAGTAACACATATCGATGATCTTGAGTTTTCTCTAAAGTAGTCAATGTTTTTGTTGTTGAGCCTCCAACAGGTTTACCTTGTTGTGGAAACATAGATGACTTTCCAGAAGCTTCATTATTATTTGGTTCATTGTTTACACATTTAGGTCAATTCAACCTTGACTCAATTTCGTCAAAATAACGAGAGTAAAGAGTTAGAACTTCTTCAACCTAATGCCCCTCAGCTATTAAGCCTGTTGATTAAGAATTGTTCCGTATGAAGGAATTAACAAGACCTAACAATCTATGATCAAAATAATGAAGCGTTGGAAAATATATAAATTCTATTCCAGATAAATTCAATAATTTTGAACACAAATTTCTTTACCTTTAAACAAAATACATCCAGCAATAATGTACCGGTCCACCTTGTTTTACTTCATCAACTAGATGGACAATCAGATGTATTACTAAAGTAAAAAATGAAGGGGGAAACAATATCTCTAGATGACTGAAGGTTTCCACAATTCGATTTTGTAGCTTTTCGAGGTAATAGATGGTTAAGCTCTTCATACAAAGCTGCCTAAAAAAGGAGGATAACTCTACCAGAGTTGCAATGACTTAATTTGGAAGAACATTTCGAAGTACTATCGGTAACAACTGTTCGATGAGGATATGAAAATCATGACTCTTTAATACAAAGATTCTTTTTTATCCAAATCAATGCAACGAGAAATATTACATGCATAACCATCTGGCACTAATATATTCTTTAAAGTCCCGAGGAAGGCCAACTTCTTATTTGGAATTGTAAATGCACCAAGACGACATTTACCATTCTCATCCGTCCATAGATCACGCCATATGCCAATGTATTGTAGATATTTTCGAGCCTTAATATGATCCTTGATTTTTCTTTATCATTTAGCAAGGTATATATGATGTTGTCAAACACATTCTTTTCAATATACATAACATCTAAATTGTGGCGCAAAAAATTAGACTCTCGATATGTAAGATCAAAGAAGATGCTTTTTTTCTCCATTGTTGAGTTCCACCATCATCATCATTTCTTTTCTTGTTTCCTTTTCATTTACAATTTAAATTTACTGGTCTTGCGAAATTGATATCTTTCACCTGTAGAAAAATATCTAATCCTCATAACTTCTTTGGACGAGTCCTTTCTTCTACATTTCCATCAAAATGATGCCTCATAATTCTATATTTTTTATTTATAGATAAAAATTGGCGATGGACAATAAAACAACACTTTCCACTATGAGTAAATCGACAAGGTTCTCGGTCAAAATTACAAGAGGGACATGCAAGACCAGTATGTGTATTCCAACAAGATAAGTTACCAAGTCCAGGAAAGTCGCTAGTTATCCACATTAGAGCCGCTCACATTCTAAAAATTTCATTCTTTGATGAGTCAAAAGTGTCAACACCATCTCTACACAACTCTTTCAACTCCTTAATAAGGGTTTGGAGGTATACATCTAATTTATTTCCTAGTGCGCATGGACCTGCAATAATCATTGAGAAGATGTAATTTGGTTATTTAAGACATAACCATGGAGGAAGGTTGTATGGGACCAAAATAACATGCCAAATGCTATGACATGTATTCATTTTCCCAAAAGGATTGAGCCATAACTAGCTAGGCCTAATCGAACATTTTGAGGATCACAAGAAAATTCTGAAAAAGTTGTACAAAACTTCTTTCACGCCTCACCATCTCTAGGATGTTATAGGATTCCATCCTTGTTACATCCTCTACATGACATCTCATATACTTAGCAAGTTTAGAATACGTGAACAATCTTTTCAATCTTGGTTTTAACGAGAAGTATCGCATAATTTTTGTAGGATTCTTTTTTTGCTTCTTGTTTTCTTCTAACTTTTGATCGGTGTATGATCTCTATTGCTCTTCTTCTCTGGCTTTCATCTAGAAGTATGACTATACTTAAATATCTATGTGTTAACATCATCTTCTCAATATAGAATGCAATCATTTGGACAAACATCTATTTTGATATATTCAAGACTCAACTTATTTATCATTTTGTTGGACTCATAAATAGAATCATGGATCTTTGCAAATTTAAATGCATCCCTTAGTAGATCAAGGATCATAGTCATTCCCTTATCACTTAATCCAGAAAAACACTTAATGTGATAAAGCTTTAACAAAAATTCCAACTTTGATTACTTGGAGGCTTCATACAATTCTTGACTTCCATCTTTAAGCAACTCAAATAAATTTTTCTTATTTAAAGCAGGTGTACATGCAATGTTTCTTCTTCTTTCACTACCGGTGATGGACCTAAAATAACAACCTTGTCACGCTCCAAGCTACCCACGAGAACGAACATGGAATCAAGGACCACAAGTTATCCTAATCTAACACTGCTGGCATGATCATGAGCATAATGACAATAATAAAGTGATGCGAAAGCTAAATCGTAATTAAATCTTAAAAGATGGGGAGTACCCATACTCTATAACTGAGAAATTTGTAAACATTGAATTTAATACAAAAGAGATATTAACTCAATGATTGTTGTCCTCGGTGAATGAGGACTCACCACTGAATCTGCTAAACTGGAGATCGAAAATTTATCTATGTGTGATCTGCATGCTGAGAAACTGAACCTACATCACAAGAATATGTAGCACACGTAGGCGTCAGTACTTGAAAGGTATTGAGCATGTAGGATAGAGTAAAGTTGAAATAAAACATAACTGAACAAGAGTAAAAGCAAGTATAATAATCTGACATGATAAACTAATTCTGAGCTAACTGGATGCAATGACCAATTTATAACATGCTAAATTGATTACTGAATCTAATGATAAATGGTCAATGCAGAGAGTCTGACTGATCTGTGGTAGCTACTAATAACCGATAATATAACCACATGAACTAAATCTGGAATCCGATGTATACGATCCATTGAGAGGACCCAATATACCCTGCCAAAGGTATAAAGGCATGATGGTGTGATCACTAAACTGATTGCCCATAGAGGAGACTTACAATCTACTTGGCTAGTAGTTCTGGGACTATTTGGGTACGCTAGACCCTAGTCCAACATGGTATTATGCTACTCTTATGGATTATGTAAATTTATTGATTAAGGTTGAGTTTCTATAAATACTGGATAGCTTGAAACTGAACAAGCAAACTGAGAATGCAACATTTAATCTTGTAATTATGCATTTATAACTGAGGCATGTATATCTTAAATGTCTGAAATATCTGACCTAGCATGTGTAATACAAGAACTAAAGAAATACTAAGCTAGCATTCTGAAATTCATTCGGTAATCTGAATAATAACATGACAATCTTATTTGGAACATATATTTAATAAATTCATGAAGTTTTAACAAATTTCTAGAAACCCTAGGTTTAATCATAATATGTGAATCAAGAATCTGACTTAAAAATAGGGACCTAATGGGTGAAAAGAACCCAATAATGACATCTCACATACCTGTGATGAAATCAACTGAAAAATACTTAAGCTTTGTGGCTGGAACTGCTGGACACTTGTTTCGTTCTTGAATAAGGGTTCTTGACCTTTTTCTCCTTTCTTGCTTCTAGTTTTCTAACTTTTGATTTAATGAATTGATTTATATATGTTTTAACTATGTTTCTAGGCTTAAACTGACTAAAATTTGATGATTTAGGGTCAAAACGACGTAACTTAGGGTTTAAACGGAGTGGGAAAGGTCAAAGAGACCTCTTGGAAAGTTGCTATCGGGCCAAACGACGGCCAATACTGAAGGTTTGTCGTCTGCGTGAGACCATGTTGTTGGGTCCGTCGTGAGGGCCTGCTCGACAGGCCTTTACTTAAATAGGCATAACTTTTTACTCGGAGTTCTGATTTTTTTGAGCTCAGTGGCTATGGAAAGATAATTTATTTATCTATCTGTGTGTAGGTCATAGGATACCTAATTAATTTTGTGATAAGAGTTACGATTATTTGAAGTTGAACAAACTGCATTTCCCCTTAACTATCTACAAATTTTCCACCTACGGACCGTAGGTCCACCTACGAACCATGCTGGTTATCCATAGCTCTTGTACGAGAGTGGTTTAAGGGAGTCTTGATCGACGGTCATGGAATACGGATCGTCGTTTGACCTAAAGGACCGTAAGTCCGTCCGTCGTCTAAGCCTTAACCAATTTTTCTGGGTTGAAATTTTCGGGAGTTTCTGATTCCATCAACGGTTGTGCAGGATGGGCCGTGGATCAGGATACGGTCCTTCGATACCACGGTTGGTAGCACTTGCAGATTTTTCTGAAAAAACTATTTTTGTTGGTCTGTTTTGGATAGGGGGCGTTACATTATCTCCCCCTTGGGAACATCCGTCCTCGAATGAAGACTAAACTAGATGAAATAGAATGAGAGAGCTGCAAACCCAACTACTAAACATTGAGAACTGAGTTTCGGACTGAATAGAGTTCTGAGTACATGCAATTACGCTGAAAATTCAATTACAAACTGAGGGAACATGATTCTAAAACTGAATTTACGCATGAATGACTGTAAAACTGAAGAGGCACTATTACCTCAAGCTGGAGTAGAATCGGAAGGAAAAAGGTCAGGATAATTGGTTTTCATGGTTGTTTTTGCTTCCAAAGTAGCTCCATGTATGGATTGACTCCTCCATAAAACCTTGACTGAAGCGACTTCTTTGTTCGTCAACCTTCTAACCTTATGGTGAAGAATCTCAACTTTTACATTCTTATAAGAAATACTATCTTTCACCGCCATACTCTCTAATGGCACTATATGTTCGGTTGTGGAGCCTGATTAATATATATAAATGTTAACACAGTTTAACCTCTAATGGCACTGGATGATATGTTGATTACAGGATCTAGTATAGGGGGGAATAACAATCTGAAGACAAGGTTGTCTGCAGCATTTGAGATGAAAGATTTGGGTCCAGCGAAACAAATTTTGGGGATAAAGATTTCTCGGGATAGATCTGTTGGCACTTTAAATCTATCTCAGGAGTTGTACATTGAGAAGGTGCTGAGCAGATTCAGGGTTAATGATGATAAACCCAGGACTACTCCATTGGCAAATCACGTTAAATTTTCAAAGGAGCAGTCACCCAAGACTGTCAAGGAGCGTGATCACATGGCACTTGTTCCATATGCTTCAGCAGTTGGTAGTTTGATATAAGCTATGGTTTGCACTAGAACTAATATAGCACATGCAATGGGAGTTCTTAGCAGATACGTGGAGAATCCTGGGAAAGAGCATTGGGAAGCTGTGAAGTGGCTTCTAAGATATCTGAGAGGTACATCCAGTACTTCACTTTGTTTTGGCAAAGGCAAGGTGACTCTACAGGGTTTTGTGGATGCTGATCTTGGTGGGGATGTTGACTCGAGCAAGAGTACATCAGGGTACATTTATACCATAGGTGGAACAATAGTGAGTTGGCTGTCCAGGCTTCAGAAGTGTGTTTCTCTTTCATCTACTAAAGTTGAGTATGTGGCAATAGCTGAAGCTGGGAAAGAGATGATATGGCTGGCAGATTATCTGGAGAAATTGGGCAAGAAGCAGAGTGATAAGATTCTTTATTCAGATAGCCATAGTTCCATACAGTTGGTGAAAAATCTAGTCTATCATTCTAAGACAAAGCACATCAGAAGACGATACCATTTCACTCGCAGGGTAGTGGATGATGGTGATATATGCTTAGAGAAGATAGAGGGTGCAAAGAACCCGACAGACATGTTGATGAATTGTGTTTGTTGGGAAACTGGGTTATACAAAACCTCGGTTGGTCTTCTGTAGTTGTTGCTACAGATATTGCAGTGCGGTAAAGATGTTGACGATGAAGAGTTTTTTTTTGAGAATGTACTTTTTGGATGACTGAATCAGTGTCCAAGTGGGAGAATTGTTAGGTTAGGCTTTACTATTTATTCTCCATTTATTCTCTGTAACAAAAAATACTCTGATTTATTAATATAAATATACCCCACCGCCGTGGAAGTTTAGTCACGGGGTGTTACCACGAAATATTGGGTTTTCTCTTTCTCTCTCTAGATCTCTCATCTCTTTCTCTTGAAAGTTCTTGTGTTCTTCATTCATCAAGTGTATGTCCATGAATTTGATCCTAATACTATAGAGGCTGGATCACCCACACACTTCTTCAAGAGTGAGATGTGGAAGACCAGATGCACTGCTGCTAATTCTGTTGGCAACTCTAACTAATATGCCACCTTGCCCACCCTTTTCAAGATCTTGTAAGGGCCTACATCTCTAGGACTTAGCTTTATGTGAGACTTGAAGAAAAATCCAATCATCAACTTGGAACTCTAGTTCCCTTGTCCTTACATCTACATAAGATTTCTGACGACTTTGGTCTGTCTTCAGTCTATCTCTAATAAGTTGCACTTTCTCCATAGCATAAAGAACTTAATCTGGACCTATCAAAGCGGTTTCACCTACTTCAAATTAACCAACATGATATCTACATCTATGCTCAAATAAAGCCTCATAAGGGGCCATTTCAATGCTGGAATGATAGATATTATTCTAGGCAAAATCAATAAGAGGAAGGTTATCTTACCAACTACCTTTGAAATCCATCACACAAGCGCTCAACATGTCCTCTAAGGTCTGAATTGATACGCTCTGCCTGCCCATCCGTCTGTGGATGAAATGTTGTACTAAGGTTAACTTGAGTACCAAGACCTTTCTGAAATTACTTCCGGTAATGAGATGTAAATTGAGGACCTCTATCTGAGATGATAGACAGAGGAACCCCATGCGACCTCACAATTTCATTGATGTAAAGCTTGGCATAGTCCTCCACCGAATCTATAGTCTTGACCGCTAAAAAGAAATAAGAGTTCGTCATCCTATCAACTCTCACCCAAATAGAGTCATGCTGTCTGCGAGTACGAGGTAACCGTGTGATGAAATCCATATTGATTACATCCCACTTCCATGTAGGAATATCGATCTCTTGAGTCATACATCCCTTGACTTGCTGGTAATTGGGGCACTTACTGACAAAATCTGCTATATCCCTCTTCATGTCAATCCACCAATAGACTTCTCGCAGATCCCGGTACATATTAGTGGCACTTGGATGAATAGAATACCTAGATATATGGGCTTATGCAATAATGTGTTGTCTCAACTCGCCTACATAAGGAACACACAATCTACCCTGGTAGCGAAGTACACCATCTCCCCTTTGGGAGATAACCTCCACTCTCTGATTATGGACTGCACCCTTAAGTTCAAGAAATATTGGGTCACTGTCTTGCATTTCCTTAACCTCCACTACCTAAGACGATTTTGCCCCATTCTGAACTGTTACCCTGTTGTCTGATATGCTCATAAGGCGAACTACCAAGCAAGCAAGCCTGTGAACATCCTTCACTAGCTCCTTCCTTTCTTCCTCAACATGGGCTACACTACACATTGATAATCTACTAACAACATCTACTACTACATTAGTTTTATCAGGATGGTAATGAAAATTCATATCATAATCCTTAAGGAATTGAAGCCATCTCCTCTGGCAAAGATTCATCTCTTTCTGGGTGCACACATATTGAAGGCTCTTATGGTCAGTGAACATATCTACGTGAACACCATACGAGTAGTGTCTCCAATCTTGATTGCAAACACCACTACTGCAAGCTCGAGGTCATGAGTTGGATAGTTCTTCTTATGAGCCATAAGCTGCCTAGAGGCATAAGCTATCATCTTACCTCGCTGCATTAACACACAACCTAGGCAAAATCTGGATGCATCACAATAGATCACATAACAATATGAACCCTCTGGTAGGGTCAAGAAAGGAGCTATAGTCATCTAGTTTTCAATTCTAGGAAGCTTTTTTCACAATCATTTGACCATTGTAACTTGACCCTCTTCTGAGTTAACCTAGTCAATAGTGAGGTTATGGTTGAAAATCCTTCCACAAACCTTCTGTAATTACCTGCTATACCTTAGAAACTTCTTATATATGTAGCAAAGTTAGGTCTGGGCAGCTGTTTCACTGCTTCTATATTCTGCGAATCCACTCGGATACCTTCGCTAGATACAGTGTGACCAAGAAAAGAAACAGATTGCAACCAAAACTCACATTTACTAAACTTAGCGAATAATTGGCGATCCTTGAGAGTCTGCAAAACAACTCTTAAATGACTTGCATGTTCTTCCTCACTCCTAGATTAAATGAGGATATCATCAATAAAGACGATAACGAACAAGTCTAAGTACTACTTAAAAACCCTGTTCATCAAATCCATGAAAGCTGCAGGAGAATTAGTTAGTCCAAACGACATAACTACAAATTATAATTACCATACCGAGTTCTGAAGGGTGTTTTCAGAATGTCACTATCTTTGACTCTAAGCTGATGATAACCCGATCTGAGGTTTTTCTTTGAGAAATGGCTAGCATCGTGAAGTTGGTCAAACAAGTCATCAATCCTGGGGATGGTATAATTATTCTTGATTGTGACCTTGTTCATTTGTTTATGGACAATGCACATTCTGAGAGAAATATCTTTCTTCCTTACGAACAACACTGGTGCACCCCATGGTGAAATACTAGGTCTGATGAAGCCTTTATCTAGAAGGTCTTTCAGCTGCTCTATTAATTCATTAAGCTCTGCTGGAGCCATTTTCTAAGGAGGAATAGAAATAGGTTGGGTATCTGGAATGAGATCAATTCCAATGTCGATTTCCCTTTTCGGGAGCGACTCCAGGAAGATCTTCCAGAAATACTTCTAGAAATTCACGGACTACTGGAACTGACTCAAGAGTTGGGGTTTCAAGGCTAGAATCATTAACCCGAACTAGATGATAGAGATAACCCTTAGATATCATCTTTCTGGCCTTAAGGTATGAAATAAATCGGCCCATAAATGCTAAGCTACTATCCTTCCATTCTAAGATTGGTTCGTATGGAAACTTAAAACGAAGAATCCTAGTTCTACAATAGACTAAGGCATAACATGAGTGCAACCAATCCATGCATAAATCGGCCCATAGACGCTAAGCTACTACCATTCCATTTTAAGATTTATTTGTCTAGTAACTGAAAACGAACAATCCTAGTTCTACAATCGACTGAGGCATAACATGAGTGCAACCAAACCATGCCTAGAATGACATCAAAGTCTACCATTTCTAACTCTACTAGATCTGCTGAGGTGATTTTCTTAGAGACTGTGACAGGGCAATTTCTGTATATCCGTTTAGCTATAACTGGGTCACCTACTGGAGTAGAGACTAAGAAGGGCTCTGAGAGAGTTTTTGGACTAACACTAAATTGTACTGTTATACCGAGTTACAAAAGACAAAGTCATGTCTGTTGTCTTTCAACTGAGTGAAACATATGTGAGTCACATCCTTGAGTTTGTAGGATGTCAATCTCACCTATCATTACCAGTTATTGACATCACACCACATATTTTCTTGACCTCATCAATGAATTATTGTGGGTCCTTACCAACTTGCGAGCCTACAGACTTAGGCGGATTCATCCTAACAAAATCACAAACTCTGGATAGCACTAATCGGTCATTTCTATAAGTAGGAACTAGAACCTGCTCATTTTTCTGGTTGGTCATACTCTGAGCCAATAGCTAAATTGGAGTTCTGAAACGCTGCATTTGAACTTTCTTATCTAGTACTAGCTGAACTGCATAAGCATTGCGTACATTAGTATTCCATTCCTAATCTCTAAGAGAAGGCATAATCTTAAGCGCATAACGTCAAGTTAGAATGGAATTTGATCATACCTTACGCACGATAAGAGTAATAAGAAAGTAAGTTTTTCCTAAAACACTTTATAGCCTCCCTCTCATTAGATGTGGTGCACTTCACACCAATGAAAAAGACTTTACTTAGTGCGGCTTTTTCAAACATCCTAGGACTCTTGAACCTAGTGCTCTGCTAACAAGTTCTGTCATGCCCCGAGCTACGCCGAGACGCGGACACGGAACCTAGGACCGCAAGTGATCCCAAGCTAACAATATGGCATGATCATGAGCATACTAAAGATAATAAACTAATACGGAAGCTAAATCATAATTAAATCTTAAAAGATGGGGAATACCCATACTCTATAACTGAGGAATTTGTAAACAATGATTTTAATACAAAGTAGATATTAACTCAATACTAAGCTGAATCTAAATATCTCTGAAATAAGCCTCTAAATTGGACTAGAAAATACTGGGACAGGCCCACAACTAAATCTAGCAAAAACTTAAACTAAATGACTAAAGACTGAAATAACACTCATGATTGTTGTCCTCGGAGAATGAGGACTCACTACTGAATCTGCTGAACTTGAGATTAGAAAATTGATCAATGCGTGATCTGGATGCTGAGAACCTGAACCTACATCATGAGAAGATGTAGTGCACATATGCGTCAGTACTTGAAATGTATTGAGTATGTAGGAAAGAGTAAAGCTAAAATAAAACATAATTGAACAGGCGTAATAGCAAGTATAATAATCTGACATGATAAACTAAATTCTGAGCTAACTGGATGCAATGATCAATATATAACATGGTAAAACTGAATATATTAAGAAATGGCCAATGCAGAGAGTCTCACTAATCTGTGGGAGCTAATAATAACCGATAATAAAAGCACATGAGCTAAATGTGTATTCCGATGTATACGCCCCATAAAGAGGACCCAATATACCCTGCCAAAGGTATAAAGGAATGTTGGAGCGATCACTAAGTTGATTGCCCATAGAGGGGACTTACAACCTACTTGGCTTGTAGTTTAGGGACTATTTGGGTACGCTAGACCCTAATCCAACTTGGTATTATGCTACTCTTATGGATTCTGTATATTTATTAATTAAGTTTAAGTTTTGGAAATACTGGATAGCTCAAAACTGAACATGCAAACTGAGAATGCAACAAATAATCTAGTCATTATGCATTTATAACTGGGGCATGTATATCTGAAGTGTGTGAAATATTTGACCTAGCATGTGTAATTCAAGAACTAAAGAAATACAAAGCTAGGGTTCTGAAATTTATGCGATAATCTAAGTAATAACATGATAATCTGATTTGGAACATATAGTTAATTAATTCATGAAGTTCTAACAAACTTCTAGAAACCACAGATTTAAATATGATATGTAAATCAACAATCTGACTTAAAACTAGGGACCCAATGGGCGAAAGGAACCCAATTGTGAAATTCCACATACATGTGATGAAATCTACGAAAATATGCTTAAGCTTTGTCGCTGCAACTGCTGGACAGTTGTTTAATTCTTGAACTATTGTTCTTGAGATTTTTCTCCTTTCTTTCTTCTAGTTTTCTAACTTTTTATTTAATAATTTGACTTAAATATGGTTTAATTATGTTTCTAGGCTTAAACTGACTAAAATTTTATGAATTAGGATCAAAACAACGTAACTTAGGGTTTAAACAGAATGGAAAAAGTCAAAAATACCCCTGGGAAAGTTGCTGTCGAGCAAAATGACGGCGAGGAGTGATGGTCCGTCGTCTTCCCGACGCCCCGTCATTGGGTCCTTCGTGATGGCCTTATCGAAAGGCCTTTACTAATATTGGCATAACTTTTTACTCAGAGGTATGATTTTAGCAAGGTCGGTGGATATGGAAAGATAATTCAGTTACCTATCTGTGGGTATGCCATGGGACACCTAATACATATTGTGCTAAGAAATATGATCATTTGAAATCGTCCCAACTACATTTCTCCTTAACTATCTGCAAATTTTCCATCGTGATGGTAACCCAGAGCTCTTGTCTGAGAGTTGTTGAAGCGAGTCTTGATTAACGGTCACAAACTACGAACCATCGTCTGACCTACAGACCGTAAGTCCATCCGTTGTCCAAGACTTGAACAATTTTTCTAGGCTGAAATTTCTTGGAGTTTCTGATCCCATTGACGGTTGTGCAGGATGGACTGTTGTTCAGGATACGGTCCATCAATGACACCATTGGTAACACCTTTCTGAAAAATTAATTTTTTGGTCTATTTTGTCTATGGGGTGCTACAACCCTCTTTCCTTAAGCCCCCGAATGCTTTAACAATTAATTCTATTGGATTTTCAATGGGTGCTGTAGCCTGAGTGGTCTCTATGTTTCTCGAGTTCAGAAACATATTCATTTCTCCCTGCATAACCCAAATGACATAATTCTACGGGAACGACTTTTAGATCAAATGGTCAAACATTATATTTCTAGTTTGCCACTTTCCAAAACCACATTTAGGACAATTTAATTTTATCTCAAATAGCTCCATTGTTGAATGCAAAATCTAGAAAATGATTTAGTCCAAGCAAATACTCCGATGTGTTTCTTGTCATTTGAATCCAAGACTTATCTATTGAAAAAATAGATTAACGTGCAAGAATATTACCTACGAGATTTCATTGAGTCTCCATTAGCATCACTTGATGAGAATAAAATATTATTAACAGAGAACACACAAGTAAAGTATTCATAAACTCACACTTGATGCCAAATCCTCCCCGTTAATGATGAGCCATTGTCTTATGAATGTACTATAAATGTATAAAATCTTATTGAGAATAAACTTGTAATACGACAAAAGTTTTATTCAACAAATCATTAAAATAATAAAAAGAATTAGGAAGTTATAGCTTATGTAATAGTTGCAATACAATAATTGTGAATCTCATAACTTTAACTACCTAATTGGAAACAAAAACACATCCATATCTCATTGTGCGGTGGCTATGTACTCACAAAATTTATCATAATTCCTTTTTATAGCAAAAAAATACAACAACCAGTTGAGCTGATTCAAAATTTAAAGTAGAAACATCAACACGAAAATGTTCCTCCAATAAATTATCAACATATCATATGACAGAGCCTTCAAAATAGATTTTGAAACAAAAAGTACCTCTAGGTATAGTAATCTACAAAAAACCAACACAAAAATGACTACATGTAGTTAATATTCAATTTTACAATGTTATCATTCCATCTAATATCAAACCATACAAAATAACTGAGACAAACTTTCAACCCTATACATGAAAGTACATCAAAAATAATGAAAACTTATTTTCAATAGATCATATCACTTTCATCTAGATAAATCTTATTAGCTCAATTGATTGACTATCTAAACATATATAATTTCAATTAGTCGTAATCAAAACATAAGGAGATCAGACAAAAGTTACAACTCATAAAAAATCTAAGTTAGTATTCCACATATGAAAAACAAAGTAATGCAAAAATCACATGAAAAAATAAAAAGGAAAATCTAATCAGTAGATCGAAAACCCATTCGTGAAAGTAAGTGAAACAAACATATTCCACATATGAAAACCCTTCTCTACTATCTCATTCACATATTTTAAACTCATCTACAAAATACTACATATTCAAATGAGAACTAAATATAAATCTATCAAAATTAGAGATACCAATACCAAAATTTGAGATACCCATATAAAAATTGAATCAAACTCAAAAAATAGCAATTGTTTTGTTCAAAGATAAAAATAAATTTGTCTACAAGATTGTGTGGAGAAGCTGCAAACAAGAACTGTTTGATTGTGAACTGCCAAGGAGAAATAAAAACAGAAAGCGTCAAAACTTGTGAACTGCAAAGTGAGATAGGCTTTGGAGATGTGAAAAGTATTTTCTAAGAAAAATTTAGGGAAAAAAAATAAAAGAGGGAATCCTGCTACGCTATTTTTTTAGGGATATGTGAAGGTTTTGAACCGCTGCTAAATATTTATATTTACGCTAGTTTAGAAAACCCCCATTATTTTATATAATTTTCGGGGGATGAAACTTACCTCCGTTTTTAAACTCCCGCTTCAAGCGTTTTTTTGTAGTGCCATCAGCCCTCTTCACAATCCCTACTATCCATTTTTTCCTTATTTAACTACCTAAAATACCCTTTAGGTTTAATATTGTCTAGGGTTCCCCCCCCCCCAAAGTCCCTCATAATTCACAAGCCGTAGTACCCTCCCTCTCTCACTCCTTTCCTTCAATTTTCAATAAAACTCCATTGTTCGTTAGATATGGATAAAGGTTGTCACTCGATTTTCGTGCTATTGCTATGTCACTTGAAGATTGTCAAGTATCCAATCCAAGAATCCTAAAGTTCAAGCTTTGATGGTTATCTTTGACCAATTTAAAAGCATGAAATTCAAATTCCTACTCAACAATTCATGAACCCTAATTTCACCTATAAATACTTACTTTAAAGTTTGATTTCTGAGGTTTTTGAACCACTCCTTTACCCTAAAACATTTGGATGCCCCTCATCGTTTGTTCACACAGAATTTTTGAATCACATCTCCTTCCCAAATCATAAAAACATTGGCAGGGCTTTTCTTTTGATTGCTCGTGTTGTTTTGTTTGGGAGTAAAGTCGGACGTTAATAGATCTGAGACCTCGCCATGGTTCAGTGCTTTATAAAAGGTCAGTGTCAACATTTTGTTCTTTCTGTCAATGTGTAGTCTTCTTAGAGTATTTGTGTTGTTTATTAAATATACCCATGTAATGGAAGCTGATTAATTGTGCATTTAAAAATTATCGCATCATAATTTCTTTGTTTATTAGAAGTTATACTTTATCAAAACCTAATAAGTAATGTATATAAAATCATGTATATATTTGGTTGGATGTAATAAGGAAGGATGTTAACCATACCTGTATCTAACTTGAATTTTTTAGGTTTTAGTTTAGATTACTCTCTCAATAAGAATTTTATATTAACTAGAAACTTTCACTTCTTTAAATTTATCATACAGCATAATTTGTTGGAACCTTTTTATGAAATAAAGATATATGTTTGAACTAGCATGAATGGTCCTTTAATAAAAAAAACATGATGCTTAATCTCTTCTCTTTAGGATAACTTGAACCTTTATTTATAATCACATAAGTTAAGTAGACTATTAATTGGAGTTAGTTTTAGCATTACTAATTTAAATATATGGGTGTCCTAATTTACCTGTAAAATATTTAGGTGGTGCTCCTTAAGTTAAATAATTAGGAATAATCAATATGTTGTACTATTTGATGTGAGTTAAAATGGGGTTTAACAATAAAATCATCCCAAAGACCTTGATATCATAACCAAAGATCATTCTAGATCAAACTAAAATTTTCAAAGTTAACCGCATTGAGGAAATTCTCATCTTACTATGTTTACCATGAATGATGATTGAAGTCACACTATGGCAATGCCTAATGGCATAAACTCAAATCGAAGTCCTCAGAACTATAACCAACCATTCTACTAGACTAATATGGACCATTCAGAGTTGATGGAGCTTTCATACATCTTATATTACAATTGATTCTTTGGATGTTGACTAAATTCAATTATCACTTCAAAAGCTCTTAAAAGGGAAAAACTTGCTCAAAACTTTCTCGACTACCTCGATAATCATCCCACCCAATCTCAGCACACAAAAGCTTCAAGTAAGCAATTGCAATAGGAAAAGAATTAAAAGCATTCAAGAATATAGAAGTACACTATAGGTCATCTTAAGGGTTTGGCATCTACATGGTGGAAGAAAATTGAAAGAGATGCTTTAGTGAATAGAAATTTTACAACAAGTTTAAATGACATCAAAAGATGAAAGATTTATGGGTACATATTATGAACAAAATACACTGAACAAGTATTACAATATTCAACAAGGAACGAAGCTCGTGGAAGAGTAATATGAGGAGATAGGGCATGATAATCTTTGAGATAATGTCAATGATGGAGAGGTGAGTCTTGCAGAAAATTTATCTCGGGCTTAAATAAAAATATAATGCGACAATTAGATTTGCATCATCTTCCTATTTTATAAAATCTTATGAAATGACACTCAAGGTTGAGGGATTTAAAAGGGAAAAGTAATTAGGATTGAAATCTTCTTTTTCTTCATCATTGGATATAAATATGTAAGTTTGAATGTAATTTTCTACTTCTTACATATCAAAGGGGAAACGCTCGAATTCGAGTCTAACCCCTAAGTCCATTAGTGATGTTGAAAACTTTAATGTGTTGGAATGTTCAATCAAAAAGTTTGTGATGGGATTTAGTTATCTAGAGATCCCCTACTTGAGGCCATCAATAGTGATAAACTTTTATTTTGAATATAAAACAAGAGGAAGCCTTTAGGATATTAATGGAAAAACCTACTTCCATATCTTTACTTCAACTTCCCAATTTTGCGAAGATGTTTGAAATTGAGTTTGATGTTAGTGGAGTGGGAATTTGTGCGGTCATGCTGGAAGAAAGAAACCCCCTAAAATACTTTAACGAAGAGTTAAGCGGAGATCAATTGCAATATTCTACCTATAATAAGGAACTTTATACCCATTGAGAGTTTTAGCAAAACGACAACGTTATTTATTGTATAAGGAATTTGTGATAAGGACCAATCAGGAGGGTATGAAGCATATTTGAATTACAAAAATATTAATTAAAAAAGCATGAAAGTTGATATAATTATGGAGTAATTTCATTTAGAGGTAAATTATAATCAAGACAAAGTGAATATTCTTGCAGCTGATTTATATAGAAGATATGCATGCATTCATGTATACCCTGCCTTCTAGATTGATGAGTCTAGAAAGTTTGAAGAATTTATTGTCCAATGATGATTATTTTAGATAAGTATGCTAGGAATTTAAAGTGAGCTTACATATATGGGTATACTTGGTTGTATGGCACTGTTGGTTTCTATTGCATTTCACACACTCATAAGTCGGTTGACCGTATAATTGATTGTCATTTGCACCCATTTGTCGTATGACGGGTTGTCTAGATTAATTTTGTATTTTTGTACCTTTCAAGATTATGGGGGTTCGGTAAGGTTATTGTTTGAGTGTATAATTGTATATCTTATGTCGATTTGATAGTTATCTACAAAATTTCTGGGACTTGTCTCTATATTGGTGCTTTTGTCCATGGCAAGACGGATTGGACTTTTGGTTGTTGTGAGGTGAAGCAGTGGTTACCGATGTTGTATCACATATTTATTGGCCTTTGTAGTGGACCCTGGTAGAGGTTAGGTTGTTGGTCTAGCACTTCCACATAAGTTCCTTTGTTTCGGTCTCTTGCTTATTTTATCCTACTCCCTTGTCTCTTTTTACTTGAATTATGTTATAGCTCTTCTTTAGCTACTTTCTTTACTTGTAATTTATGCTTGATTCATCTTTGGAGATTAGTCTGACTATGCCTACTGTCTAGCACTTCCACATAAGTTCCTTTGTCTCGGTCTCTTTTTATTTTATCCTACTCCCTTGTCTCTTTTTACTTGAATTATGTTATAAATCTTCTTTAGCTACATTCTTTACTAATAATTTATGGTTTATTCATATATGGAGCTCAGTCTGACTATGACTACTGTGTACCACTTATTTTTACTCATACTATGCTTCTACATCCCGCCCATCATAGTATGGGTTATCTCCATTGAGGCCGTCCTTGTGTGGAGTAGCTTTTGGATTTGTAAACTAGGGTGATCTCTTAAAGTTCACAGTTTCCAATCTCCCTCTATTTTCCTAGGATTTGTCTTTATTTTACATTCAAAGACGGTTCTATATATTTGTATTTTTCATGTACTCCTATTTTAATTAGAAGCTTAACTAACAACTAATGCCATATCTTAGGGATGTTTTGTATATTTTTATTGTTGTCTATCTCTTACTTTATTTCCTTGGTGTATCTCCTCCCCTTTTTTTTTGCTTTTTATTCCCTACCTCCCTTATGTTTTTCTTCTCCATGATACACTATTGCATTTGGTTCAAGTTTATAGGGTTGACTTACCTACATAAGGGTGTTAGTAGGTGTCAGCATGACCAGAAATATTGGGTCATGACACGTTTCAATTTTGAAAAAAAAAATAGATTGGGTGGGATTTGTATGAAAAGGGGGATTTTCTCTAGGGAGGCCCTATTGTTTAAATTCTGCTGTCAAAGATGAATGGTTTTGTTTCTCTTTCCAATCACTTTGGACTATTTTTTTTTCTCTTATAGTCATACTGGTCAATGGATTGTGATTCATTTAGGTCATTGGATGGACGTTGGGTATCATAAAAAATCACCAAATAATATTTATAACATTAATAAGAAATTTCATTCTTTGATAATTTTCTAGAGGTACATATTTTATTTTAATTATTCTTCTATAAAATCATTCACCACAATCGATTATTTTTCAGATGTACTGTTATGGATGGAAACAAAGCAAGGATGATCATATAGCATAGGTAGATATAAAAGAGCATATAGATTTTATTAGAAATATTAGTTCAAAGAAAAATTAGTTGAGAATAGTGATTGTTGGGAAGTATAATTCTATATATTTCAATGAAGGTTCTATGGAAGAAACTTATATTTCAGTTGATTTTGTAATTGGGGTGATTAATCATGTTTGCCACTCACTCCATTTTATTTTTACTTGGTCTCTATATCAAAAATATATGTTTCATTTTGCTTGTCCATTTAGTAAATCATGAAAAATTAATTACTTTTTTTTATCATACTACCCTTAACATTAAAAAATTAAATGTCAGCCAGCTTTATGGTTCAAATTAAAAGTCGGTCAAACTTATCACACAACTCTGAATTTGACTATTTAATTTTTTTTTAATATTCAGGGTAATATGAGAAAAAAATTTTCTTCTGATTTGCTATAATGAAAAATCAAATGAAACATATATATTTGGTACAAGGGGTATGTAAAATAAATCAATGGAGTAGTAAACATGATGAATTACCTCAATCATAGAACCAACAGAAATATAATATTTTCTAAAGAGTATTCCTTGGAATATGCAGAATCATATTTTCCAACAATATATTCTTAACTTCTTTTTCTTTGAACTAATAGGTCTAATTAAATCTATATGCTTTTCTTATTTACGGAAGCTGTATGTTCATCCGTTGCTTTGTTTCCATCGAAAACAGACATCTGGAAAAAAATCAATTGTTATCAATGAAAAGAAAAATGAAATATTACCTCCAAGGAATCACCAAAGAATGAAGTTTGTTCTAGATATAATCTGGGGACTGCTGATGGTACCCTAAACACATTTGGAGACCTAATAGAATCCGAAACCATCGAAGTGTACTAACTAAAAGAAAGAAACTCAATCTTAAGGTAAGGAAGAACATATGAAACCATTCATCTCGTAGGTTTTCAACATATAAACAATAGGCCCTCCTTAGAGAAAAATCCACTTCTTACACAAAACCCATTTGTTACCATTGTTTGGAAAATTAAAAAAAGTTATGATTTGAAATGTCACGACCTAATTCTCAGATCATGATAACATCTACTACATCCCACAAGTAGATTATTCTAACACTTCGTCCTTAACCATAACTATTGGGCAACGCGCGTAAGATAAAATAATAGAAGCAAGAAGCTAAGAGAAAAGAGAAAGAGAATTCAACATGAATATAATACACGGAACAACTTCAAAGACCTGTCATCAGTCAATAGTAGAACATGTAATTAAATTGTCCTTGAAAGAAAAATAAATACTAGACAAGACAAAGAAGATGGAAACCGGGAACACTGAACGCTAGGAGCTCACCTAGTCTTTGAAGTCCAAAACCTGCTCTGCACAAGATCCAAAGCAACAACAAGAACTCGTACCAACAAGTGTTTCTCAACAGACATCGACTGACTTAGCTCTAAAGATAAAAAAAAATTATATTCAATAGATAATAGGTAAGTAGAACTCAAGAAACTAAACAGGAGGTATAGTATGATAGAAAAGAAATTAGGAGAAGAATCAAGATATAAAGGATAAGGAATGGAGTCAAGATGTACTTCCAAATGCAAGCCAACAATTTACTCACAAAGAAATTATGATACAAGAGTAAACTACCTAGGGTCAGGAGACTTAATATCAACTAATCTACACCACAACCTCTTAACTAGCAGATCTATATCACAAGAATACAAAATATAGTAAAACAATAATCTAATCAAAACTCATAAGCCCGAAAGGTACAAACAATAAACATAACCCAACCAACACCCCTTAAAAGCGAAAGGGGCAAATAATAAACACCTCTATGGGTGATAGTCTAGCATATAAATGTAGAATGTGTGATAGAACCATCAAAATCATCAATAAAAGTGTATACACCTACCCTCTATTTTAAGGGTGAGGTAGGACCCATGTAGCTCCATCTCTTGGTATAATAGTTCTCACAAACAAATGGACCCATACAAGATTGGGAAGTCCAGATACACCACGTGGTCCTGAATTAGGTCTTATAACAAGCCATTCTAAAATTGATTCCTGCCTAACAACATTCCCCTAAGTACAGTTCCAATTTGATTCTTCAGTCTCATTCCTTACCAAAGGAGTGGTGTCATCAATGGATCCTTGCAATCCTTGCTTATCACTTACTCATTCCACACATATGTTATTCAATAGGAATTGAAACTTATTGCTTTAATCTCGTTCCACGATTAAATGTAGAATCAACAAGTAACTTCTTAAATGATTGTGTGTCCTTTCAATTATATGTGCGATCATCAACAAACCCTAGTATGATTTCCTTATATAAGAAGCATGAATTTAGTACAAGGGATATATCATTAACCTGCTAAATTAAGAGAATCCTTCCCTAATTTACTCAATATATTTTCTTGCCCTTCATAAAAAGTGAGGTTCTATGTTCCAGATTTGATAGTCAACAATATATCAGCTATAGTGATATATGATGCACATCACTGTCCCACAACCATATTAGGAAAACTTATTTTATTTACAATGGCAGGAAAAAAACTAGTATTATATAATTAGATTTTTATATCATTAACTCCATAAAGTGCTTCTTAAGGAGGAGTACTGGAGGTGTTTCTGTTTGGATAATAAATAACCAAATAATAATCTAGGAAAACAATTTTCTATGATAATACTTGGAATGTACGGGATATGTGTTTGCTACAAAAAAAGGTGATTTATTACTGATATTTGCATGTGAACAACATGATAAAGAAGACATGATTTTGTGGATTATGGTTTACCTTATTTAACCTTTTACTTTGTGTTTCCTCGTTCCCCATTATTATCATATCTTAATCTTGATTATATGTGCCAAAAAACAAGATAAGTGAAGCACTTTGATATCATTTTGATTCTTGTTCATTGCCCTATAGTATGAGCTTCACTTAAGCTTGATCAACAGTTGGTTAACTTTTGAATTTCTTTTCTTATGAGTTTACAGAAAAAAAAATTGTGAAATTTGCGGTGAAATAGATTTCTAAGAAGCAAATATTAGCATCAAAGGGCAGTCAGGCGATCTGAAAGCCATGATAAGTTGATCTATACTTGCTTCATAGCATTGTGTTATATCTACATGTTTTTTTAAACCTGAAGCGTTGTCCCAGTCCCAAACCCCCTCAATTTTTATTTACCTTCGATTTCACACAAGAAGTTTCTCCTCTTGAAGCAAACTCATAGGTAGATTATCAACTTTACTTCCCTTTTTTTGAATCATAACTAGGATTTTATATATGGTCGAACCAAACCTAAAGAATAAATGGAAGAGATATTTCCTCTTATGGACAATAAAGATCTCTTCCAGTTGTCTAATCTTTCTAGTGGTCTTCACTACATGATCTTTATGGTGTGGCTCCAACTAAATGATACATTGATTCTTTCATTAGCATGTTATTACATTTAATTATCTTTACTACTACATGTTTCTCTTGTGCATAGATAGTTCTCTTTACGTTTTAAAAAATCTTCTTTGAAATTCATTTCTTTTATATTGTTTGTTCGGCTGTTGTGAAGAAGCACATGTGTATTGCTGTAGTGAAAAATGTGAAGGGCAAGAGGGTAATTTCTTCATCACCTGGAAAATAAAATGAGCATATGAGAGATCTAAGTTACATGCTTCTGCAAAGATTAGTCAGTGTATTGTGCAACCAAAGAAACGTAGTAAGTTTCTAGGTAGGAATTGTCTTAATTAGGAAAAGGAGGTACACTATAGGCAAACGAAATATCTACCTGTTGAAGAAGTCTTTGATCTATCATCGCACATTAAAAAATATGGATATCCACTAATACATATTGTCTCCTCAAGTGTGGTGTCAATCAAATCCATGACAATCGTGACTCTGCGGAATTTTAGCTAGTCTAGAGCTCAAATTTAAAATCATTTTACTGACAAGAGCAAACTGCAATAGTATTTAGGATCGACATAATAAACTTGCGTAAGAATATTATACTACTTATGGGAGCCTTCATTGCGAGGTTTCGTATATACTACTTATTGTAAAGAATATTATATTGTACTCTTCTTAGGAAAATTATTAAAAATTTGCATTCTATGCTTGCTTGGTTTTCCTTGAATCACGGTAAACATGAATTTGGTTGACACAACTCTTGAAGAGACAATCTTTTTAGTGGAAATCCATATTTTTATTCGGTTAATGATACAACTAATGCTTCTCCAACATGTAGGTCTCTTGTTTTCCCCGGTTTGTACCTTTCTTCCTAGTTAATACAATGCCCACCTGGAAATTTCATACATTTCTTTAATGGCATAGTGTTGTAACAAATCTTTGAAGAGGCATGTAAGTAGGATCCCTAAGAGTACTTATATTCTAGACAACAGTATGAATAAATTACCTTCTTTCCAATATCACATTTCTTTACAATGATATATTCAGTAGAAACACATAGAATATCCAAAAAGGAATTGAGTTACATTCGGGTGCTTTTATTTTATTCCTCTTTGACCTCTTTTTATTTCTATATCTTTTATTATTGTTTTTACCTTTCTTGCTCCATCATCCTATGATGCCTACTAAGTATGTGTTGTTCTGATGCTCATGCTACACCATGGATCCATTTCGTGATGCAAGTACGAGCACTAGTTATCGGTGGTAATCATTCGATCTTCTTGCAGCTATTGAACGGAAACTACGGTGAGGACATGGTGTATGGGACATACCTGTCTCCTTATCTATTTTGTGTATCTAGTCTTTTGCATTTTGAGACAAGCTTTGTCTTTCCACATTTTGGACTTCTACGATTTTTTTAGATAGCTTCGTACTTGTAACTTCCAAGTTCTAGGATGGATCGATCATATATATTTTTAGTTTTCTTCCGCCTATTGTTGTTTTGAGGTTCATTTCTGCTTCTGCAATGTTCTACGGTTATAATTATTACTTGTTATCTGGGTTACAGGTTGCCTTAACTACTGGTGGTTATTATAGTTTTCATCATGATTTGAGAAATGTGGTCTTGACAAAATATAATAAAAAATTAATTTTCCCCAAAAGCAAGAATAGTACAATTTGCATTGACCCTTAATTATTTATAAAACTAGTAAAACTACCCGAGCTTCACAGGGGAATTTAATCAGAGAATTTATAAAATAAAATTTTAAATCTATCATTTATTAAAACTAAACACTATATTATCTAACATACAAGATTGAATAGTAATAAACATTAATAATTTAAAGGAAAATCAAATTTATTACATCTTATCATTTGACCTTTAAAAAAAAAGTATAAATTAATGACTCTAAAAAAATATACCAAGATATGTAACATATCGTGCCTTATCAGAAATCTTACAACTATTTTTGAAAATCGAAACCCTTCGGAAAGGTTATAATTTTCATAAAAGTCACAACTTTTCATAAAAGTTGCAACTGTTCATTATAGTTGCAACTTTTAATAAAACTTGCAATTTTTAATGAAAGTCACAACTCTTCATTAAAGTCGTAACTCTTTATAAACGTCACAACTTTTTGTAAAAGTCACAACACTTCTTTGAAATCACAACTCTTCATTGAAGTCTCTTCATAAAAGTCACAATTTTTCATGAAAGGGGAATGCTAGTTTTGGAAATAAATAAATTTAAAAGGAAAGTGTCGTTTTTGGTGGAGCCACATAGGTGGGTCTAAGGTTTTCTTTTATATATATACTAGGTAAATTACCCGTGCTTCGCACGGAATTTGACTATATTATTAAACTTACATAAATTATTTGGAAATATTCATATTTTAAATGCATACACTATATTTTCAAGAATATTTTATCTTAAGGCAAAGCGTTAAGTCTAAGAAAATCGTCACAGAAATAGTTTGTCCGAAGTAATTAAGTTTTCTAAATTCCAAAAATCTATAAAGGACAACATTATACATTAAAGAAGAAACCAAAATACTTGAACAATACTTCTCCCAATTTAAGTGGAACATCACGTTCATACAAGAACATATTTAACTAAACTCAAATGGAAGACCTTCAACTCCTCTATTGTGAACCTCCATCATTCTATTTTGTTATAGTATGATGTATCATGTATATTTTAAAAATGACCCTAAAATAGTTAGTATCATAAATATTTTTGGTTGATTGTATCATAACAGTCATTATTGTCACTTAGGGCTACATATTAGTTGGAATTGAACCATAGTTACTTTTATGGTTATATTATGTTGTTACATTAATGCAATTATCAACAAAGGAGTAAGTGAAATCTGGATGAAATTGTTCATAGTTGGATATTCTAAACAAAAATTTGCTACTTAACATATTTAAATTTCACAGCAGAGTTTTGTGAGAACTTGAACTCATAAATATCAAATAATAATAATAATAAAGGCAACCTTACTTTCGTAGCAATCAAGAAGAAAAAGACATGCTGCTTAACATATTTTTCAAAAAGACAGTATATTGGGTTGTATCCAAATCCAAAAGAAAGAGTTATTATTACTTCTTTATAAAAAAAAACGGGATAATGCACAAGTACCCCCTCAACCTATGCCCGAATCCTCAGAGACACACCTATACTATTCTAAGGTCCTATTACCCCACTGAACATATTTTATTAATAATTTTCTACCCCTTTTCGGCCCACGTGGCACTAGATTGTGGGCCCAATGCTGGTTGACTTTTTTTTCAAGCTAGTTCCACGTAGGCCAAAAAGGGGTAGAAAATTACTTATAAAATAAGTTTAGGGGGGTAATAGGACCTTAGTATAGTATAAGTGTGTGTCTGGGATTTCAGGAATAGGTTGAGTGGTACTTGTGCTTTTTTCAAAAAAAAAATTAAAAAAACTTTATCAAAATAAAGAGCTATCACTATAGTAAAAATTATCTTTAACGACAATTAATATTATAATTCTCGCTAAATATTTATTTTCAGAGGCAATTGATACTCTTTGAAAATGTCCCTAAAGTGTATAGCAACGTTGAATCTAATGACATTTAATTAATGTCGATAAAAGCTCTAGCAATCTTTATTAATCTGCATATTTATTGTCAATAAAAAATTTATTTTTGTTAAAGTCTATTTTGGACATTGGTTAGTTTCCAACAAAATTTGATCTTTTATTATGCCCAAAAAGAAGAGGCGAAGAAATATGATAAATTACTTAACTTGCGATAAAAGAAATGGACTAATTGTGTCTATACTTACATTCTAGCAAGAGTGTAATGACATACAAATTATTTCTATCTAAAAAAATAATCAACATAATATACTAACCGTGGAAAGAAATAGAGCAATCTGCTTGATTCTTTTAACAAACTTCAGCATTTGTTTCGTATTAGTTATAACATATTTATTATTATGTGCTATCAAATATAACAGAATGCACAAGCAATTTGCCTGAAAAAATCTGTAGAAAGGAACAAAAGAAAAGATAATTTTTCAATCACCCTGGCTAAAACTTTTAACAGAGTTAACTAAAAGTCATCAAAATAGCAAATAGAAATTGTTATACCTACATGAATCACTTTGGCTTACGGTAAATGATTAAGCATCATGAAATATGAGGAATGAAACATATTCATAAGAGGTTTATTTAATGTATTTCAATTCACTTCCCCTATAGCAAAAAAAAAAAAAACACAAATAATAGTGAAAAAATAAAATCTTTCTTTACTAGAGAACCAAATGTAATGAATTCAATCATTTCAACAAATTTAGGAGTTCTGGAATTAAAGGTGCAACAGCAGTAACATGATATTGCAATCAAAATCAACTTTCTTTGTTTATTATAAATAAACCTGTACAAACGGATAAAAGAGAAGATTAATTTTCAATTATCTTCCGTGAAACTTTTAACAAAGTTGAAAAAAAAGTCACCATAATTGCAAAGAGAATTGTCATAATTACATGAATAAGTTTGACTCACAGTAAATATTAAGCTCCATGAAATAGGAGGATGAAAACATTGAGGAATGAAATTAACTTTATAAGAAGTTAAATCAATGTAATTGAATTCGACTACTAACGGGAAAAAACCTACAAATAATAGTAGCAGCAAATCCCTCTAAATAGATATCAAAGGGTAGTGTAAATAAATATTTATTGTGCCTTATATGAGGTCACAACTCTTTGAAAAAGTTCAACCTTATTGGAAAGGTCACAACATTTCATAAAAATCGCAACTCTTTATAAAAGTCACAACTTTTAAGAAAAGTTACAACTTCTGATATAAAAGTTGCAACACTTTATAATAGTCACAATTTTTCATAAAAGTCACAATTATCATAAAAGCCACAACTTTTCATGAAAGGGAAAGACTAGTTTTTTAAATAAATAAATTAATAGGAAATTCTTGCTTCGAAATGGTCACAACATTTCATAAAAGCTGCAGTCTTCATTAAAGTCGTCATTTTTCATAAAAGTCGCAATTTTTCATAAAAGTCACAATTCTTCATAATAATAGCAACTATTCATAAGAGTCAGAACTTTTCATAAAAGTCACAAGTCTTCATTAATATCGCAACTCTTCATAAAAGTCAAAACTTTTTATGAAAGGGAAGACTAGTTTGGGAAATAAATAAATTTAAAATGGAATTTTGGTTTGTGGTGGTGCCATGTAGGCGGACCTAAGGTTCATATATATATATATATATATATATATATATATATATATATATATATATATATGATTGCATTGAATTTGCAATTATTTTTTTTATTGATATATGTTCTTTAAAAATAATGCGAAAATAGTTTCTTAAAAAATCATTTGCAATATTCCAACATGAATATGATTATTTTTTATTATCATATAACCCAAGAACCTCCAATTAATGAATTATTCAAGAAATAATAAATCATTAGTTTTTTAATCAACATTAAAAGGAAAATAAATAAGAAAAATAGGAATATATATAAAAATGCAATTCATATTATGAAGAAACATTTAAGTAACATAGATTATATTATTGTGATTTATGTCTTAGGAGAAAATTCAAAAACTAGTTAACATATTAAAAAAAGAAATTACGCTTGAATATCAAATCAATTATAACTTTTGAACTTGCATAATGAATTTCTTCAATTGATAAGTAAGAAACTATATATCTATGTTAAAATGGACAATATATAAGCTTATATATAGTACTTTTAAATTATAAAATTTAATATAGAATATTAAAAAATAGATTCTTTGAATTGAGTAAAATAATTATTTTCCGCACAATTAATATATGTAACATATACGTATATGTTCATTATAATCGGATACAATAACTTTAAAGAAACTTAAAAACAAAGTTTAAAATATCTACTCAAAAACAACAATTCATATCATACACATAAATTAATGAGTGTAAAAAAACATACCAGAATATGAAAAAATAGAATGAAATAGAAAGAAAAAAATCGAGTCCAATGAATGCACATTGTCCCCTTAAGAAAACTATTCTCCTCCAATACCAGAGGTTTAAAGAATTACATCCTCTCATAATGAAATAATTTTATTCACCAACTTATTGATACAAAAACAGTGGTATTAGTAAGTCACTCAATAGGAGCAAAATACACAAATATTTATCTTGCAAAAGAAGAAGAAGAAGATCATAATTTTTGTTGTTTTAAAATGAGAGGAAAATCCACTATTTATAGACACAAAGGGTACTGTGGCCAACTATTAATTGTGACTTATCAGAAGGCATACAACTATTTGAAAAAGTTGCAAACCTTCGTAAAGTTCACAACCTTTCATAAAAGTTACAGATATTCATAAAGTCCCAACTCTTCATTAAAGTCGCAACTTTTCATAAAAGTCACAACTTTTCATAAAAGTCGCAACTCTTCATTAAAGTCACAACTTTTAATAAAAAGTTATAACTTTTGATAAAATTCACAACACTTTATTATAGTCACAACTTTTCATAAAAATCACATCTTTTCATGAAAGAGAAAAGCTAATTTTGGAAATAATATAAATTTAAACAGGATGAAGATTCAATGCAAAAGCATCATGGTTCAATGCAAAGTAGTAATTTTTTTTATACTAACATTTTTTCCTATGAGTAATGTAGGGGCTAAATTTTTTATCGTTGAACAATAACACCACAAAGCTCGACGTCAGGCTAAGAATTTGCAAGGTCCATATTGTGCAATAGCAACAAGAATCAATTTAAAATACATAATTTTTCTTTGAGAACAAGATTCTATATGTCGCAAATGTTTATCGACGTTGAATCTCTTAAATTATGGACACCATATGAACTAATACAAAATAATACACATTTAATGTTTTCTACTACAAAATTCACCGCACCTTGGATATCAATATTGCAAAGAATTTATTTAAATCCTGTAAAGGCACTACAATAGACTCTCCATATTAAATTATCTGTGTTGGCTACTCCAAAGAAATCGCACCAAGTCCTCTCTATAGCATCAATTTATATTACTAAGTCAGCAAGATAACAAGTTCTTCCACCCTAAAAAAGGATATTTTTGTTTAATCCACCATAAAATAAGATATATCGGGTAAGTGTACCATAAATGAGGACATCTCAGGTAATTCAACGCTCAAAGAGGATATATTGGGTTTTTCCACCCTAAAATAGGATACATTGGATTCATCCACCCTCAAAAAGGATATGTTGTATTCATCCACCTAAAGTAGGACATATTAGGTTTGTCTATCCTAATATAGGAGTTATTGGGTTCGTCCATCCTGAAATACGACATAATGCATTTGTCAACCCTAATATATGACTTATTGGGTTCATCCTATCTTAATTAATAGGATACATTAAGTTTTTCTACCCTAATATAGAATGCATTGGGTGTATCCACCCTATAGTAGAATGTAATGGGTTTATTAACCCTAAAAGAGAACATATTAGGTTCGTCCGCCCACAAATAGGACATATTGGTTTAGTCACTCTAATAAGACATTTTAACCATCTTTCTTTAATGAGACATCTCACAACTTCTTAATTATTTCTTTGTTTTAAAATGTAAATATCAGTTGCATGATATGTTAAAAATTGCTTGAAAAACACATTTGTCATTAATGAGACATCTCACAATGCCTTATCATTTATTTATTGGTACAATATATATATGAGAACTTCATGTTATTTTTAAAATTTCTTGAAATTGAGTTATTTAAATGTGGTATGTTAGACTTTACAGGAAGCATAATCTACATGCAAAATCAAGAGACACAACGCAACATAGAACTTTCTCAAAGCGGTTAATTAGGACATTTTGTTTGAGAGTCAAACTCAGCCCCAATGGTCAATGATCTACTGTTGAATTCTAGTCAACATACGTCCTTCTGTTTGGGATATGTAGCACTTTTGACATTAATCTTTCACTTAAAATGGTCGGGACCAAATTAGCCACATTGTCAACTTCTTTTTCTATCGTCTCTGCTAAAAGAGGGACATGTCTTGAACCCCAGTTTTTACCCTCCTTTCTTTAAATTACTTCAGGTTGAGTTTTTGAGCTGTTAACAAAATATTACGCTATTCATACGATCTTCATTAACATAATTATTATACAATCGTTGTCAAATTTTTTGGAATTACTAATAAAATACATTTTTAATCAAAAAGTCACTTCTATAACTCTGTATTTAATCTTAATTGATTGTAAACAAATTATTTAAAATGTCATACCTAATAGATAAATATAAATCATTAAAAAAAAGTTTTAACATTGGTACTTCTACTTACTAATTGTATATAATAGTAGTTATTTAATTAGAATCTCAAGTGAATTGATTTAAAGAACAAAAATACCCAAGAAATACTTCAATAATATAGTTAACGAATAACAAATCAGATCTACAAATAAACCCTAAAAAGGAAGGGCCCAGATGGAGCAATCAAACCATCAACCCATCAGCCCTCTTCACAATCCCTACTATCCATTTTATCTTTATTTAAATACCTAAAATACCATTTTAGTTTAATATTGTTTAGGGTCCCCCCCAAAGTCCTTCATAATTCACAAGCTGCAGGAGCCTCCCTCTCTAACTCCTTCCCTTCCATTTTCAAAAAAACTCCAATGTTCTGTAACGACCTGTTTAGTCATTTTGAGCAGCTGATTTTATTTCGGGAAAACTGGCTGAGACGACGGACCCCACGACGGACCGTCATGGTCACGACGGACCGTCGCAGGGTCTCATTTCAAAACACTTAGAAATTCTGAAATTGGGTACTGAAAATCGACTCTCTGAACTTCGTAACGGAATGGAAGGACGGACCGTCACAGGTGTGACGGACCGTCACAGATTCTTTGGTGGAAATTGAGTCTCTGAACCTTGAGACGACCGGCAGGACGGACCATCGCAGGCACGACAGACCGTCACAGGTTGCGTAATTCCAGTCTGGGTCGGATTGCCTTACACGTTTTAAGGGACGTTTTAGACTATTTCTACCTTAATTATAAAGTTAGAGGGTTAAGGTTAATAAGTCTAATTACTTGGGGGTTAAATAGGTAACCTTAAGTTAATTAGTGGACTATTATTGCCATCTTTTATTCTCAATTACATGCTAATTAGGGTAAAAGAAAGAGGGTTTGAATAAGAAAATAGAAAGAACAAGAGAGAGAGAGAATTGAACGAGAAAGAGAGAAACGAAGAGGATAGCAAAGCTTTGGGGAATTTGTTGCTTGATCACGAATCTTCTGTGGAGGTAGGTTACGGTTTCTCTTACGATATTCGTAGTAAAACTCTTAATAGCGAATGATATGTATTGATAATATTGTAAACCTTGCTATGTGCTTGATTTGTATGCTTGCATGAACGTGATTATATAATGGTGATTATATTAAGCATGATGAAGCTATTGAATCCCAAATCTTGATAAAAACCTAATCTCTTGTTAATGATGAGGCCTTGGTATAAAAGAAGGCGTGATGAACTAAAGTAATGAGATTGATGATGCCTTGGTAAGAAAGAAGGCTTGATGAATTGATAGAAGGAGATTAGGGGATCGGAGTGTCACGTTCCGACACATAGAATTAAGGGATCGGGTGTCACGAACCGACACGTAGTATTAGGGGGACCGGGTGTCATGAATCGACACGTAGATTTAGGGGATCGGGTGTCACGAACTGACACGTAGATTTAGGGGATCGGGTGTCACGAACCGACACATAGATTTAGGGGATCGGGTGTCACGAACGGACACGTAGATTTAGGGGATCGGAGTGTCACGTTCTGACACATAGTAGTAGGTGATCAGAGTGTCACGTACCGATACAAGAGGAATATGGATAATGAATCTTGAAAGATGCTAATATACTTAATCTAATGAATCTAATTCCCAAATGCGTATGGTATTGAGGTTTGAGTCCTCATGTGTGAACTTGACGGTAATTGTTAATGATATAGTACTTGTTGTTGCTACATGTTGAGTATCATAGTTGATTTTATAATATTACTTGATATATATTGTCTTCTATTTTGAGTTGGCCGATGATATCTACTCAGTACCCGTGTTTTGTGCTGACCCCAACTTTTATGTTTTCTTCTTTGTTATTTGTGGAATGCAGCAAACGTGCCGTCGTCTTCGACTCAACAGTAATTCAAGCCAGTCTTACTACATCGGAAGTTCAGGGTGAGCTAATGCTTCTAGCTTGGACTGGATCTTCTTCTTCAAGTCTTGATGCCTTGAACTTTCGGCATGGACTAGCTTCTTATGTATTTTTAGCTTCTTAGACATTTTTAGTTAGTAATTTGATCATAGATGTTCTTGTGATGATGACTTCCAGATTTTGGGGAATAATAGATATTGAGTTGGTTTTTATTTATGAGTTTAAGTCTTCCGCATTACTTTCTGTTGATATATGTTAAAATGATAAGGGTTAGATTGGTTGGTTCGCTCACATAGGAGGGTAAATGTGGGTGCCAGTCGCGGCTCGGTTTTGGGTCGTGACAAACTTGGTATCAGAGCATTAGGTTCGTTGGTCTCATCAGACAAGAACTAGTCTAGTAGAGTCTTAAGGAACGGTAGGGGGACGCCTTTACTTTTCTTTGAGAGGCTATAAGACTATAGGAAAATTCCATTCTTTCTTTTATTCTTTCGTGCTACTACTTGAATCCAATTGGTATCTAGGTGATACAAATTGGTATCTGACCATCTTCACTCTATTTCACAGATGGTTAGAACTAGAGCAACGACTGCGCCAACACCAACACCGGCAAGACAAGAAACGTCTGAGCCAGCCACTGGGGCTGTGGCTCGAGGAAGAGCAACGGCAAGAGGCCGTGGTAGAGGTCGTAGGAGGACGTCCTCTAGAGGAAGAGGACAAGCACCTAGCCCATCTGATGCTAGGGAGGTGACTCCTCCACCGACTGAGGAAGTAGTAAGAAAGGGTGAGGAAGGGGAGAATGAACAAGTGCAAAATGAGGAATTGCCACCCCAACCTACCCCAGAGATGATCAATCAGGTTCTTGCTTATCTTAGCGGGTTATCTGATCAGGGTCAGGCACCTCCAGTGTTTTCTGCACCAACACCTCCGGTCTCAGAGGTACGACATGCCGCTACTGGGGCTCCCCGCATGGATACCTCATTGGAGATAGGCACGTTTCCTCGTCTGACTACGGGGCCCATAATGACAAATGATCAGCATGAACTTTTTAGCAAGTTCATAAAATTGAAACCTCCAGTCTTCAAGGGTGCTGAATCTGAGGATGCCTACGATTTTCTGGTTGACTGTCATGAGCTACTACACAAGATGTTTGGTGTTGAGTTCGTGAGTTATCAGTTTCAAGGGAACGCCAAAATGTGATGGCGGTCACATGTTGAGTGTCAACCAACAGAGGCACAACCTATGACTTGGGCCTCATTCTCTAGCTTGTTTATGGAGAAGTATATCCCCCGTACTTTGAGGGATAGGAAAAGGGATGAGTTCTTGAGCCTAGAGCAAGGTAGGATGTCGGTCAATGCATATGAGGCTAAGTTTCGTGCATTATCCAGGTATGCCACCCAACTTTGTTTCAGTCCACAAGAGCGGATTCGTCGCTTTGTTGAGGGGTTGAGGTCAGAGTTGTGGATTTTGGCCTTACAGGTAGCGGCTACGGCAAAATCCTTCCAAGAAGTGGTAGACTTCGTGATAGAGGTGGAAGGAGTGAAGCCCGATGACTTCACCTCGACATCGACATCAAAAAGGTTTCCAAAGGGAGGTGAGTTTAATGGTTCCTACTCTAGAGGACAGAGTTCCGGAGGTTACTCAGTTCGACCCATTCAGTCTTCACTACAGACTGTAGTTGGTGGTCCACCTCAGACCAGTCAACACTTCTCTGAGAGACCTCTGCTTGACTCTAGAGAGTGTTATGGATGTGGGGAGACTGGACATATTAGGAGCAATTGTCCCAAATAGAGTTATAGACCCCCAATAGCTAGAGGTAGAGGTGGTCATGGTAGAGGCCGTTATTCTGGAGGACGTGGTGGTCGAGGTAATGGTGGTCACCAAAACGGCCGGGGTGATGGGCAAACTGGAGCCACTACATCACAACATGGTAGGGGCAACGGACAAACAAACGAAAGGTCCCATTGTTATGCTTTCCCTGGGAGATCGGAGGCGGAGACATCTGATGCTGTCATCACAGGTAATCTTCTGGTTTGTGATTGCATGGCTTCTGTATTGTTTGATCCTGGATCCACATTTTCTTATGTATCTTCCTCATTTTCTAATGGTCTAAATTTACATTGTGAATTACTTGATATGCCTATTCGTGTTTCTACTCCGGTGGGTGAGTCTGTGGTAGTTGAAAAGGTATATAGGCCTTGTTTGGTGAACTTTGTGGGGAGCAACACTTATGTAGTTTTGGTTATCTTAGAAATGGTTGATTTTGATGTAATTCTGGGTATGACTTGGCTTTCTCCGCAATTTGCGATATTAGATTGTAATGCTAAAACGGTGACGTTAGCCAAGCCTGGGACAGATCCGTTAGTGTGGGAGGGTGACTACACTTCCAATCCGGTGCGTATCATCTCATTTCTTCGTGCTAAGAAAATGGTTAGTAAAGGGTGTTTAGCTTTCTTGGCACATCTCAAGGAAGACACTACCCAAGTACCCTCGATTGAGTCAGTTTCGGTAGTCCGTGAGTTTTTGGATGTGTTCCCTGCAGATCTTCCTGGTATGCCACCGGATAGGGATATTGACTTCTGCATCGATCTTGAACTGGGCACTCGCCCCATTTCTATACCCCCTTATAGAATGGCTCACGCTGAATTAAGAGAATTAAAGGTTCAACTTCAAGAGTTGTTGAGCAAAGGCTTCATTAGACCAAGTGCATCTCCTTGGGGTGCTCCGGTTTTGTTTGTGAAGAAGAAGGATGGGAGTTTTCGGATGTGCATAGACTACCAGAAGTTGAACAAGGTAACTATTAAGAACAAGTATCCTCTTCCTCGCATTGATGACTTGTTCGATCAACTACAAGGTGCTTGTGTCTTCTCTAAGATTGACTTGAGATCCGGTTATCATCAATTGAAAATACGGGCAACGGATGTGCCAAAGACTGCTTTTAGAACCAGGTATGGGCATTACGAATTTGTAGTGATGTCTTTTGGTCTTACGAATGCCCCTGCTGCGTTCATGAGTTTAATGAACGAGATTTTTAAGCCATATTTGGATCTCTTTATGATCGTATTTATTTATGATATACTGATATACTATAAAATTAAGGAGGAACATGAGGAGCATTTGAGAATGGTATTGGAAATGTTGAGGGAGAAAAAGCTTTATGCCAAGTTCTCTAAGTGTGAGTTTTGGCTAGATGCAGTGTCCTTCTTGGGGCACGTGGTTTCTAAGGATGGAGTGATGGTGGATCCTTCTAAGATTGAGACAGTGAAGAATTGAATAAGACCTACTAATGTGTCAGAAATAAGGAGATTTGTTGGGTTAGCTAGCTACTACCGCCGATTTGTCAAGGGATTCTCTTCTATTGCTTCCCAATTGACGAACTTGACTAAGAAAAATGTTCCATTTGTATGGTGGGATGAGTGTGAGGAAAGCTTTCAGAAGCTCAAGACTCTGTTGACTACTGCACCAATTCTCACCTTGCTAGTGGAAGGTAAGAATTTCATTGTCTATTGTGATGCATCCTATTCGAGTTTGGGTGCAGTGCTAATGCAAGAAAAGAATGTGATTGCTTATGCTTCAAGACAATTAAAAGTGCATGAACGTAACTATCCAACTCATGACTTGGAATTGGCCGCGGTAGTGTTTGCATTAAAGCAATGGAGACACTATTTATATGGGGTTAAGTGTGAGGTCTATACGGATCATCGTAGCCTACAGTATGTCTTTACTCAGAAAGATTTGAACTTGAGACAGAGGAGATTGATGGAACTACTGAAGGACTACGACATCACTATTTTGTATCATCCGGGGAAGGCGAATGTTGTAGCGGATGCTTTAAGTAGAAAGGCGGGAAGCATGGGAAGTCTAGCTCACTTGCAAGCTTCTAGACACCCATTGGCTAGAGAAGTTCAGATTCTGGCTAACGACCTTATGAGATTAGAAGTAAATGATAAGGGAGGATTTTTAGCTTGTGTGGAGGAAAGATCTTTCTTCCTTGACAAGATTAAGGGAAAGCAGTTTAATGATGAAAAATTGATCCGGATCCGAGATAAATGGTTGCAAGGAGAGGCTAAAGAAGCGACAATCGATGAGGAAGGTGTTTTGAGGATTAAGGGAAGGGTATGTGTACCCCGCGTCGATGATTTGATCAACACTATTCTGACTGAGGCTCATAGTTCAAGGTATTCGATACATCTGGGTGCAACAAAGATGTACCGTGACCTAAAGAAACACTTTTGGTGGAGTATAATGAAGCGTGATATTGTGGATTTTATTGCCAAATGTCCAAACTGTCAACAAGTAAAGTATGAACACCAAAGGCCCGGAGGAACACTTCAGAGAATGCCCATTCCGGAATGGAAATGGGAGAGAATCGCAATGGACTTCGTGGTTGGTCTTCCAAAGACGATGGGTAAGTACGACTCTATTTGGGTGATTGTTGATAGGTTAACTAAGTCTGCTCATTTTATTCCGGTTAAGGTGACTTACAATGCCGAGAAGTTAGCCAAGATCTATATCTCAGAAATCGTTTGATTGCATGGGGTTCCACTATCCATCATATCAGATAGAGGTACGCAGTTTACTTCTAAGTTTTGGAAAACATTGCATGCGGAATAGGGTACTAGGTTGGACCTTAGTACCGCGTTCCATCCACAGATCGATGGTCAGTCTGAGCGAACGATTCAAGTGTTGGAGGATATGCTTCGTGCTTGTGTGATAGAATTTGGTGGTCATTGGGATAATTTCCTACCCTTAGCGGAGTTTTCATACAATAATAGCTATCACTCAAGCATTGATATGGCTCCATTTGAAGCATTGTATGGTAGGAGATGTAGGTCTCCCATTTGTTGGTTTGATGCATTTGAGGTTAGACCTTGGGGTACTGACCTTTTGACGGATTCATTAGAGAATGTGAAATCTATTCAAGAAAAGCTTCTAGCGGCGCAAAGTAGGCAAAAAGAATATGCAGATCGAAAGGTTAGAGACTTAGAGTTCATTGAAGGTGAACAAGTCTTATTCAAGGTTTCGCCAATGAAAGGGGTGATGCGGTTTGGTAAGCGAGGTATACTAAGCCCAAGATATATTGGTCCCTTTGAAGTACTTAAGCGAGTAAGGGAGTTGGCTTACGAATTAGCCTTGCCTCCAGGGCTGTCCGGAGTGCATCCGGTATTCCATGTGTCTATGTTGAAAAGATACCATGGGGATGGAAACTACATTATCCGTTGGGATTCAGTTTTGCTTGATGAGAATTTGTCATATGAGGAGGATCCTGTTGCTATTTTAGATAGATAAGTTCGCAAGTTGAGGTCAAGGGAGATTGCATCCATCAAGGTGCAATGAAAGAATCGACCGGTTGAAGAAGCCACTTGGGAGAAGGAAGCAGATATGCAAGAAAGATACCCACATCTGTTTAAAGATCCAGGTACTCCTTCTCGCCCTTGTTTTTCTTCTTGTGATCGTTCGAGGACGAACGATGGGTAAATTGGTATCTATTGTAACGACCTGTTTAGTCGTTTTGAGCAGCGGATTTTATTTCTGGAAAACTGGCTGAGACGACGGACCCCACGACGGACCGTCATGGTCACGACGGACCGTCGCAGGGTCTCGTTTCAAAACACTTAGAAATTCTGAAATTTGGTACTGAAAATCGACTCTCTGAACTTCATAACGGAATGGCAGGACGGACCGTCACAGGTGTGACGGACCGTCACAGATTCTTTGGTGGAAATTGAGTCTCTGAACCTTGCGACGACCGGCAGGATGGACCATCGCAGGCACGACGGGCCGTCACAGGTCGCGTAATCCTAGTCTGGGTCGGATTTCTTTACACGTATTAAGGGACGTTTTAGACTATTTCTACCTTAATTATAAAGTTAGAGGGTTAAGGTTAATAAGTCTAATTACTTGGGGGTTAAAGAGGTAACCTTAAGTTAATTAGTGGACTATTATGGCCATCTTTTATTCTCAATTACATGCTAATTAGGGTAAAAGAAAGAGGGTTTGAATAAGAAAATAGAAAGAACAAGAGAGAGAGAGAATTGAACGAGAAAGAGAGAAACGAAGAGGATAGCAAAGCTTTGGGGAATTTGTTGCTTGATCACGAATCTTCGGTGGAGGTAGATTATGGTTTCTCTTACGATATTCGTAGTAAAACTCTTAATAGCGAATGATATGTATTGATAATATTGTAAACCCTACTATGTGCTTGATTTGTATGCTTGCATGAACGTGATTATATAATGGTGATTATATTAAGCATGATGAAGCTATTGAATCCCAAATCTTGATAAAAACCTAATCTCTTGTTAATGATGAGGCCTTGGTATAAAAGAAGGCGTGATGAACTAAAGTTATGAGATTGATGATTCCTTGGTAAGAAAGAAGGCTTGATTAATTGAGAGAAGGAGATTAGGGGATTGGAGTGTCACGTTCCGACACATAGAATTAAGGGATCGGGTGTCACGAACCGACAAGTAGTATTAGGGGGACCGGGTGTCACGAACCGACACGTAGATTTAGGGGATCGGGTGTCACAAACCGACACGTAGATTTAGGGGATCGGGTGTCACGAACCTACACGTAGATTTAGGGGATCGGGTGTCACGAACCGACACGTAGATTTAGGGGATCGGAGTGTCACGTTCCGACACATAGTAGTAGGTGATCGGAGTGTCACGTACCGACACAAGAGGAATATGGATAATGAATCTTGAAAGATGCTAATATACTTAATCTAATGAATCTAATTCCCAAATGAGTATTGTATTGAGGCTTGAGTCCTCATGTGTGAACTTGACGGTAATTGTTAATGATATAGTACTTGTTGTTGCTACATGTTGAGTATCATAGTTGATTTTATAATATTACTTGATATATATTGTATTCTATTTTGAGTTGGCCGATGATATCTACTCAGTACCCGTTTTTTGTACTGACCCCTACTTTTATGTTTTCTTCTTTATTATTTGTGGAATGCAGCAAACGTGCCGTCGTCTTCGACTCAACAGTAATTCAAGCCAGTCTTACTACATCGGAAGTTCAGGGTGAGCTAATGCTTCCAGCTTGGACTGGATCTTCTTCTTCAAGTCTTGATGCCTTGAACTTCCGGCATGGACTAGCTTCTTATGTATTTTTAGCTTCTTAGACATTTTTAGTTAGTAATTTGATCATAGATGTTCTTGTGATGATGACTTCCAGATTTTGGGGAATAATAGTTATTGAATTGGTTTTTATTTATGAGTTTTAGTCTTTCGCATTACTTTCTGTTGATATATGTTAAAATGATAAGGGTTAGATTGGTTGGTTCGCTCACATAGGAGGGTAAATGTGGGTGCCAGTCGCGGCTCGGTTTTGGGTCGTGACATGTTCGTTAGCTACGGACAGGAAGTTGTCACTCAATATTCGTGTTAGTGCTATGTCACATGAATCTCAAGTAAATTCAATTCAAAAATCCTAATGTTCGAGCTTTAATGGTTATCTTTGACCAATTTCAAAGAATGAAATTCAATCCTACTCAACAATTCATGAACCCTAATTTCACCTATAAATCCTAACTAGTGCTCGGACCTGCATCACGAGACATGCCTGGTGTAGCTTGATATCAGAACAACACATACGTAGTAGGACTCATAGGATGATGGAGCAAGAAAGGTAAAAACAATATTAGAAGATATAGAAATAAACAGAGGTCAGAGAGGAATAAAATAAAAGCACTCGAAAGAACAAGAACATAAATAATTGTACAATTAAACTAAACCTAACTTGGCCCCATAATCCAAGAAGGTACACTCGATTCCTTTTTGGATATTCTCTGTCTTTCTACTGAAGTTACACTCTTGTTTTTCCTGTTTGTACCTTTCTTCCTATTTAATACAATCCCACCTTGATATTTCACATATTTCTTTGGTGGAATAGTACTCTAACAAATCTTTTAAGAGGCATGTAAGTTGGATCCCTAAGAGTACTCATTTTCTAGACAACATGATATAGAAATTACCTTCTTTCAAATATCACATTTTGTTACAATAATATATTCAGTAGAAAGACATAGGATATCCAAAATGGAATCGAGCAACTTTATTGTACTGCTGCAAGCTCTCTTTATACAAGTGAGTTACAACGACTAATTACAGAAAAAAAGGAACCAACGTAACTGGAAGCTGAACAATTGTTAAGCAGGCAAAGTGAAAATATCCTTCTAAGTTACCTACTGCATATCAAACTATAGAATCAGAACTACACCTATTAAATCGATACCAACTACCAATAAACTCCTGTAAACGAGGATAGAAGCTAACAAAGTCATGTACTTTAACATTTCCTCCTTTAAACTGATGTTCTCGAACATTCATTTTAATTCCAAGAAGTTCATTACACATAAGGACATACTCCAAGTAATTTCCTAAGCTTCACAAATGATGCATTCTAAAGGTGTTTTTTGAAAATTTCAGTGAGCTGATCTTCACTTCTGTAATAGATAAGATCAATTACTCTATCATTAGTGAGATATCTTAAAAAATGAAATCTTACATAAATATGCTTGCTTCTCCCGTGAAATACATAATATCTAGACAACTTTATAGAAGATCTGTTGTAGCAATAAATTTGTGTTGCTTCTTGTTGATTGAAATGCAGCTCACTAAGAATATTTCTTAGCCAAATGGCATGCGAGGGACATGCGGTAGCAGCAACAAACTCAACTTCATTTGTTGACAAAGTGACAATTGGTTGTTTAATTGATGACCATGAGACTGAACTAAGCATAAACATATAACACGAAGTACTCTTTTGATAACGGAAAACTCCAGCATAATCACTATCAGAAAACACAATCAGTTCGGTATCTTCATCCTTCTTGTACAACAACCCAACGTTGAAAGTACCTTTTAAGTATCGAAGGGTCCTTTTTGTAGAAAAAGGATGCAATTCCTTTAGATTCTCCATAAATCTACTAATGGGACTTGCAGAATATCTGATGTCCGACCTTGTTGCTGTCAAATACATCAGACTTTCCACAATTTGTTTGAAAAAAGTGCCGTTGATCCTCTTCCTTCCAAGATCCTTTGTAAGCTCCAAGCCAACATATGACGGTGAATTGACAGGGTTGCAATTGCTCATTTGAAACCCGTTTAAAATTTATCGCACATATGTCTTTGAGAAATAAACATCACTTCAACCAATTGCGCTATTTCTATGCCAAGAAAGTAATGCAACATTCAAAGATCAGACATATTAAACGCAAGCATCATTGAACTTTTGAAATTTTCAAACATGAATCTATCATTTCCCATATAAATTAGATCATCTACATATAACCATACCATCAATATTTGCGCTCCATCTTCACACTTTGTATAAAGAGTATGTTCATATGGACATTTTTGAAAACCTTTATTCTGAAAATAAGCATTGATACGACTATACAAAGCTCTAGGTGCTTGTATTAGTCTGTATAGAGCCTTCTTCAATATGCAAACTTTGTAAATAAATACCTGTTCTTGCAAGTCTCCATGTAGAAAAGCCGACTTCACATCCAATTGACCAATACACCATGAATTTTGTGCAGTTAATGCCATCACCAATCTGATTGTATTAAGTTTCACAACAGGAGCAAAAACTTCTCCGTAATCCACCCCACATAATATTTGTAGACTTTAACCACAAAATGTGTCTTGTAATTTTCGATCTCTCCATTCTCCTTTAGTTTTGTTTTATAGAGCAATTTCACTCCAATCATTTTGTGTCCAACTGGTAGATCAGGAAGCTCCCATTTATCATTTTTCTCAATGGATGCAATTTTATTATCCATTCCCTGTCGCCATGTTGTATCTTTGAGAGCACTTTAAAAATTTGTTGGATCACAATATGAAAAGAGAGAAAAATGACTAAGAGGATCTTTGGATTGATCAATTCCTTTTACCTCGTAATCTGTCATCCATGCTGGCCTTCTTCGAGCACGATGGGCATATGAATCAGCTATAGTTTCTCTCTTCTCTATTCTCATTCATAACATGTGAAGTTTCACATATTCCAATATTGCTATCTTGTGCATTTTCAGGGATCACTACTGTTGGAGCTTGTTGTTGAGGCTGAGTTGCTTCTTCACTATTTTCTTCATCAATGCATATCGGAATTTGATCTTCCATGGAAGTTTTGTTGCACGACAAAAAATGTTTTTCATCAAAGACGATATCTCGGCTAACTATTTTCTTAGTGTTAGGATTATAAATCTTGTAAGCTTTTGACTGATCACTAACACCGAGAAAAATAATTTTTTCTTTCCTGTGGTCTAGCTTTTTTTTTTTTTTTTGATCAGGAATATGGGAATATGCAATGCACCCAACTATTCTAAAGTGATCTACCGTTGGTCGTTTCCGCTCCATATTTTCTCCGGGTCATGTATATAATGAAAATGTGGGCCATCTATACAGGATATGAGTAACCCAATTGAGTACTTCAGGCCAAAAGATTCTTGAAATAGCGCTGCTTGTCAAAATACTCCACACCATGTTCATGATAGTGCGGTTTTTTCTCACACATACTCCAATATTTTAGGGCGAGTAGGCAGTTGTACGTTTCCTTCTGATTCCATGAAGCTCAAAAAAACTTGCACATTCATGTGAGTTATATTCTTCCCCATGATCTGAGCGCAAGACTTTTATTGGGCTACCGATCTTTTTTTCAACAAGCACATTTTATCTGTTAAATGCTTTGAAAGCATCATATTTCACCTACAAAAGTATACCCAGTTTTTCTGAGTAAAATCATTAATGAAGGTGATTTTATAGCTTTTACCTCCATTAGAAGATGGTGTTATTGCTCCGCAAATATCAGAATGGACTAGTTCCAGTGCTTTCTTACCTCTTCATGAACCCTTTTTGGAAAAGAGTTGCGAGACTGTCTGCTAACAAGACACTCCTCACAAATTTGAGATGCAGCTACACTTTGAGGAAGATCAATCATCACATTCTTCTATTGCAAGGTCTTTTATCAAGCGAAATTAAGATGGCCAAAACGAAAACGCCACAACAAAGCATCCTCTCCTTGTTTTGTTAAGAAGCACGATTGTTATATATTATTGAGATAGAGAGAAAATATTCTGTTTGCAGTCATTTAAACTGAGCAATTAAGCTTAAATTTTCATCTTGAATCCAACAAAATCCATTTTTAATGACAGACTCATGTCCTTTTTCTTGCAATTGACTAAGACTCAAAAGATTTGATGTTAACTCTAGAATATAAAGGACATCAAAGATTATTTGAGGAATATTTCTTTTAGTTTGTATGGTTACTTGTCCTTTTCTCGTGAATTCAACTTTTGAATCGTTTTGGAACTTCAGAGAATCTCGATATGACTCATCTAATATGGAGAAAGGTGACTTGTTTCTGCACATATGATTGCTGCAACCTGATTAAGTACCAGATATTTTGCTGATGTTTTTCCTTCGCTTTTTCTTTCTCTTGATAGGCCATTCACAGAGAGATCTCTTCTTCATTTTCTGCAAAATTAGACTTCCATCCACCATCTCTTTTCAGTTTAGTTCTGCATTTTGATTTATAATAGCCATGCCTGTGAAAACTGTAGTATTCAACCTTTGACTTGTCGACTGACTTTGGCTTATAATTGCCTGTATTATTGTTGTTGTCAGAGTGCCTCCCACCACCACAATTGTTTCCTCTCCCTCTTCTTCTTCCGCGACTACCACCTTTTTAAGAGTTATAGTTGGATGAGACTTGAATATCTTGTTCCGCGCTTCTTTGTCAATTAATTTTCTGCTCATGAATCAATAGTGAACTTTGCAATTCATCAATTGAAAGTTCAGTGGTATCTATTGATTCCTAAATTTAACAAACAACTTGAATTTTGATGTCATGGAGCGAAGAATCTTTTCAATAATGGCGACATCTTTCATCTTTTCACAATGAATCCGCATCTTATTTTCTATTGCTGTAGTCCTTGAGAAGTAATCTGAAATTGATTCTCCCATCTTCATTTATAATGTCTCCAAATTAGCTCGAAGTGTTTAATGCCCTTTTTGCCTTCGCAGTTCCCTGATACTTCTTCTTCAAGGAATCCCATATTGGTTAAGAAGTATCTTTGCAAAGAATAGTCTCCGATATTGAGCGAGTAATATCTTGGAAAAAATAATTCTTTGCCTTAAGATTTTTCAACCTTAAATAGTCCAACTTCACCTTTTGTACGTCCGACAAGGTGGTACCAGCTGTTGGCTCTTGCACACCAGTACTAAAAACTGGCTGGAATTCCTTGGGCTTAAGGAAATTCTCCATAAGCGTTCTCCAATGGCCGTAATAACCATCGAAGTGTGGAATAATAGTGTGAACCAAACTTTCAGAGGCCATAGTTTTTGCTACTAAAATATTACTACAAAAACACTCTCAATACGTAGTACCAACACTTACACTCGACATCAGAAACTCTCTTGTTGACTCGGATACAAAAAGTTACAATAATATTTAGTACAAAGATAGAGAACAACCAAAAAGGAATCGAGCAAGTGCTACTTTATTGTACTGTTGCAAGCTCTCTTTATTCATGTGAGTTACAACAACTAAGTGCAGAAAAATAGAAATCAACATAACTGGGTAGCTAAAGAATCGCTAAAAAATTAATATCCTACTAAGTTACTTAATGCAAATCAAACTCAAGAATCAGAATTATACCTATGAAATAGGAACCTACTACCAACAAGCTCCTATAAACTAGGATAGAAGCTAACAATATCACATATTTTAACACATTTGTGACAACAACATTCCTTTTATGCATCTACAAGACCCTAGCACAGAACGCCTGAAACGTAGAGAAAAAACATAATTTTTAGAAGAAGAAGAGGACTACAAGTACATAAAAATTATAGGCTATATTTTTTAGGTTTACAAAGAACATACATATGAAGAAGGTGATTAAGAAAGTACGGTAGAGAGTCATGTCTTTCTGCTTTTCTAACGGAGAGTCCACCCTTTTATGCAAAAAATGAGAGAGAAAGAGAGAAAAATAAATTACTAATGCACATCAACATATTAAGACTGATAGCATGCAATGGTTTCTTCTAGATCTATATCACACAAATTTCACAAATGTTTTTCTGAAAGTTCATCTAGAAAATATAAATTTAGAAGCTAAAAGACTTTTGATCCATATTAAGTGAAAATCATTTCTGCAAGTTCACGACCCGAGTCTACACCCTGGACGTGGTCGATATTCAATGGTCCCCAAGTGAATCTTCATCTTGGCTGACTACAAGCGGAACACTTACTTAACCATACAAAGCTTAAAAATTGAATAAAGATTCATGAACTAAAATACGAAGCTTTAAGTCAAATAAAAACTTAGAATAAAAATAAATTATTCAACTCGCCATAAAATAGGCAACTTTATTCTTTAAAATATTTAATAAGATAAATGAATAATTCATACTTCTTAAGTAAACTGACTATTGGAGAAGCCTCTAAATGACAATGATGGAAGTCGGGATAAAACCTACGACCTCCTAACAGCTGAAAGTAAATGGAATCCTCTAAAAGCAATTAGACTCACCATAGCTAACTCGAACTCTATATGATATCAACGGAACTCACGTGGATGATCCAATATACATGTGTCTACATCATGAGAAGATGCAAACCAGTTGACTCATTACGTGGAATGTATGAGCATGTAAGGGGAATTCTAAAGCATAACATAATCTTGATCCTTAAATGAAAAGATGGTAACATATTTACCTCTTCTCAAACTTGGAACATAATGAATACCCAAGAATAAGATATTCAACTCAGCGATTAAGTATTGAACTCAAAGATATGATACTCGACTAAGGATACTCGACTTAGAATACTCAGCTTATGATACTTAGCTGAACTGATTTCAATATAAAGCAATTTAAATCAAGTGCAATATAAAGATAAGTTGTTTAAAAACATTATGTTAACTCAAGATAGTAATATCATAAAAAGATATCATGTTCCTTCTCAAAGTCTACTTGTGCAATGCATGAATGAAGTCCATTCATACTAAGTAGAACACCTTGAGGATTCATGTAATTAATACTGCGGGAGTTTCTCTAACCGACAACCACCACGGCCTAAGTGGTGATACCACATCTCGTCCACGCTACAAAAACTATCATATACTTCTCAATGCATAGAACATCTCCAACCTAGTGTATCAACTGGCTAAAGTCACGTGATCATCTGAAAAGTATGAGCCTTTAATACCTATGATAGCTACATGGTTTACATGGAGACTTTAGTTAATTTGAACTATAATCCCCACATCAAAGATCAATAGTACTCCAAAAATATACTTTAGCTCATGCTTTTGATAAAACTTCCTTCTTTTGGGTTGAGATAATTTACTGAATCCTTTAGCTTTAAAAATCTCCTTTTGGAACCAATGTTCCCCTTTTCTTGTTCAAACTTTTTTTGGGAAATCTTACTTTATCCTTAACTTAAATGTGAAAACATGTATAAACTCTCCGGGAATACTTAGTTCCCTTATAAGCTTTGAGAAATAAACTCAACTCTTATTCTTTGCTTAACATAAAACTTAACTCTTAGGGAATACTTAGTTCCCTTATAGCTTTTGAGAATTTAACTCAACCATTTACTCTGTCTTGACTTGAAATTTAATTCTTTATAATAAAGTTAAAACATTTGTGAAAGAGTTTAGAAAACTTTATAAACTTCACTTTGACATGATCGTAACTTCTAGACTTAACTCTTAACTTTCCTTGAATTGAAGTATGGATTCAAGGTTCATGATATCATATTTATGGATGACTTCATGATTTTCAACTTGGAGGGTTCATGCGGAATTATGAGCATGAGCTACTTAACTCAAGAACTCAAAGACGCTTCTTATCTCAAGATTGTTCGACTTACAGGGTTCATGCAAAATTATGGACATGGACTACTCAATTCAATGATCTACATAACCACATGGAAATAATGAATACAACTCTTATCATTCTCTTACATACTTCCTCTAATATTATCTCAAATAACTAGTTGATCTCAAAAGATTAATAATTGAACTTGAAAGCTTTCTTGGACACCTCTGAACATTCTCTTGAATGTGAATTATGAATTCAAGAGTTATGGTTCATGATATGAAGGATTTAGGTTATGTTATAGACAAATGAATAAATTCTCCTCACTCTCATGTTCACTTACTTGAGTCTTGAAACAAGTTACTAGAAGTTCTAGAAGACTCCTCAAAAGGACTCGAAAAGACTCTCAAAAGTTTCAGAAAAATCTCAAAACTTAATCTGAACTTACCTTGAAATTGAATTATTTTTTCAATGTTATGATTCATGTTTTTAATGATTTCCAAGTGTTTAGAAGTAGTTCAATGTGTTTAGAATCAAAAGGAGTGAAGATACACTTTAAATGAGCTCAAATAGAGCAATCAGAGGCAAACTAGATAGGGCAGGTGACCCTTGGTCTATGGGTGGCGTGTGGCGCCAACCCCTGGAGTACAGAGAAGGGTTTGGGGCGCTCTGGCGTGGAGCCAACCAAGAAATTCTGCCGAACGTCCCTGCTTGTTTTCTCACCCTAACTCGCCTAAAATCGAATGGTTTCTTTCCCAATCACTTGGATTAAATTACTTAACTTAATTACACTCTAATCTACTAAAAACACTCAAATTACTCAATTTCATCTCAAGAATTCATCTAAAACCCAACAAAACAAGATTTAGATTAAACCTCAAGAACATCTCTCAAGAACTTATCAAGAACTCTGATTTTTAAACATTTAGCATGAAATTTTACTGGAAAAGATAATATTATTGGCGTGTGGTTGATATAACCCAACACTATTGAAGCATACATATCTATTAGGGATTAGACCCATGTCGAAAATCTACAACTAAACTCAAGAACATCACGAACACCTTCATGCTTGCCTCTTTTCTCCTCTTTTCTTTTCTTGCCTCTTCTTCAACTCTCAACTAAAATACTAGGTGTTTATTAGGATTATAAAACTGAAACACAAAGGATTAGACCCCTAAAATATTACTAAAAATGAATGAAATGTGATTTGCTAAGGAAAGGACCAAAATACCCTCACTATTTTCGGCTAACTTTTCTTAACTGGAAAACTTTACTTTGAAAGGTCATATCTCACTCATCTGAACTCGAAATTTTGAAAACTCGAAGGCTTGGAAAATATAATTCAAATATCTTTCCATTGGGAACTTGTAGTACCGGTAACTCATCTTGTACTATTAGTTATGGTCGTTTGAAGATGACCCATAATTTATACTTAGCTTAACTTGCAAAATTTCAGATTTTGCTATTTTCAATTAAATTCTTTTTGGAACTCTTGGTGCTACAACTAATGACCTGACCTTAATACTTAAGAAATATAAATTCCTTGCTGAAATGTCACTCACTACAATGAACGGTTCGAGTTTTAGTTCGAAAAAATTCTGGAGCGTTACAAATATTATCAATTACACAACTCTAAATTATAATCAAGAAAATTCAAGTTCTCGCCTTCTTTTAGGTAACATGCTTATCTTTCATAATACCATGTCATTGAATTATGAAAGCCAGTGGTACAATACCATTTTTTGACAAGAATTCATTTTGCTTCTATTGTTGTTAATTTTAAAAAGGTTCATTTGTATACCTAATATATTTATGTCCTTTTATTTTATTCTTTAATCTTAAATTATTAAACACTATCTATGGTATATTCTTTTGGACATGAAAGGATATTTACTAGAACAAAAAAGATAAGTTGTAATTACTAGAGCATAATCCTTGATGGACTAAATAAATCTCTGGAGTTTATTTGTGTTTTAAAAAGCTATAAGATATAGTATAGTCTTTATCCTTGCATCAAAAAAGAAAAACCCAACCGTAGTGCAAGATGAATTGATGTTTAACTAGTTTCAACGTAAAATTTTAACTAACCAGTAAATCGACTTTTGAGTAAAATGTTCTAATAAAAACTAGCAAAATTTTAATTCCTACCCGTTAATAGCCTAATACATACACTGAAGTATTACTAGTAGAATGAGGTATAAGCAAACATCATTAGTAGAGAAATAGCAACACAATATCGGAACATGGGGCAAGCATAGAGTAAACAAATTTTAGAACTTGGAAGAACGAAACTACACTCAAAGTAATTAGAAAAAAACAGCACGAAATAAACAACATCTTCATTATTATTGCCTAATTGAGATAATATAGAAGTAGCTAATAGTTGTATGATAGCTATAGTTGATACATTGTATGATGATCAAATCCAGAACTTTAGTTCTACACTGATGAAAGGAAGGGACAATATTTTGAGTAAATTGTCAAGATTTATCTTTATCTAGTCACATAATGATATAGAAGATGTTATTTATTCTTCTTGTCACATTTTTCCAATTAGCAAGTTGAAACCTATGTAAAACATCTACATTGAATACTCATTTATTATGTTAGAGTGTTGAAACCTTGAGCATTCATTTATTTGATTCATCATCATGACGTCGGAATGAGCTTGGGTAGCTTTGTTCATGCTTAATAAAAGGTATTCAATAGATCTCTTTAAGCATCTTTGTTTGAAAAAAAACTCTATCGATTTGAACATTATTTATTGATAAACTCGTGTGTGATGTATATCTTTTTGTTTATCGTTATATATGTTCCCTTTATATTTATTATAAGTGAAATTTTATGTATGTATACCTTAAGATAAACTTATTTGTTAAAATAAATTTTGATTTGGGCTTTTTGGTACTAAATTTCAAACTTTTAAGGTGATGTATTTTTTTTGGTTGATTGGTGTTTTTTCTCTTTAACTTAAGTGAACCTAAACCACAAGAAACTTTGTTAATTCACATATATGTTCCTTCACACATTAACTTTTATGAAATGAATAAATTATAGTCACGATACTTTATCTTGATTAATTATATATTTTTCTTTAACTGATTTTTAGCTCTAATCACTTACAAGTTACAAAGAACGTTATTGGAAAGTAGGAGAACAAATAAAGTAGTTTTGATGATTGATGAAGTGAAGGCATGGTGTCGTATGTGTACAATTATGAGAGATTGCGGCAAAGAAGATAAAGTATTGAGGTAAAGAAGAAAAAGTGCAGAATTGTAAAGAAGAAAAAGAAGGAAACAAATATGAAAATAAATACAGAAGGAAAGAAATAAAAAAGTAGCAATTCAAGTCAAAAAAGGAAAGAAATAAAAAAGTAACAATTCAAGTCAAAGAAGGAAAGAAATAAAGAAATTACAATTCAAGTCAAATAAGGAAAGAAGTAAATATAGACAAGTTCAAGAAGGAAAATGATTTGTAATTCCTTTCCTTGTAGAAGTTGAAGGTAAATCAAATCTATAAAAGGACCGAGAGAATTTTTCCAGCAAAGCCAGAACGATAGGTATTGCATATTCACAAAATATATAATCTCGAGAGTAGTATTTTCTGGAGAAAAAACGCAGGCCTTCGTCACAGAAACGCAAGGACCAGGTTCACCTTCATCACAACAAAAGGACCAGGTTCACGTATCTTTTCCACTCAAAACTATTCGATATTAAAGTTTGATCAATTAAAGTCTAGGGTTATTAGTCGTTGTTGATTTGTTTTACGTTTATTGTAAAGTTGTAATAGTATCTAGATTTGTAACAAGAAGTGAATTTGACTTCTTGGGAGTTGAGTCTTGAGAGAATTGTAACAAGAAGTGGGTTTGACTTCTTGGGAGAGAGGTTGTGCGAATTGTAAAGAAGAAGTGGGTTTGACTTCTTTGGTGGTTAGAGTTAAGAAGAGTTGAGAGCTTTTGTAAACAAGAAACGAGTTTGTCTTCTTGTTGAGTGGAGAGTTTTCGATTATAGTTAATCGAAAAGGATAGAAGTTTAAAGTTAGATTAATTGATTAACTGAGTTGTAAATCTTGAATTAATATAAAACTTCGGTGTGGTTTTTCCCTTTCTTGAGTTAGGAAGGTTTTCACGATAAATCTCTGTTTTATTATGTTACGACAAAATTACAAGAACCTGGTTCTTGTTCTAGGGGTAAGGTTTCGTCAAACGTGTCATTGGTTATTAGCTATGTTGTTGATCATGAAAATATTTTTTTTTTTAAAATCAAATGACTACCAAATAAACTAACATAAAATAATTTTTTTTCAATATCAACCATCTATTTCATAACAAATGACACATTATTGATAGTATTGTACGTGATTAGAGTTTTCAGAACAACAAAAGAAACAAATTAAATAAACTAAGATAAATTAATCATGAAAATAATTTTTTAAAAAAAGAATTTTAAGAGAAAATAAATGTGAGTTAATGAAGTTGTTTTTGGTTGAGTTTAGCATAAAATTATGAAAAAGAACAAATATCAAAGTTGAAACTCTTATCTCAAAATGCCAAATCAAAATGTATCATAATGAATTAGTTTCTCTTGAGGGTAACATATCTCTCTCTCTCTCTCTCTCTCTATATATATATATATATATATATATATATATATATATATATATATATATATATATATATATATATATATATATATATATATATAGGATTGACATCACAACCTTTATTTATGAATAATTATTGTTTTAGTTGATAAATAAGTAGCTAATTTAATGATTTAAGACTTATATAAAGTAATTTTGATTAGTGCGATCTGAATAACATTTTCAAGGATAGACAGAAATTGATATTTATCTTTTCCAAGCCTATTAAGACACTACATTTAAAAAAAAAAGGATAAAAGGAGTATTCAAAATATAAAAGGAAGTGTGTAGAAAAAAGGAGACAAAATGCATCAAAAGATACAATTGTGTGTCACTCAGCTCAATACATTCCAGAGCTAACTAGTTGTTTATCATTTGATTTAATTAAAAGAAGTTCATACATGATGAAAGGTTTAATTTATAAACTAAGAATGTCCATATGTGGAACGAGTTTGTATTTCCTTTGAATGGTATAGAACACTTTGTTAAAATAAAATGTGGGTATGTTGTTAGTGTTTACATTCATTACAAGAAAACCTACAAAATTGATGTCTTCCTTCAAGAGATGCATCATATTCACTTGCATTGGTCTAAAGAAAATTCTTTCCAGAAAACATGAAGAAGCATCCAACAGGTAAGGTTATTCTAACACTTTTTGTGATGGTTTGGTTGGCCTACAAAGTGAGAAGAGAAGTATTTTTCTTTGTGATAGAGTTTGGATTTTATCTTTTATAACATTCTAACAAAATATAATAGGCATAAGAAATAAGATAGAAACTTGTCTAAACAAGATGTATATATCTTCAAAGATTACAAATAATATAAAGTATGTTGCATAAGAATCAAATATATATATATATAATGAGAACCTTATGCTCGGATACATGCGCCACCACATACAAAAATTACCTTTTAATTTATTTATATACAAAACTAGTCTTTTCCTTTCATGAAAAGTTTTGAAATTTATGAAATAATGCGGCTTTAATGAGGATTTGTAACATTTAATGAAGAGTTGTGAATTTTATGAAGAGTTGTCACTTTTATGAAAAGTTGTGACTTTAATGAAGTACATCACTCTTGAAGCTGTCCTACCAACATTTGGATTCATGGGAAAAACACATTCCCTCTTTGCTTGAGCCACACTTGAAAAACATCCCTAAACTTTGTATGCGTTACTTGTTCAGCCAAAGAATCAACCGGAGCTTGAGGAGGAACTTATTTTCGGCATTCTTCCTCACATACCTTCTAGTATAAGCCCTTATTAGGTGATATATTTTATAAAGTTAAACTCTATCGCACAACTTAAGAGTAATGATAGAAGTGGAATTTCCTAAACATCTTGTAGTCTTTCATGCATAAATGTGGTGCACTTCACAGTAATGAATAAGAGTCTACTAGATGTGGCTTAGGAGACATCCTAGGACCATTCTAAACCTTTTCTTTTTTATACAACTTTTTTAACAATCCATGGGTACATGGCCGTGGTTTATTGGCTCTATAGAAAGACCGTGGGTGGCCGGTGTCGGTTACACCTGTAACATCTGGGAATCAATTTTATTTCCCTTTTTTGGACACGGAGTGTTACATAATCGAACACTCAAACGTTCAAGTTGGTTCACTTCCTTTAATATCTTTTTCTTTCCTTCCTTAACATGATTAGAGCTCCCCATTGATAACTTGCTCAAGGCACCAACAAAAACATTCATTTTACTTGGATGGTAGTGCATACTTATATCATAATCCTTGAGCAGCTCTACTAGCGTCCTTCGTTGATGTTTAGCTCTATCAGAGTGAAAAACATAACGAAGGCTCTTGTGGTCAGTTAACACATCCACATGATTTCCGTAGAGATAGTGATTTCATATTTTGGGAGAAAAAAAACAATGCCTCAAACTTAAGATTGTGATTTGTATAGTTCCTTTAGTAAATCTTTAGATGTATGGAGGCGCATGCTATATCCTTATCATTCTACATCAGTATACAACAAAGATCTACTATTGACGCATCACAATTAAAAAAAAAAACTTTGTACCCTCTAGTAGAGCCAAAACTAGAGTAGTAGTTAACAAATTTTTCAATTCTTAAAATCTTTGTTAACAAGCTTCAGACCACTGAAACTTAGTTGCATCTTGAGTCAACTTAGTCAATAAGGATTAAATAGATGAAAAATCCTCAAAATTTATTTTGTAGTAACGAGCCAACCCTAAGAAACTCCTTATATGTGTTCGGGATGTGGGAATGGGAAAATTTGGCATTGCCTCAATCTTTTGAGTTTTGACTCGAATTCCTTCACCAAACACAATGTGGATAAAGAACACCACAGGTTCAGGATAGAACTCACAGTTATAAAACCCTACATATAATGGTTGATCCTTGAGATTTTAGAGGACTATTATAATTTGATTAGCATAGTCCTCCTCGTTCCTTGAATAAATCATTATTTTGTCAATGAACATGATAAAAAACAATTGCAGATTCGACTTAGATATTTGGTACATCTGATCCATGAATGCACCAAAAGTGTTGGTCCAACAAAAGGACATAAGAAATAACTCATTATGAACATAATGGGTACTGAAAGTTATTTTTAGGAGGTATGAGGTCTACCATAGAGAAACGAGTGGAACTCTAAAATTTGTCGAAAAGGTCATCAATTCTCGTAAAGCGATACTTATTAGTTATGGTGACCTTGTTTAACTGGCTATAATTTATACACATCATAACTGAACCATGTTTCTTTCTCACAAAAAAGACCAACACTATCCAATGTGAGATACTTGGTAAGATGAAACTGTTATAAAGAAGATCTCCCTATTGCTCTTTTACCTCAACTGGAGCTATTATATATGGAAAAGTAAATATTGGTTGAGTATTGAAAAGAATATCTATTATGAAGTGAATCTCTCTTTTAGGAGGGAGTTTGTGAAGATCGTATCGAAAGACCACTAGGAGTCACTCACGATTCAGATTGACATTATCTCAACACTATTCATTAAATCTTACTAAGTGATAGATCTACCCTTTAAAAACTAACTTTCTGGCCTGATGGTATGAAATAAAATGTCCCTTGGGAATAGATGAACTATTTTTCCACTCTAATAATAATCTCAGTAGGAAACTGAAACTTGAGTACTCGAGTGCCACATGCGAATAAGGTATTAAAAGCATCAAATCAGTCCATACATAGAATAACATCAACATCCACCATGTCTAACTTAACTAAGTTATCCATGGTGTCTTTGTGATAAACAGAGATGGTACAATCACGATAGAATTTTTATCAAAAAGGCTTATCGACGGGTATGGAAACACTAAAGGTCTCAAGAAGTTGTTTGGCATAAATATAAAACCTCCTGGTTTCATAAGGAGTCATAAAGGACAAATTCGCACCTTAATCAAGAAGGGCATAAACATCAGTAGAAAAAACTTTAAGCATACTAGTAACAACATTTGGAGCATTCACTTGATCCTTACAACTAGCAACAACATACAGATGGTTCAATCCTCCGATTCTAGCTTACATAGCTCCTCTCAGATCAGGTCTGTCTATTTCAGCCAGTGAAGGAGATTGGGCTCTATCAATGCCATTATTGCGCCTCCCCTTTAAGAAATCTATCAGAAAGTTACCAATTTCACAACAGTTAAATAATCCATTTGTGCTATTGCGACACTCCATTGGATTGGACCTACCACACTTAGAAAAAAGTTTTCTTCACAACCCTTTTGCAATACTTCCATGAGGTAGAGAACTCTAAGATCGGAAATTTTGATAATTTATGTTTCAGTTATTATTCTAGTTTTGTGATGCATGCGCACTAGTTGATGATGGATTATTTCAAGATAAACTCTTCTGAAAGGATGTTTGATTCCTATTTTTTGTCTTCTACTAGCTGGACATATGGTTTGTTGTCCTAGACGTCTTACTTTTGTACTCTTCCGTGTCTTTCCGCTTATCCACTTCTACTTGTTGTATATGAATTATACATCTATAGATATCAATTTACCCTATAAACATAGTCTCTCTCCCCTCCTTGTACGTACGTCGGGAAAGTCCAAACACGAATAAACACATCATGCTCCTCAAATCTGCCATCATCTCCAGAGCATAGCGGGATAACTGAGTAAACTTGAGGTTTTACTCCTGCAGAAACTTCCTATTTTAGATTTAAGAACACCCTTACTCACTCCCTTAGATCCCAAGGAAAGAAATCCCTGAAGAAAACAAATCCCAACTCAAAAATGGTGCTCTCTTTACCCTGTTTTGCTTCAAGTTTTAATACCATATCATAGATATAACTTTGATCTTAGATGGTGCTAACTCCACACATTCTGTATCAACAACAACAATGACCTAAAACACTTTCTGAACTTCTTCCACAATATTCTTTAGATCCCTAACGATCTGCGACCCTAAGCAGTCTAGCATTCATTTATAGTAAATCATCAATGCTGGACGTATCAACCATATCATGATGAGCCATTCCTTATTAAACAATGTGATTTTCCACAACCTGAGCTAGCATATGAATATCATTCCTAAACTCAACATATGTAACATCTCACTGAGACGGTTGCACTTCTGGTCCATTTGGATTTTCTTGACCTTGAGAATCGACATTCCTCCTAAAAGTACATCCTCAAATAACATTTCATGGAGGCATGATCTGAAAGACACAAATAAGTCTGTGTTACAGGAGTAAGAAGAAAGTGATAACTTTGTTGATGTCGTAGCTTTCTCATGATAGATGTGGTGGGCTTCACACTAAAAAGAAGGACTCTACTAGACACGACTTCATAGACACCGTTGAACTCTTGAACGTAATATTCTGATACAATGTTTTTCAATCCGCGAGCCTACACCGTAGATGTGGTTAACAGTTGCAAACCATAGTTGTCCCAAATAGAACCCTCGGCCAAGCTGACTACGTAGTCAAATATTTACACAAGCTATGATAGGCTCAACAGAATTAAATCGGTTAAACTGAATTAATCATCTCATTAAATTAGGAAAATACTCAATTACAATGTTTATAGTATGTGAACAAAATCAAAGAGTGTAAATATTGAAATACACATCCACTCTATCTATCTATGAAGCCTCTGTTATTAAAGAAGGATGTCGGGACAAAACTGAAAACATCTAAAAATTACTAACTAGAAAGTAAATATGAAGTCCTCCAAAATGTAAGGAGACTTCTTAAAAGATAGTTGGAGTGTAGATTGATCTCAACGAGGCGGATGTTTATGATTATGAGTCTGTATCATAAACGTATGCATGACAAATGACACGAGTACATTTAATGAATGAGTATGTTATATAGATAAAGCAGAATAATCAAATGAAAGGAAGGCAATATGTAAAAATACTCAAGATGGAGGTAAAGAAATAAAGGAGTTAAACCATTTAAAGCTTTTCAAAATTCTTATACATCTCTGAACTCAACATAATGAGTGATATATTAAAATAATTTTTGACTCTATTAGGTGATTTTCTAACCGAAAACCATCGATATTTTTTATGATGATACAACATCTCGCCACGCTTCCAGAACCTCATATGTGGTGTTGGGTTATAAAACCTCTCAACTATGGGGATCCACTAAGAAATACAGATTTATAAAAAAAGTATGATTTTTACCTATGTTTTCAAACGTTGTTTATGGGAATTTCGGGTTGTATGACCATATCCCAATATCGGTTCTCAATAGTTATCCCAATAAATCTATTCTTATGCTAAAATATTCAAAACATACTATTTCTTTGTTTTGAGGTAATTTCTCAAATACCCTCTTAGAAGAGGTAATTCTCTAAAGTATCTCTGAAATTATCGTCACGACCCAAGAGCATCCCTAATCGTATATCTTCACCTCGAAAAGGTCTTGGACAATCCCTTGGAATTCATCATTGCATATAATAGACTAAAAGCAGAAAAATTTTAAAATTTTCAATTGAAGTTCAACATCATTTCATATATAAATATAGAAACTAACTTGTCTCACAATACCATCTAGACATAAAAGTCTTAGAATTGGGACGTAGACCTTACATTAATAACAAGTCTCATAATATGAAATACAACATAGCCTTTCAATAAGGAAAGTGGAAGTAGATTTAGAATCAAACCATTCCGTCATAGGATTAGAGGACTCACCAACTAGGGAATAGCAATAAAGTTTCTTGAAGAATGGATTAGAACACCTCATCGTCCCGCACCGACACTTATGTTGAAAAATGGAAGAAATATGGGTTATTTTAAACCACATGTACTATGTATGGAAACTATGCAGGTAAAACATTTAAACTTGCACAGAAGGACATTTGGTTATAAACATTTTATAATAATTTTTAAAGCCTTTATGCATATTCCAATAGCACATAATAAAGTCCATACCACAAAAGAAGACATATCCATAATTACGAGTAGCATCATATTAAGGCCATAGTTCAATATTTCATTTTTCAATCCATCTCATCAATACTTCATAAGAAATCCTAACCCCCAATTCAAATCTACTAGTGCAATGTATATGTGAAGCCCCATAACCCTACACACACCAAGAAAATCATCCAGTAGATCACAAGCTTTGTTACTTATTTTGGGCATCATCATAATAAGTGATACAAACATCATTAATAAAAATTATACATGAAGAACCCACCCTAGAACTCCTCATAAGACTCACTTGTGCAATTTATATGTAAAGTCCCATACCAATACCTACACTAAGTAGCATTCGTGAAGTAGTTGTCCTTGCTAGATTTCATCTTCTTACATTCACTCATTCAATTTTAGCATTCGCGAAACTTTTCACTAACCGAAACAGACCGTGCAAGCTACATGGAATCCGCTATCGTCCCCTCACACCAAAATGAGGGTGACTTGCCAAGGTAGGGCATAAAATTTATATAACATCTAGGGTTACTTAGTTAAGGAACAAGGATATTTTTACTAGAAACCCTTTTTATGATAAAAGCATTGTAGTTTCAATCTCATGAGACATATTTGTGTGAACCTCCCTTACTTTTGTGAAGAAACACCTCCCATTGTCAAGTTCACTCAATTCTAAGCTAAGATTTATTTTTTGAAGTATCATAAATCTTTATTAAACATTAATTTATAACATAGGTCTTAGGGTCTTAAGCCCTTTTATAACATTCACATAGCTCATATGTTTTAGTATGAGAGAGACCTTTCATCACAAACCCAGCATTATGTGAGAATAATACTTCATAAACATAGTCATACAATGTGCATAGGATTTAACTTCAATTCCACATAGTAACAAATTCACCATTATCTCACAACCTTCACATTCATATAATGATAACAAATTCACAATTCCATCATACATACTTCAAGTAATAATCCTTACGAAAGACAACCTAACAATTTCATAAAAGCATGTTGATAACCTTGAAGTTCATTACTCATGGCCTTCAAGATAGCCATTAAAGATTTCATCCGAAATTCATTATATTCATCCATTAAATAAGTTAAAATCACATTGCAATAGAGAATTTTACAAGAACATACTCAATTAAATAACCTCTAATCATCATTCAATAAAATTCAAGCGTAGGGTCAAGAGAAAGAGGAATATTCGTGGGTCTTTAAAACATTAGGTCAAAAACCTAAAAAATTATTAACTTCCGTCATAAAAATTCATATTCAATCATAATTAATCAATTCGATAAAAATAAGTCAAGTTTTAACGCGACCCACAAAGTAGAGTAATAACCTAGAAATTTGGAAGAAAATTGAAATCAATTTTGATGGAACCTGTTGGGGAAAGGAGTGCCAAGAGTGAAGATTCCCTATACCTTATTAATTATTAAGGATTTATTGAGGAAATTCTTGTCCTTTAGCCGTACTTGAAGCTTTAATCTTCTTCTTCAATGGATTCCTTGGGTAGTAAGAGAATCTAGAGAGAAGTAAGAGCTTTTGGGTCATTGCGTCATAAGGTGGAAGACTTGTTTTATAATTAGAATACCTTAATATACCTAAAATTGCTGATTATAACCATTTTTAAGTTTTAAGTAATTAATTAGATAATGACTCAACTACCCCTATCTAAGCCATGTAGAAGGAGCACTCATGTGCCATCAACGAATCCCAATCCATGGACCGTGATGGTAACTCGTTGTTTGGGACTGAGGGGTGTAGCCAAAGTTCATCGTGAGGAGACTAAGTCTCAATGCATGATACCCTTCCATGGAGTGTGAGTCGGTTGACAAACCGTACTGCACGTTCCTGGTTTGTGACTGAGGGTGCATTTTTGGGGAGTTGCTGAGTGAGGCTAAGTCTTGACTCCAACTCCCATTGATGGCGCATGAGTAAATTCATGACTCGGGGTTGGAGTCTCGTGGAACATGATGTTTTTTTACAGCTTTGAGACCTAAGGGTTGAGTCCTCCTCAAGGACCCTTATGGTGGTTCCTGAGGAGTTCTACCCAGACGTTTGGACCCTAAACGTATTATTTAACATATTTGAACGATTTTTACAGGATTTTTCCTCACGCGACTCATCAAACCCCATGTAAGACCTCATAACACACTAGATCACTTTTACTAGTTTCCGGACGTCATTGACGTTTCTTGATGCTTATGAACTAAAACATCCAAACTAAGTTACTGATATTACACTAGGTCTTGAAACATCATTTAAACCCCTTTTTATTCATTTAATTTCATTTAGAGTTCTAGCTTAAGTCATTAGATTTCAAAGGTGTAAATCTCATAAACTCGTTTGGAAATCAAAGTTTCTCTTTTTTCCCGTTAAAAATTATATCCTTGGGAAATACTTAATTCCCTTATACTTTCTCTCAGAACATCTCTTCAAAATCTACTCAAAATTCATGTTTAGTTTTCACAAAAATCAATACAATACAATGATTGGTTAAAAGGATTTCTTAAATAACTCTATAATAAGGTTTATCGTGGAAACTACACACGAACAATCAAATTTGGAATCTAACGCATGATGTACAACAACTCAACAATTACGAATAGGATTTCCCAATTCATGGATATTACTCAATCAAGAATACTCGAGGTAAAGTGTAAAACCATATATTACTCTTATACTGATTTGAAAGTAGATGTAGGGTATGAGAACGAACTAGTACAACACTATGATAGTCTTACATACTAGGAAGAATAAGAATCTTCGCAAAAATGATGGAAACTTGAAGAATTCTTACAACCCTAGCTTCATTTTTCCTCATCCGGTAATGTTGCTATAATAATTAGAATTGTTAAAGAACATAAAAGGATGTTTAACACTGCTAAGATCATTAAATAAGTGTTAAAGGATCATTATTTAGGATTAGAAGTGATTGGAAATGTCTAAAATACAATTTTGCAGACCGCTAGGTGTGTTTAACAGAGGTCATAACAACATGTCTCAAGTGTGACGTTCCACCACAGTTAAGTCGTCATCAAGATCTAAATCATTTGCCCAACTTCTTTTGGCGTGACACTACTATTGGCTACATGGCAAAAGGTTTACTACTCATTATATGTCATCATCTAAACACCACAAATGCCAGATATTTCTGCATGTGTGATGGGCGAACTGATGGTCCTTCATAGGTATGACATCCTGTCAAGACTTCCATGAGCAGTTTTTACAGTTAGCTCCATTTGAAAAGAACCTTTTTTCTTTGTATATTCCTATTGAGGAGGCTACCTTGGAGACAACATGATATGCAAGAGCAGTTTCTTGACTTGTTTGAGCCTTCAGGTACTTTGTGACTCTTACTTTTGTGGATAAAAGTACTTTTAGTAGTATATGTTGTAATGAACCTCTGTGTCACTTCCACGTTAATACCATCAATTAATTGTGTAGAGAATTCTTATAGCACTTAGACTGACAGGTCACCCCGTCATTTATTTTGTTTTTATGCAATTATTTTTATGTTTTTGAGCTTTTAAACCTTAAACGATTAATTTTGATCAATGGTTTAGGAAGAGAACCTCAGAATCTCACTTTAACGGTCCATCAACTATTAAAGAGTGATTTTAGTATTGTAGCATGGTTAGCAGAGCTCCAAAAGTTTTTATTGCAAGTTTGTATGGTTAGACTTTTATGTTTTATGTGTTGGCCAAAATTCGAACTTAATCTACATTCATGGAAAATGTCCCTAGTTGTGAATTATAACAGCGTAGTTAGCTCTAAATTTTGCTTTATGTATATAACAACCCTTCGTGCAGACCTCGAGGCTTCTAGAATAATTCAAAGCCCCCTTATGGATTTTGGATATAATAAAGTTTGGTTGTGGGACCTACTTTTGTAGAGAGGACATTAGATAAAAGTGTAAACATATCGGTTGAGTCCGGAATATCGAATTTATTAGGTTACATATCTGATTTGCATGCATGGGTCCAATTGAATTTTAAACACCCCAACAACATTTTTAAGTTCCCAAAACCAACATATATGCCTCCTCTACGGTAGGCAAAAATTGGCCTTCGCTTTGCGAGCACTAGGTCATGTTGTTGAGACTAAAGGATCCGGTCATGATGTTCGTGAGGCACATGTCATATTCATAAATGGTGTTTTCTAAATTAATGAAAGGAAAACTTGTCGATCCTTTTAATTTTCAGGCCCCTCTGCCAACATTTCGGAGGACTTAATTTATTTAGTCTTTATATAAAAGGCCACACCAGATCAGCAAGAGGTTCATATCATGAACATACGATATCTCATATCATAGAGCTCTAAATTCAATGATTCAAAGTCTATTGTGTTCGTGAATCTTGAGGATACATTATTTAGTGGTCGAGGGAGTGTGAGGGAATTATCGTTGGAGGCGAATTATCTTGTGTTTGGGATACTTTAGCTTAACTGCTTTTCCTTGATGGTGAATTTTATCGGATGATCTGATTTTCATTGTTCTGATTCTCAGAATGGGTTCTATTTTGGAACAAGAGCTTGGGGAGGAGGGGGGTACTACAATTTACATTTTCGTAGAGATAATTCCAAAAATTGAAGTGCAGATCCTACAATTCCCGTTTTGACTAAAAAAATTAGTCTATTTTTATTTTAATTATTTTGGTGTAACAACCTTATTAACATAATGATTATATTTTTATAGTGTTTTTTTTAATACCCCGTGGCCAAAATAGACAAAAAATTAATTTTTTTAGAAAAATCTGTAGGTACAACCAATGGTGGCATCGACGGTCCGTCCCGCACAACAGTTGATGGTATCAGAAACTCCCAAAAACTCAGCCTGAATAAAATTTAGCTAAGTGTTGATCGACGGACGGACCAACGGTCCGTAGGTCAGATGATGGTCTGAAGTCCGTGACCGTCGATTGAGACCCCCATTAACCCACTCTCGGACAAGAGCTACGGATGATTAGTCCGTACGTGGACGTCTGACCGTAGGTGGAAAATTGGTAGACAGTTAAGGGGAAATGCAGTTGGGTCAACTTGATAAAACAAGACCTCCGAGTAAATAGTTATTCCCATTTTAGTAAAGTTCTGTCGAACTGTCCCTAACGATGGACCATAACGACGGGGCATCTGTTAGACGATTGACTGTCAGTCCTGGCCGTCGTTTGGCCCGACAACAACTTTCCCAAGGGTCTTTTTAACCTTTCCCACTCTATTTAAACTGTAAGTTACGTAGTTTTGACCCTAAATCATCATATTTTAGTCAGTTTAAGGCTAGAAGCATAACTAAAACATATCTAAGTATAATTATTAAATAAAAACTTAGAAAACTGGAAGCAAGAAAAGAGAAAAACGAAGAAACTTTCCACCAGTTCCAACCAAGAAATCTAAGTGTTACTCTGCGAAATTTCATCACCAGGTATGTGGGATTTCACTAGTGGGTTCATTTCACCCATTGGGTCCCTAGTTTTTCAGTCATCTTCTTGATTCCCAAATCATGATTAGATATAGGATTTCTAGAACTTCAACAGAACTTTATGAATTAATTAGTTTTATGTTCAAAATAAGATTATCATGTTATTACTCATATTATCTCATGAATTTCAGAACCCTATATGTTTATTTCTTTAGTTCTTGAATTACACATGCTAGGTCAGATATTTCACACACTTCAGATATACATGGCTCAGTTATAAATACATAATTACCTAATAAATTTTTGCATTCTCAGTTTGCATGTTTAGTCTTCAGCTATATAGTATTTACAGAACTTCAGATATAATTAGTTAACCTACAGAATCCATTAGATTAACAATTTCGAGTTGGACTAGTGTTTAGAGTACCCAAATAGTCCCAGAACTACTAGCCAAGTAGGTTGTAAGTCCCTTCGGTGGGCAATCACTTTAGGGATCACGCCAGCATGCCTTTATATATTTGGCAGGGTATATTGGATCCTCTCGATGGGGTGTATACATCAAACTCCACATTTAGTTCATGTGGTTTTATTATTGGTTTTTAGTGTCTCTCACAATTCAGTCAGACTCTCTGCATTGACCATTTATCAGTATATTAAGTATTCAGCATGTTATAAATTGGTCATTGCATCCATTTAGCTCAGAATTCAGCTTATCATGTCAGATTATTATACTTGTTCTTTTTCTTATTTAGTTATGTTTTATTTCAGCCTTATCTATCCTACATGCTCAGTACCTTTCAAGTTCTTACACATATGTGCGCTATATCTTCTCGTGATATAGGTTAAGGTTCTCAACATCTAGATCACGCATAGATCGATTTCCGATCCCAAGTTCAGCAGATTCAGTGGTGAGTCCTCATTTTTCGAGGACAACAGTCATGAGTTCCATTTCAATATTTTGTCATTTAGTTTCAATTTTTTCTAGATTTAGCTGGGGCTTGTACCAGTATTTCTAGACCAGTTTAGAGCTTATTTGCTAACATAGTTAGTTTCAGCTTAGTAGTTAGTAATATTTCTTTGTATTAAACTCATCAATTTTTCATATATCTCAGTTTTAGAATATGGGTATTCCCCATCTTTTCATTTTAAATATGATGTAACTTTCACAACAGTTTATTATCTTTCGTATGCTCATGATCATGCCAACAAGGTTAGCTTGGTATCACTTGTAGTCCTAGGTTCTGTGTCCGCATCTCGAGGGTAGCTCAAGGCGTGACAAAACCTTGTATCATATCACTAGGTTCAAGAGTCCTAGGATGTCAGAAAAAGCTGCACTAAGTAGAGTCCTTTTCGTGGGTGTGAAGTGCACCACATCTAATGAGAGGGAGGCTATGAACTGTTTTAGGAAAAAAATCACTTTCTTGTTACTCTTATCGTGCGTAAGGTATTATCAAATTCCATTCTAACTTGACGTTGTGTGCTTAAGATCATGAGTTCTTTTAGTGCTTAGGCATCAAATGCTAATGCACGCAATGCTTACGCAATTCCTCGAGAACCAGATAAGGAAGTTCAAATGAAGAATTTCAAAAGGCCAAGTCATATTTTGGCTTACAATATGACCAACCAGAACAATCAGCAGGTTCTAGTTCCTACTAAAAGAAATGACCGATAAGTGGCAGCCAGAGTTAGTGATTTTGTTAGGATGAATCATTTAACTTTTTAGGGTCGCATGTTGGTAAGGACCCACAGAAGTTCAGTGATGAGGTCAACAAAATGTTTGGTATGATGTCATTAAGTGGTAGTGATAGGTGAGATTGGCGTCCTACAAACTGAATGATGTGACTCACATATGGTTCACTGAGTGGAAAGACAACTGACATGACATTGTCTTTTTAAACTCAATATAGCAGTCCAATTCAGTGTTCGCACAAAAACTTTCTCAGAAGCTTGATCAGTCTCTACTCCAGTCGGTGACCCAGTTATAGCTAGACGAGTATACAGAAATTACCTATCACAGTATCATAGAAAGTCACCTCAGCAGATCTAGTAGAGTTAGAAATCTTAGAATGGAAGGGCAGTAGCTTAACGCATATGGGTTGATTTATTTCTTATCTTAAGGCCAGAAAGATGATATCTAAGGGTTATATCTATCACCTAGTTCGGGTTAAGTATTCTAGCCTTGAAACCCCAACTCTTGAGTCAGTTCCAATAGTCTGTAAATTTCCAGAAGTGTTTCTAGAAGATCTTTCGGAAGTCCCTCACGAAAGGGAAATCGTCATTGGAATTGATCTCCTTCCAGATAACCAACCTATTTCTATTCCTCCTTACAGAATGGCTCTAGCAGAGCTTAAGGAATGTAAAGAGCAGTTGAAAGGCCTTCTATAGAAGGTCTTCATTAGACCTAGTATTTCAACATGGGGTGCACCAGTGTTGTTCGTAAGGAAGAAAGATGGTTCTCTCCGAATGTGCATTGACTATAGACAGTTAAACAAGGTCACAATCATGAATAAGTATCCCATCCCCAGGATTGATGACTAGTTTGACCAACTGTAGGGTCCTAGCCATTTCTCAAATATAGACCTCAGATCGGGTAATCATCATCTTAGAGTCAGAGATAGTTACATCCAAAAAATAGCCTTCAGAACTTGGTATAGTCATTATGAATTTGTAATTATGTCATTTGGACTATTTAATGCTCGTGCAACTTTCATGGATTTGATGAACAGAGTTTTCAAACAGTATTTGGACTTGTTCGTTATCGTCTTTATTGATGATATCCTCATTTACTCTAGGAGTAAGGAAGAACATACAATTCATTTGAGAGTTGTTCTATAAAGTCTCAAGGATCGCATGATATTCTCTATGTTTAGTAAATGTGAGTTCTAGTTGCAATCTGTTGCTTTTATTGGTCAAATTGTATCTCGCGAAGGGATCCGAGTGGATTCGTAGAAGATATAAGCAGTGAAACAGTGGTCCAGACCTACCTCTGCTATATATATCAGAAATTTCTTAGGTCTAGCGGGTTATTACAGAAGGTTTGTGGAAGGATTTTCTTCCACAGCCTCACCATTGACTAGGTTGACTCAAAAGATGGTCAAATTCCAATGGTCAGAAAATTGTGAGAAAATCTTTGTAGAATTGAAAACTAGATTGAGTACAACTCCTGTCTTGACTCTACTAGAGTGTTAAGATGGTTATGTGATCTATTGTGATGCATCCTGAGTTATCCTAGGTAGTGTGTTGATGCAGCGAGGTGAGGTGATAACTTATGTCTCAAGAGAAATTAAGGTTCATGAGAAGAACTATCCAACTCATGATCTTGATCTTGCAGCAGTGGTGTTTGCACTCAAGATCTAGAGACACTACTTGTATGGTGTTCACGTAGACGTGTTCACTGACCATAAGATCTTTTAGTATGTGTTCACCCAAAAAGAGTTGAATCTTCGCCAGAGGAGATGACTAGAGTTCCTTAAGAATTATATTATGAGTGTGCATTACCATCCTGGTAAGGCGAATGTAGTAGTAGATGCTCTTAGGAGATTATCTATGGGTAGTGTAGCCCATGTTGAGGAAGAAAGGAAGGAGCTAGTAAAGTATGTTCACATGTTTGCTCGCTCGAGAGTTCGCCTTATGAGCATGTCAGACAATGTTGTAATAGTTCAGAATTGGGCGGAATCATCTTTGGTAGTGGTGGTTAAGGAAAAGCAAGACAGTTACCCAATCTTGTTTGAACTTAAAGGTGCAGTACATAATCAGAAAGTGGGGGTATTCTCCTAACGGGGAGATTTTCTACTTCGCTACCAGGGTAGATCGTGTGTTCCTGATGTGGGTAAGTTGAGACAACATATTCTTGAAGAAGCACATAACTCTAGGTATTCTATTCATCCAGGTGCCACTAAGATGTATCGCGATCTTCGAGAAGTCTATTGGTTGAATGGCATGAAGAGGGATATAGAAGATTTTATGAGTAAGTTCCCCAATTAACAACAAGTTAATGTAGAAAATCAGAAACCAGGAGGTATGACTCAAGAGATCGATACTCCTACTTGGAAATGATGTGATCAATATCGATTTCATCACAGGGTTACCTCGTACTCGCAGACAGCATGACTCCATTTGGGTGAGAGTTGATAGGATCACTAAGTCTTCTCGCTTATAGCAGTCAAGACTACACATTCGGCGGAGGACTATGCCAAGGTTTACATCAATGAATTTGTGAGATTGCATGGGGTTGCTTTGTCTATCATGTAATATAGAGGTCCTCAGTTTACCTTTCATTTCAGGAAGTCATTTCAGAAAGGTCTTGGTACTCAAGTTAACCTTAGTAAAACATTTCATCCACAGACGGATGGGCAGACAAAGCGTACCATTCAGACCTTACAGGATATGTTGAGAGATTGTGTGATCGATTGAAAAGGTAGTTGGGATGATCACCTTCCTCTTATTGAGTTTGCCTACAATAATAGCTACCATTCCAGCATTCACATGGCCCCTTATGCGGCTTTATATGGGCGTAGATGTAGATCTACTATTGGTTAGTTTGAAGTAGGTGAAACAGCTTTGATATGGCCAGATTCAGTCCTTTATGCTTTGGAGAAAGTGCAACTCATTAGAGATAGACTTAAGACAGCCCAAAGTCGTCATAAATCTTATGTAGATGTAAGGAGAAGGGAACTAGAGTTCCAAGTTGACGATTGAGTTTTTCTTAAAATCTCACCTGTGAAGGGTGATGATATTTGGAAAGAAAGGGAAGCTCAGTCCTAGATATGTCGCCCCATACATGATCTTGAAAAGGATTGGAAAGGTGGCATATGAATTAGAGTTGCCAGCAAAATTAGCAGCAGTGCATCCGGTCTTCCACATCTCAATCTTGAAGAAGTGTGTGGGTGAGCCAGCCTCTATAGTGCCATTAGAGTGTGGCGGTGAAAGATAGTCTTTCTTATGAGGATGTATCAATTGAGATTCTTCACCGTCAAGTTAAAAGGTTGAGAAACAAAGAAGTCGCTTCAGTCAAGGTTTTGCGGAGGAGTCAGTCCGTAGAGGGAGCTACTTGGAAAGTAGAACCAGCCATGAAAACAAAGTATCCTCACCTCTTTCCTTCCGATTCCACTCAATCTTGAGGTAATAGTTCCTCTTGAGCTTTCCTTTCAATCATGAATAAGTTCAGTCTTAGAATCATGTTCCCTCAGTGTGTATATGCAATTTTATCGTATTTTCATTTACTAGGAACTCAATTAAGTCAGAAACTCAGTTCTCTATGTTTGTTTGTATCTCTCTGACTCTATTTCAGCTAGTTTAGTCTTAATTAGAGGACAAATGTTCCAAGGGGGAGATAATGTAACACCCCTACCAAAAATAGACCAAAAATCAGTTTTTTTTACAAAAAATCTACAGGTGCTACCAATAGTGGCATCGATGAACCATAGGAAAGACGACGGTCCGTCCTGCACAACCGTCAATGGGATCAAAAACTCCCAAAAACTAAGTTGGAAGAAAATTGGCTAAGTCTTGATCGATGGACGGACCGAGGGTCCATAGGTCAGACGAAGGTCCATAGTCTGTGACCGTCGATCGATAATCCCATTCACCCACTCTCTTACAAGAGCTACGGATGACCAGCATGGTAAGTAGGTGGAATATTTGCAAACATTTAAGAGGAAATGTAGTTGGGTCAACGTCAAATGGTCATAACTCTTAGTACAAAATCAATTAGGTCGTCCATGATCTACCCGCAGATATATAATTGAATTATCTTTTCATATCCACCAACCTTGATAAAATCAGACCTCCAAGTAAAAAGTTATGCCCATTTTAGTAAAGGTCGATAGAACAAGCCCTCATGACGGACCAAACGACGGGGCGTCGGGCAGACGACGGACCGTCAGTCCTGGCCGTCTTTTGGCCCGACAACAACTTTGTCAGGGGTCTTTGTAACCTTTCTCACTTTATTTAAGCCCTAAGTTACGTCGTTTTGACCATAAATCATCATAATTTTGTCAATATAAGCCTACAAACATAACCAAAATATATCTAAGTCAAATCATTAAATCGAAACTTAGAGAACTAGAAGCAAGAAAAGAGAAAAAGCTCAAGAGCCCTAGTTCAAGAACAAAGCAACTTTCAGCAGTTCCAGCCCAGAAACATAAGTGATTCTCGGTGAATTTCAACACCAGGTATGTCTGATTTCACTAGAGGGTTCCTTTCACCCATTGGATCCCTTGTTTTTCAGTCAGATTCTTGATTTCCAAATCATGATTAGATCTAGGGTTTCTAGAACTTCAACATAAATGTATGATTTTATTATTTTTATGTTCCAAATAAGGTTATCATGTTATTACTCAAATTATCGCATTAATTTCAAAACCCTAGTTTTGTATTTGGTTAGTTCTTTAACCACACAAGCTAGGTCAGATATTTCAGACACTTTAGATATATATGCCTCAGTAATAAATACATAATTACATGATTAATTATTGCGTTCTCGGTTTGCATGTTCACTCTTGAGCTATCCAGCATTTACAGAAACTCAGATATATTCAATTAATTTACAAAATTCATGGGAGTAGCATAATATCGAGTTGGACTAGTTTTTAGAGTACCCAAATAGTCCCAAAACTATAAGCCAAGTAGGTTGTAAGTCCCTTCTTTGGGCAATCACTTTAGTGATCACGCCAGCATTCCTTTATATCTTTGGTAGGGTATATTGGATCCTCTCGATAGGGTGTATACATCGGACTCCACATTTAGCTCATGTGGTTTTGTTATTGGTTTTTAGTATCTCCCACAGTTCAGTCAGACTCTCTGCATTGATCATTTATCAGTATATTTAGTATTCAGCATGTTATAATTTGGGCAATGCATCCATTTATCTCAGAATTTATATTATCATGTCAGATTATTATACTTGTTATTTTTCTTGTTTAGTTATGTTTTATTTCAGCGTTATCTATCCTACATGCTTAGTACCTTTCAAGTACTTATACATACGTGCGTTGTATCTTCTCGTGATATAGATTCAAGTTCTCAACATCTAGATCACGCATAGATCGATTTCCGATCCCAAGTTCAGCAATTCAGTGGCGAGTCCTCATTTTTTTAGGACAACAGTCATGATTTCAATTTCAATCTTTAGTGCTAGATTTAGTTTCAGTTTAAGACATAGTTAGTTTCAGCTTAATAGTGAGTTAATATTTCTTTGTATTAAACTTATCGATTTTTTCATACATCTCAGTTTTAGTATATGGGTATTCCTCATGTTTTAATTTTAAGTATGATTTAGCTTCCACAACATTTTATTATCTTTAGTATGTTTGTGATCATGCCAGCAGGGTTATCATGGATCACTTGTGGTCCTAGGTTCCATGTTCGTGTCTCGGGGATAGCTCGGGGTGTGACAATTTCATTGTTTTGAGGCTGTTCGGAAAGTAAAAGCTCAAAAAGGTAATTTGAAGTGCTTTTGGTTAGCCTTAATGTATGCTACGACTTCAATTCCTTTAGATTGAGCTTGAATGTGTAAGTTTATATTTATTTGAGCGAATTGGGGTGTCTACATTGTTGATCATTCTACAATACTAAGAAACCATGTTTTAGGCTTGATTGAGTAAATTCAGAGGTTAATAACAAGCTTGTTAATTTATGTGGTCATCCTCATCTTATGGTTAGAATTCTTTCTTTTTGTTGTTGCATGTTTGAGCATATTTTGCCTTAGTCCAGGCTTAAACTAGTTATTGAAATAGACTCGCAATATTGAATCCTTCAGGACTAGTTTTTGCTTCGACACCGATCTTGATTGCTTAACTCGATTAACAGTTGTGTAGCATACTTGAGTGTGATAGAATGAGCCTTAATTTAGGCGTTACCACGATTTGACTATCCTTTATACATTGTCCCTCACTTTACGGCCTCTAGTGTAATCTTTGAGGTTCTACGCTCTAATGGGGTACTTCAAAAGGAATTGGGTCAAGCTTGGAATTTCGTATTTATCACTTCAGAATCGACATCATCAAATTTTGTAGGGATGATTGTTGATATGAGATCCTTTGATTGTCTGACACGCTCAAAAGTTTACTCTTTCCGTTTTATTAGAGGTCTGATCTTATTCTTTTCTAAGTCGACCAGCTTTTACGAGTTTTATCCTTAGTGAAAGGTCCATGAAATATACTACATTCCTCAGCCCCATTTTCATAAATTAAATGCCTGGTCTTATCCACTTATGAGTTGACACGCCCCTGAGATTATACTATTTCGTTTTGCAACCCTTATTGGCTACTAATTGTTAGAGGCCTTGCTTTAGCGTTTTGTCTATCTATTGGGCTTATGGGGTACATTCAAATCTAACTAAAATTTGCGCATGTGTGGACCTTTTTTTTATGGGGTCGAGTTAGGTTTAGTTTAGCGGTAAAGTTATTTATATTCTTGTCCCCTCGGGTACTTTTATTTCATCCCTCTTTGATACTCTGTTTATTTCTAGATTATATCTTATTATTTTGTTTTTACCTTTCTTTCTCCATAAATCTATGATGCTTATTGAGTACGTGTTGTTTCGATACTCATGCTACAATATGCATCTATTCCGTGAATAAGGTCCGAGCTCTAGTTATTAGTGGTAATCATTAAATCTTGTTACAACTAGTGATCGGAAGTTTTGATGAGCACATGGCTTTTGAGACTTGCCTGCCTCATTCTGTATTTTATGTAGCTAGCGTTTAGCATTTTTATACAATCTTTGTATCTACACTTTCTGGACTTGTACTATTTTGTTTAGATGGCTTCGTATTTGTGACTTCCATGTTCTAGGTGGATTTATTGTATATATTTTTAGTTTGCTTCCACCTATTGCTCTTGTTTTGATGTTCATTTGCTGCTCCGCGATGTTCTACCATTATAACTTGTTGATATACTTATCGATGGGTTACAGTAGGTGTCATCATGATTTAAGAAATGAGATCCTGACATCATATAATAAAAAAATCAATTTTCCCCACAACCAAGACTAGTACAACTTTGCAGATGACCCTTAATTATAGTTTTTTCAAAATAGAAGTTAAGATCGCAATGAATATTTGCATCATCATATTGCTTTAATGATATAGCAATAAAAAATGCAGATTCAATGCTAAAGTTTCATGGTTCAATGGAAAGTAACAATTTTCTTTCATACTAACATTTTTTTTCTATGGGTAATGTAGAGGATGACTCTTTTTTTTACTTCATCAATAACACCACAAAGCTCAGCATCAAGCAAAGAATTTTGAAAGTTCATATCAACAACAAGAAGAATGAAATTTGAAATACATAATTTTTCGTTGAGCGCAAGATTTTATATGCAGCAAATGTTTATCGAAGTTGTGACTACTAAATTATGGACACCATATGAACTGATACAAATACTACACAATCAATGTTTTCTACTAAAAAATGCACCGCGCCTTGGATATAAATATTGCAAAGGATTTTAAAAAATACTGCTAAGGCACTACAACAGACTCCCCTTATTAGATTATTCATGTTCGCTACTTCGATGAATTCGCACCAAGTCCATCGCATAGCATCAATTATATAATTCTACATCAGCAAGACAACAAATTATTCCACCCTAAAATAGGATATATTGGGTTTATCTAGCCTAAATTATATATATCGGTTAAGTCAATAATAAATAAGGACATACCGGGTAGGTCAACACTCAAATAGGATATATTGGGTTCGTCAACCCCAAAATAGGATACATTGGGTTCACCGATTCTTCTTTGAGTTCATGATCAACGACACAATCCTAGAGTCTGAGTGTCTATGAATCGAAGTGAGTATTGTAACTCAATAAAGGGTAGGGGGCGTGTCCCTGTGGAGTGATATTGAAAATTGTAGTTAAACTAGATTTTTTTTTCTAGTTAGTAGATGTTTGAGACAATTTTTTAACAAAACAAAGTCAATTAAATTTCTGACACCGAAGTGTCAAATATAAAAAAGAGGGTTTTAAAAAAAATCATTAAAATAAAGGGAAAATAAATTATGGGAGGGGGGGGGGGGAAGTCTTGGAGTTTGACAACAATATATGTTTATGCAAATCTATGGCTATATACTTTTGATAGGAATATTTGCAAAATAACAGTTACTAGGCTAAGTTTTAGGTGAAAGTAAATTGCCTCTCGGATAACTTATCCCATATAAAATGGGTTCCTCTCGAACACCCACTCCTATAAAGATTACCAACCTATGTCTTATCTATATCGGATCTTTCGATTAAGAGTGCTTGGATATGGAACTAGTCTTGGGTTGAGCCTCATGTCACCTCACTCCTTAGGAAATCAGTGTCGTCTTTGTTTTGTGACCTCTCTCTCTAGCAAGACGAAAACACATGGGTGGTTTTGTATTTGCAGCTACTAATACATTAAAATAAATCACAACTACTAGGTGAAATCACCACTAAAATTCATCTAATACTATCAACAAGTAAGACCCAAATATAATATGAATACATATTTGCTAAATCGTACCCCAAGAATGGGGGTTTTTTAGCAACACGTCAATCAATAATAAAATACACCTAAATGATAAGGGAATCAAATAAGTATATGAAATTAAACCTTAGTTTGAACAAGTAAAGAAGAATGGAGAAAACCCACTATTGATTTTTTTTTAAAAAAAAAACTTCTTTCTTCATATCTCACACCAAAACATCTAGAAGCTTGAGAAAAAAAAATACAAAAACTAAAATTCTAAAAAGTGAAAATTAATAATAATGTTTAGACTCTTAAAAATAATATTTTAGGCTAGTATTAATAGATTTCAAATTTAGTGTTGGTAAATCAATTCTGAGAATTTAGTCGTGAATCACCGAGTGATTCGACGATTCTCAATCTTCTAATTAATCGCCGCTAGTGCTTTGCCTTCGTCGTCTATGTGTATAGTGACATTGGGCGGAATACCTCTATTTCGCAAAACTATTTGGTGAAGCACCAACTAGTCTTTTTAATCCTCTTTTAAATGCACTTCCTTCAGGGCTTCACATGTCGGAACAACGGTGCAGGACTTCGGTGGATCACCAAGTATGCTTTGCGATGATCAGTCTTCAACTTCAACTCTTCGCATCCTTTATATTCTTATTTTCTGCCTCGGTATCCATGCTTACAATAAAACATTAAATACCTGAAACTCAAGAGTTTTCATCAGATACTGAGAATGAATGAGCAATTGATGATAATATTTTAGATAAAATAAAGCCCTAAACGAGTCCAACTTGAGGACTCGTGAACACCCCCTACTTGAACTATAGCTTGTTCTCAAGTAAAACTCACGTTCAACAATTCAAATAGGATTTCTAAAATAGTATTACACAAGTCTCAATCATATATATACACAACAAGACTCAAATTACTCATGCATAGCTCAATGGTATACTAAATGGTTGAAGTTGCGACGGACAATCACCAAGATTCTCGTGCTCACAATACTTGCTACTTATGTCACTTCAAGCTCAACAAAAGTATCTAAATCACCTCACACATAAAATGATTCCACTTAACACACAAATATTTATCAATTTAAGATCAGTAATCATATGCAAGGATGACACTCACAAAGATGGACAAAAGGAATATTTTCACTCATAGTTTGCCCTTATTTTCCAATGGATCTTCGGTCAGTCTGGTAATGGGGATGAGTGCACAGGTATGGTCATTTAGGCTCAGTGAATTCTTTCTCACTGACATGTGATTTCCTCAATCCATCCCCTTCATTCCTCAATCCTTAGTCAAGTGCTTCGAAGCCAACTATTTGTTCTTCTTCATGGATTGCTTGAAAACCTGATATCTTTTTGTACTTTTATTCCAAAAAGTCTCTTTTTCGTTCTCTTCTTTCCTTTCATTTTTTACATTGAGGGTTTCTATTTTTCTACAATACCACATGTTTACAAGACTTTTCTTGCACTTCTTAACTTCTCCTTTCCCTTATTGAAAATTAGGGTTCAAGCATGAAGTTTTCACTCCAATTTCTTGGGAAAGCTTCTATTAAAGGTATGAGAACCTTGATTCGTCGAATATTTTCCTCCATGAAACCGTACTACTCTAATTTTTGATAACAGGTTTAAGATTATAATTTTTTATTTTCATTCTAGCCATGGGTTCTTTCTAAAAACGTTTTCACTTTGTTAATTGATGTATAGAATGAATGGTTTGACGTTTTAATGGTGATTTTATACAAAAACTACCATGAACCCATGAACTTCCACATGACTCCAATTTCATGAATGTCAAGGAAGTTATTGATGCAATGTGATTACTATTGTGTATTGTGGTAATTTGTTTATTAAACCTTGTTTATTCATGTTGATGATAGTATATCTAAAATTTCAGCCTGAGACTTGATTCATGACCTTGTAAGTGGTAAAGTGTGAAGGATTTTTTATGGTTGTTGATAGTGATTGATGAACTTGTGAACTCATTTAAAAAATGACAAATCCAACGACTATTATGTGAATTGAGGTGTTGTTGAAAGACTAATTTCTCCTAGCCTTACTCATGTTTATGTATGAATTGTCTAGGATAATGTTGATGTTGTTGTGTTGATTGAATGGCTTGTTACCATGAAAATACTATAAATAATTAGGTGAAAGACACTCACCCTAAAATGGTGATTCTAAGGTGAAAGGTAGTTCTCACTTAAATGAATCTATGAGCTATTTAGTGGGTTGTATTAAATGAAGGGTAAAGTATGAAATCACACATGTAGATTGACATATGTTCACTATGAAAAGTCCAAGGGGAAACCTACTTATCCAGATGCGATTAATTCTTGCTTGTAAGTACATACTTGTACATTTCTTTGTCTTGGATTCATTCCACATTCATTTGGGGGATTGTTGGGTTTTAAAAGGTGTGTATGAAAAATAAAGAGTTGCGACTTTTAGGAAAAGTTGCGACTTTTATGAAAGCTTGTGAATTTTATAAAAGGTTGCGACTTTTATGAAAAGTTGTGACTTTGATGGAAAGTTGTGACTTTTATGAAAGGTGAGGACCTTTTCAAAAGATTGTGACTTTTCCAAAGATTTGTGACCTTTTTAGTAAGGCACAATAAGAGCTTTTTTGCACTACCTTTTGTTTTCCATAAATTGAGGGATTTTCTCTCATTTTAAAAATAGAATTGTAGGACTTGTTCTACTACTTTTAAATCTAGTATTCTAAGTGTACTTTACTTTTATTGAGTGGCTCACTGACACCAGCATTTTGGGTATCAATATATTGGTAATGGAGATCGTTCTATCCTGCGAGGACATATTCCAAATCAAACTTCGGATACTAGAGGGCAATAATTTCCTTAAGGGAACACTGTGCATTCAGTGGGCTTGATCTTTTTTCAAATTTTTTTCCAGATTTTGGTATGTTTTACAAATTTTAGATTTGTGAATTAATTTCTATTCTTCTGTTCCTCACTGGTTCATTAAAACTTTGGTAACTCCGTGTTTCTGCAAAGTTTGTTGGAATCAGTAAGATTCTTTAAACACAAATTGACAACAATTCTTCTTTAAGAAAAATATTTCGTGCATTTTTTCTAATATGTTTCTGATCTATTTTCTCAACTACTTTTAATTTTCTAGTTGTGAAAATGTTATTAAACGTTGTTGTTTATTATCAAGTTCTTCAAAATTTTGATCTAAGTATCTTAGGAATAAAAACTAACAATAATACTTTGTTTATGGAAGAACACTCTTAAATTGTCTTTGTTTACTGGTTGTTCATGAGATTTAATAAGCCTCCTAGATCCATGAGACTTACGCCCCGTGTTTCGAGGCTTACGCCTCGCCCTGTACGGTATAAATTGCCTCGCCTCTCGGCCCTGCCTTTAAAAACACTGTATAATATTGTTAACAATTACATTGAAGTTGACAATAATAAGGTGAAATAAGTATCATCAAGATAACTCTTGAGTTTTCAAATGCTTGGACTCCTGCTAAATAACTTTTTATCTTCCGATATCTTTATTACATAATATAATGCACATTTCAATACCTTTTTAAAAATGTTTCAATTTATATCTAGTTTTGTATTAATTTATTAGAATGTAAATAAAAAATAATATTTAAATGAAGGACAAAATGGTAATCCAACTTTGAGTTAGGAGCTTCCCGTAATATATGATATGATAAGATGATTAGGTTAATCTACCACAAACCCAATCTTTTTATAGAAGAAGACTCTTTTATGTTTGTTTGTTCTTCTATTGTCTTGGGTTATTTACAAATGACTATACACCCTTGTTTATATTTGTTTAGAGATGATTCTCGAAATTAAGGATGTAAGATTATTCTAATCGTTTTTACAAATATCTCTCTTAAATATCTAATACTCTATACTATCTAGATTTTTCTTAATTAAAAATATCAAATACATTTTCCCTACAAAATTCTAAAAAGTTTTACCAAATATCTAGGATATTTTTTGTACCTCCAAAAACTCAATTTTACTTTTTCACAAATCTCTGATGAACAATAGCTAACTCAAAATCGAAGAGTTGTATCTTGTTCTTCTGAAGCATGAAATCATTTGCCTTAGCTAAGGGAATAGGTCAAAGTTTGAAAACTATGAGCACTATCAGAGTTAATGCTGAACATAGGACTCCGATTGCCAGAAATAGAAGTTACTATACAACAACTTCTAAGTTGAATAAGCTGGCACATTATAGTTTCCATGTGCATCCTTGTTTTGAAGAAAAGTAAGACAATGCTCCCCTTCATAAAGAAGTTCTATTGAATCGATACACTTTGACCAGTGATGCAAGGGGTCAGGGACAAAGCTTAAGGATAAATGCTTACAAAAGGACTGTGATTTGTGAAAAAACAAATACTACAATAACTTCTAGTCGAAAAAAGCCAGAAAAGATAATTATCCATGTGCCTCTTGATTTTAATCAAATGAAAGACAATGACGCCCTCTTTCTAGAAGTGGAAGTGACTCGAGATACTCAAAGAAGTGATCTTTTGCAAAAGAGTTAGCCTTATTAATATGTTTGGTCAAGAAATTCTGCTTAGCTTTCTCTACTTAATCTCCTTTGAATTCTTTTTGTTACTGATGGGAATAAACTTCTACTTTTAATGACTTACATCAAAATTTGCATCCCGATTTGAACTTGATAAGTCCAAAAAGTTTTTAAAGTGCCTTGAGTTGCCCAAAGAATTCATACTACTATTTAATTTTGTTTGTTCAAATTCTTTTTGTTAGTTGAATTGAAGTCTTGATTTTTTTTATTTGCACTTAAATTTGCTTGTGTGTTTGAATCCAGAGAACCAAAAAATGTTGTCAGAGTAGCTCAAAATTCTAAGGGTAATCAAATAGTAAATATTTTCTTGTTGTTACTTGTTAAGCAACAAAAATATTATCTATGACTCGTTTCCTTAGGAAGATATGTTAGCATATGACTAGGTTTTGCAGGAACAAGGACCTTCGAGATAAGGGTAATATAATTCATTATTTGTCTCAGTACCTCCCCATTCTAGAAGAATTGCAATCCAATCACATTTTATTTTTTTGGCTAATATACAACAAATACAAAATATTACACTTGAAATAAAATGAACAAAAAAATACATTAATTTTTAGGATGAGACACGAATATCTTACTCTCTTTAAGGAGATTCAAGCTCACTGCAAAATAATGTACACCGATCCAGCAGTATAACTCTTGACTTGTCCCCTGCAGGATACAATAGATCAACAACAGTGTATAACTCAAACAACTCCGGATTAGTTGAAGAATCCAAATCTCCACAAAAGAACACCTTCCTTCAACATATAATACTCTCTTTCATATAGCGAATATAACTGAAGACTTAGAATATTTTGTATGTATCAACTCTCTCTTTCACTACACTAACCTCAATATAATACCATTCATCTTTTTCACTCTATATTCTCTTGTACTTTTGTTGTCTCTTCTCCAATATCAACACAAATGAATATTACACTATTTATAGGTGATGAATTTTTCCTTGCAATGAATAGGAGATAGTGGGTAGTAAATTTGCAAAATGAATGGCTCAAATGTTACATAAGTTACAAGACATAAATATAGAATAATGGATGAAATATAGAGTTGGTGGTTACATAAATTACTAAAGACTAATGAACATTTTATTTCACAATTGATGAATATATATTGTGAGATATAATATATATAGCTATTAATATTAAAATTTCACATCAACAGTCCCTCACTAATTTTAATACAATTTAGTTTAAGTAGACTATTATGCATAATGAAGGTGTGCTCTGCATTGAACCTTAACTTAGTAAAACAATAACTTTTACTCCAGAGTCAGTTCTGGTCTCATACTTGAACTACGACTGCTTAAGGGAAATAAATAATTCCTACATACATACAATAATTAAGGTGTTGACATAAACATTAATAGCTAGCTTATTACGTCCTTGTGCTAACCCGGTTTCATGAGTGTTTTTTAGAACAAACTCATTCTCATAGAAAGAGACCTACTTTCACACTCACATAGGTGAAATCTGTCGAGGGTGCTTCTATAATTTGACACCCCACTCATATGAGATACACACTTTCATTAAGAGTTTAATGACTAAAACTCCACAAATAATTATAGGATAAATGCACTCACATCATAGGGATTGTATAAAATTAACACTAGTGCATCTCACAACAAGTCATCATATGATTCGTTCTTCCTATTGAACCAGGTTATAGGATCTCTAGTCCCCAGGTTGGATTTCCTCATATATGACTCAAAATTTATGAACTTCTACTTTTATACCCTTTGATGTGCTTCATACTCTTTATCTTTCTAAGGCCTTAGTTCATGAATCTGCAAGATTATCACAAGTTTTAACACAATCAACATTGATGGTATACGTACGATCAATATGATCTCACAATATTGTGTTTTTCTCCTCATGAGCCTAAATTACCATTATAATAACAATTTTATATGTAACCACTATAGTGGTGCTTTGACATTTAATCAAAATTAGAAAAATTATTTTCTCAAAATAAAGTGTTTCAATTCACTTTTTCACTAGTTGAAGTTTAATTTATTTATTGATTTTACTTCAACCTTCATAATAGAGATATCAAAAAATAATTTGCTTTTCTCATCCCACTAAATAACGCTAATTTTTTTCTCATCGAGTTTGGTTGTACCTTCAAAGTACTTGTACTGCAAATACAACATCAAGTCAAGTTATTAGTCACATAGCTTATATTTTTATTAGACTAGCAAAATCAATTTGTTTTTATTTGTCACAACTTTCTCAGACAATTGAATCAAAAAGATTTGCAAGACTCATACAACCAACAAAAATGCATGTAACAATTATTTCAATATTATGTGACTTGACAAGGAAAACTTTATAACATGTTTTAGGGTACTTTTTCATTTCAGGAATGAAATTTATTTCACCATATCATTTCATGTTAAATTACTACTCAAAACGGTTTACAAAATTTATTTTAAACTCTCATGTTAGAGCTAAAAATCATCAAATTATAGCCAAATAATAACATGAGATTTATTCAATAATTATTATATATGCACTCGCAACGCTTTTTTGGGCATTTTTAAAAGATGCAAAGATCAAAATTTCAAAATAATTTTATTTTCTTCATTTCATAAACCCCCACTTATTTCAAGAATTCAAAAATCATTTTTTCATGAAAAGTAGATGCACTTTGTTCATGAAAACACTAGGCAATTTTTTTTCTTTTCTGTTTCTCCACATTTGAGCAAGTAGAAATTACTTTACCGTAAACCTCTTATCTTCCGTATCTTGAAGAGAGCGACGTTTGAGCGGAATGATGTTGAGATCCCTATCTTGATATACACATTTTTTAAAACTGTAACAAAACATGCATCCTTATAATTGTTGGTGTAATATACCACAAATACAAAATACTACAGTTGAAATAAATTGAACAAAAATGAATATATCAATCTTTAAGTTGAGGCACTAATATCTATCTTTCTTTAAGAAGATTCAATTCCACTGCGGCATAATGTACACCGATCAAGCAGTATAACTCTTGACTTGTCCCCTGCAGGATACAACAGCCCAAAAACAGTGTATAAATTAAACAACTCTACATTAGTTGAAGAGTCCAAATCTCCAAAAGAGAACACCTTCCTTCAACATATAATACTCTCTTTTTTATAGCGAATATAATTGAAGACTTAGAATATTTTGTATGTCTCAACTCTCTCTTTCACTACACTAACCTCAATATAATACCATTCATCTTTTTCACTCTATATTTTCTTGTACTTCTCTTCTTTCTTCTCCTATATCAACACAAATGAATACTACACTATTTATAGGTGATGAATTTTTCCTTGCAATTAATAGGAGATACTAGGTAGTAAATTTGCAAACTGAATGACTAAAATGTTGCATAAGTTACTAGACATAAATATAGAATAATGGATGAAATGGAGAGTTGGTGGTTACATAAATTACTAAAAACTAATGACCATTTTGTTTCACAGTTGATGAAAGTAAAGACACACAAAATAATGTCCATCAATAGACATAACATGATATATATCGTGAGGTAAAATATATATAGCTATTAATATTAAAATGTCACACCAACAGTCCCCCACTCATTTTAATATTAAGATAAGAGAGTTTTTCACAATTTAGTTTAGGGTAGAGTCTAATGCATAATGAAGGTGTGCTCTGTATTGAACCTTCACTTAGTAAACTCAACAACAGCGTATAACTCAAATAACTCCGGATTAGTTTAAATGTCCAAAGCTCAACAAAAGAACACCTTCCTTCAACATATAATACTCTCTTTTATATAGTGAATATAATTGAAGACTTAAAATATTCTGTATGTCTCAACTCTCTCTTTCACTACACTAACCTCAATATAATACCACTCATCTTTTTCACTCTATATTTTCTTGTACTTCTCTTGTTTCTTCTCCTATATCAACCCAAATGAATACTACACTATTTTTTAGGTGATTAATTTTTCCTTGCAATGAATAGGAGATAGTGGGTAGTAAATTTGCAAAATGAATGGCTCAAATGTTACATAAGTTACAAGACATAAATATAGAATAATGGATGAAATGGAGAGTTGGTGGTCGCATAATTAATTAAAAACTAATGACCATTTTGTTTTACAATTGATGAGAGTAATGAGGCACAAATATAATGTCCATTAATAGACATAACATGATATATAATGTGAGATATAATATATATAATATTAAAATGTAACACCAACAATAGGCATTAACATTAAGTTTTGATATCACTATTAGAGTGAAGATTTAATATTATTTTAGTCAAACAAAGATGATGTGAGTGGAAAGTTATCGTTAATCTTATATTAAACGATCATGTTGTTATCTCTCATGGTGAAAGAAGTAACTTTAAGAACCTTGAAAATAAATAAGTATGATTTGGGGAGCCTGATTTATATTACTCTAAGTACAAATTAAATGATTACACATTCAAGTTCATTTAAATTATATTCCTCTTATACTCATTTTATCCTTGTGGAGTGGATGCAGTTATGCTCTGGAATTACATGGATAAAAGAAATACAGTCGTGGGTATTCTCACATATTTCTCTGCGTGCTTTGTCTAGTTTTCCCTTGGTTTGGAACTGTGGATTGGTATCTCTCAAAGGCGAAGAAAATATAGTGACCCGATAGCATGGTATTTTTGATATTCTGTAAAACAATCTTATAGATCCTAGACCATTTTATACATTAATAATTTCAGAATTTGACACCTAAAACATAACTGCTGGATCATTCCCTAAATTCTTTTGATTATTTAGTGTTTTGTTGGGTATTAAAAGGTGTGAATGAAAAATGAAAAGATGCGACTTTTATGAAGAATTTCGGCTTTAATGAAATGTTGCAACTTTTATGAAAAGTTGTGACATTTATGAAAAGTTGTAATTTTACGAAAAATTGTGACTTTTATGGAAGGTGGTGACCTTTCCGAAAGATTGTGACTTTTCAGCTAAGGCATAATACGAAACTTTTTGTACTATCCTTTGTTTTCAATGAATTGAGGGGTTTCCTCTCATTTCAAAAACTGAATTTCTGGACTTTTTCTACTACTACTAAATTTAGTATACTAAGTGTACTTTACTGCCGTTAAGTGGCTTGCTGACACCAACATTTTGGCTGTCAATACATCGGTGATTGATATGATTCTATCCTGGGAGGACATATTCCAAATCAAACCTCGAATAATAGAGGAAAATAATTTCATTAAGGGGACACTGTGCATTCAGTGGACTTGATCTTCTTTCCGTTTTCTAGATTGTTGTATGTGTTACAAATTTTAGATTTGTCAATTAGTTTTTGTTGTTCTGTTCTTCTCTAGTTCAATAAACTTTGTAACTTTAAGAATTGATAATCTTTGATACGGGCTTTGCTAATGCAGTTAATTTTAGAGGGTAGACAGTCTTTAGTTGTACTACTTTCCATGATGATCGAGACTACATGCTTATAAAATTAGGTATACCTATGTTTTAATTAGGATGTGTTCCTTTGTTCTGAACTGAGTTCCTTTCCTGCACGTTCACCTTAGTATGTGTGTTTTGTGTTAAATCCTTACTATATAGTTTTAGAATAATGATCGCTAAACTTGTTGAGCTTTCTTTTTTTAAAAAAAAATTTACTCAATTTTTATTCTTGTCCTGCTTCAACTTTAGCTTTTGTTCAAACGTTCACAGCTTTACAGTATCTGTTTTGGTTATAATAAATCAAGCACAGAAAATATTCGATTATCGTGCAGTCATTCCCAGTCAATTAGGCAATCAATGAAATTTTACTCCCTGTATAAAACTAAGAAGAATATAACACTGAAGTTTGATGTTCATCATTTGTAGTCTATGTATATTGGTTGTGGATTCCATTTGAGACGCAAGTTCAGGTTCCCTAATTTAGTCTTGGCTAATTCTTATGAGTCTTTATATTCACCTTCCATTAGAACCCTTGTTAAAGACAGTATGCATTTTCCCATGAAATCCTTTCCAAATGTGTCATGGTCCCAGACTTCCGGCAGTAACATTTCATGTAATCCGTCCTCAACAACAAAGTCAAAATATTGATTCCATACCGGGTTTAGACTTTCATTTACAACCCTGGTTTTTCTCTTAACTACATAGGGGTCAGCCTCCCCCCCCCCCCCCTATATCAGCTGGGGGTAGGTCATTAGCTGATACCACTTTAACAGAAAGTACCCCTCGTACTACCTATCTTCTATTGTTTATTGCACTTCCTTTTGCTAACTTCTTTTCTTTCTTCCAAGTTTTCAAGAACTCTCTCTAATGAAATCATTGACTAATTCTGTGAAAAAGGGTTACTTAGGCCATCGTTCATGCAATTGGGGCAGTACAATAGCTCCAAGTGAACTTGGCACCTATTTTTCTGATCTCTCTGAATTTCCAAATCATTCACCAACTTCAACCAGATATCCTTCACTTTACCATGCTCAAGCTTATTCAAACAGATATGGGCACATCTAATCAGTTCAACTGACTGAAGCTTTTCATCGTCATAGATTTTTATCACCAAGTATTGTGTAAATGGATCTTCGACTATGAACTAAAAATGCTCATATTCGAAATTGGGTTCAAATCTTTGTTAGCTCTTCCTCATTCTATCTCGTAGAGGGATACATTAAAGGATCAGATTTTTGAAAAAGATCATTATTTGTTAATTCTTTTCCTAGTAGAAGTTTAACCTCCAATACTCTACTAGGCTGAATTCAAGGTCAGTATAATCCCCAGGTTAAATGAGACTAACTTTTTGTACTGGCCACATGATAGATTATTCAACAGTTCCCCGGATGGTTCCCTCAATTGCATAAGAAAGGCCACGAATGTCACCACCAATTTCTTTAAGCGTAAAATCAAGCCTTTTCTTCTGCCTTAGAGAATAGCATACAGCTCCGAAGCAAGGAAACTCATCCACAAATGCCCTGAAGATGTGCCTTGAAGATATGCCTTAAAATACCAAGAAACCCAATGTTTTTCACTTGCACTGGTAACGGCTCATCTCAATAAGTCTTGATATCGAGTATAATGCTTGGATTCTCATCCCATTGCATCTCTAATTCCATAGTTATGCCCTCACTTCCATCTTCCATAATAGAAATCACTGTGAATTGTGGAGCAACTGTACCAAGAGTTAATATAAAAATAAATCACAGGCCTATATTGTTCCAAAATTGGCTCCACACTTGACTTTACTAGCTTTCATGCTGATGAGAAGTAGCCATGAAAAGTTATGTGCTCGTTGGTGATTAAATGATTGGTTAATGCTTTAAAAGTTATAAGTTATAACTATCCGACATTCTGTTACGACTTGACCTCAAGTTGTTTTTTAACAAAATGAAGAATGTGATGAAGATTTAAGAACGTGTTGTTGAAGAATTGTGGAGCCATCTGGAAAGAAAGATCATATTTTTATTGTTGGTGCAAATCTAGAAACGTTTTAACCTATGCATATATTTCATTTTATCAATATTTAGGATTTGATAGATGTCCAACATGTTTTTTGTATAATCTTATGTCAAACATCTATGTTATTTAGATCTTATGTTAAACATATATGTTTTTAAGATATTCAGTTGAAGACACATTTATATCAAGCTTCTAGTATGTTTTCATTCATGGCAAAACAATTATGAAATTTTATATTAATTTTTTTTATGGCTAGTGAAAAAAAAATGATATTAAGATCCAGATCACCTCTAGGAACATAAAAATTGTATATAATTATTTGAAACTAAATTTGTGAAACAAACTTTGTTGTTAAATTTATTAAAAGCAATGAAAGAAATTTGAACTTGGTCTGTAAAAGTAATGTATTCAATAAAAGAATATAACCACTAAAAGTACTTGTAAATTGTGGTTTTACTTCAATTGGGTAACAACCAAATGACCATCCACGAAGGGAATTTATGGTTCCATTGTCCCTAAGTGATATCTAAAGAACAACTATGCAACTCGATCGTTAACCTTTGACCACGGAGATTTTAACGTCCGCTGTCGGACAACTTTTTTTCGGTCATTATTGACCTTTACCTACTAGATATTGACTTTTAATGAATGAATTTCCTTTAGTTAAAAGTCATTTTCTTGTAGTGTGCATAGAGTATAATAATTCGATACTTCAAATAAATAATGAAAAGAACCCATGGTAATTGAAGGAAATCGTAACTGAATTGGGAACTCTACCTTTTGAATAAAGGAACTTCGGAACTCCATGGATGAAAACTATAATACCTTGAATCCCAATACAAGCCTTCAATGGAGAAATGAGACCTTAGCTTGAACCCCTAGATGAATCCTTCTTCTTCTTCTTTTTTTTCATGTTCTAGAGAGAGAATTATTTGAGAGTTCTTTTTGGGTGAGTTTAGGGAGAACAATTTCTTTTGGGAAAATTTTGGGTAAAAATACATATATAGGGTTCTCAATATAGGAAAAATGACATAGTATAGGTACTATTATGAAAAGACCCAAATATCCCTGAACTTAATTTCAAGTTTTGACCCACGAGACCCCACTGTCAAACCGTGGTCAGGATTACAAACTGTCTGGTACAGCCGTCAATGGTGGCTAGAAATCTATTATTGGGGCTTTCAAACCACGGGACCCCACCACCACCAATATTATGAACCAACAATCTGTTGGTCAGGCAATGGTTCTGGGCCCTCAGACCAGCTGCACGCAGCCCGTGGGTTACACTTGTAACATTTGGGAATTGGTTTCATTTTCATATTTTTGATATAGGGTGTTACATAATCGAACACCCAAACGTGCTAGTCGGTGCACTTCCTTATCGAACTCTTTCATTCCTTCTTCAACATGATTAGAACTCCCCATTGATAACCTTATCAAGGCATCATCGACAACATTAACTTTACTTGGATGATAGAGGATACTTATATCATCATCTTTGAGAAGCTCTAATTGCCTCCTTTGTTTAAGATATAGCTCTTTCAGAGTGAAAACGTAGTGAAGACTTTTGTAGTCCATGAACACATCCACATGAATTCCATAGAGATAGTGATGCCATATTTGAGAGAAAAATGCACACTACTCTAAACTCGAGATCATGAGTTGAGTAGCTCCTCTCGTGAATCTTATGATGTATGGAGGCTTAGGCTATAGCCTTATCATTCCATTAGTAGACAATAACTCCCTACCATGGACTCATCACAATAAACAAAAGACCCCTTGTATCCTTTAGTAGAATCAACACTTGAGCCGTAGTTAACCGAGTTTTAAATCCTAGAAGCATTGGTCACAAGCTTTAGACCATTGAAACTTAGTTGTCTTCTAAGTAAACTAAGTCAATAAGGACGAAATAGATGAAAAACCCTCAACAAATATATTGCAGTAACTATCCAACGCGAAGAAACTCGTCATGTCACTTACGGATTTGGTTAGGCCATATTTTGCATTGCCTCAATCTTTTGAGTGTCGATTCAGATTCATTCAACAACAAAATGTGGACAAAGAATTCCACCAATTCAGGCCAGAACTCGCAATTAGAAAACTTGGCATAAAACTCTTGATCTTTGAGTGTTTGGAGGAATATTGTAATATAACTAGCATAGATCCTCCTCATTTCTTGAATAAATCATTATCTCATCAATGAACTTGATAACAAACATTTCTAGATATGGCTTAAATACTTTGTAGATATGATCCATGAATACAACATGAGTCTTAGTCAAGCCAAAAGGATATGATAAGGAACTCATAATGAACAGAGCGATCCTGAAAGTTGTCTTTGGGATGTCACATTAATTAATGACAGCTAGATCTAAGGTCTATCAAAGAGAAACAAGTGGAACCCTGAAATTGCTCGAAAAGTTAATCAATTCTCCTCAGCCAATATTTATTCTTTAAGGTGACCTTGTTTAACTGGCTATAATTAATACACATCCTAACAGGGGCATCTTTCTTTCTCACGAATAAGACAAGAGTGCCCTAACGTGAGACACTTGGTCAAATAAAATCCTTATCAAGAAGATCTCCCAACTTCTCTTTTAACTCAACAGGAGCTATTATATATGGATAAGAAATGATGTCTCAACACTATTAATTAACTCGGACTATGTGATGGATCAACCCCTTAGACACATTTTTTCCTTAAGGTATAAAATAAAATGACTCTTGGCAATTGAGGTACTACTCTTCTACTATAAAACAAGAACATTAAAAAACTGAAACTTGAGTACTCGAGTTCTACAATAGACTGAGGCATAACAAGCATCAAGTTAGTCCATATATCGTATAACAGCTATATCCATCATGTCTAACTTAACTAAGTCATCCACGATGTCTTTGTGATAGGCAGAGATGGTATAATCACAACAAACTCTTTCTTTTAAAATAGACTTATCGAAATGTGTGGAAATCCTAAAGGGATCAAGAAGTTATATTGGAGAAATGCCAAACCTCATGGCACATATAGAGTCACAAAAGACAAACTCTCACCTTGCTCAAGTAGCGCATTAACATAACTTTGAAAAACATTAAGCATACTAGTAACAACATCTGGTGAGTTCTCCTGATCCTGACATATAGCAATAGCATACTGATGGTTTGATCCTCTTGTTGTCCGTTATGTATATCCTCTCGGAGTATGTATTTCTACTTGAGCCGGTGATTAAGATTAAGCTCTATTACTGACATTATCGTGCCCCCCCCCCCCCCATTGGGAGATCTCTCTAAAACTTAGCCATTCCACCACACATACAAATTGCATTTATTCCATCACGATACTCAACTAGATAAGTCCTACCATACTTCAATGAGACAAATTACTCTAAGTTTTCAAATTTGGAGAATTCATTTTTCGGTAATCGTTCTAGTTTCGGGGTGCAGGCGCACTTGTTGATGATGGAGTATGTCAAGATAACCTCAACTGAAAGGATGATTGATTCCAATTTTTTATCTTCCACTGGCCGGACATATTGTTTGATGTCCAACCACTCGTACTTCAGTACTCTTCGCTATCTTTCTGCTTATCCTCCTCAACCTGTTGCACATGAATTATACGTCTAGCTATATCCATGTCCCCCATCAACATAGCCTCTCTCCCATCCTTATGTTAGTTTTTAAAAATTTAGTTTAGTAATTAAAGTTCTATTACAAATAAAATTCCTATATGTTATTTTGTCCAAGTCTTTAGGAAGTAATTTAAGCTTGGGCAACTTTCATGTTTTAGGATTGTAGTTCCTAATTTTTAGCATCAAGTTGTTTTAGCATATAAAAAATTGTATTGGCAGCTCTTTCAGTCATTAAGTCAAAAACAACTCCTTCAATATTATTTTTTTTCTCTTCTATATCGTCTTTTAACTTACATATATATTTCAAGATTCTATTTTTCTCTATTAGTGGTATCAGCGCCAGGTTAGATTATCAAAAGAAAAACAGAAAAATATACAGTAAGTTAATAACATTATAGAGAAATTACGTGGAAGCAACTATTCCATGTTTTGATGGTCACTATGACCATTGGATCATGCTGATGGAAACTTTTTTAAGGTCAAAGAAGTATTAGCCAATTGTGGAGGTTCGTAACAGTGCTCCAGCGGAAGGCGAATCCTTGACAAATGCTCAAACAACGGAGTTTGAAGCAAGAAAGATGAAAGGCTTGAAGGCGAAAAATTATCGTTTTTAGTCTATCGAACGTCCTATCATAGAAATTATTCTATTCAAAGAAACTTCTAAAGATATATGGGACTTGATGAAAAAGAAATATCAAGGCACTGTTAGAGTGAAGAGCGCAAAGCTTCAAGCCTTAAGAAGGGATTTGAGACCTTGTAGATGAAGGAAGGAGATTCTGTAATGAGTTACTACGCTAGAACAATGTATATTAGCAACAAAATGGGATTCCATGGTGAGAACATGAACGATAAAAGATATTATGCACTTTGACGCCCAAGTATGATTATGCCATTTGCTCCATTGAGGAGTCCGAAGATATAGATGAGTTATCGCTTGACGAATTGCGAAGCTCTTTATTGGTGCACGAGCAGAACATGAATCGAAACTCAACTTCTGATGAGCAAACCTTAAAAGCATCTACTTTTATTTCTTCCAATTGTAGAGGAAGAGGCAAAGGTAGAGATACAGGGAGAGGACATCTAGCCAATAGAGATGGAGGCAACAAATATGGCAATGGAAATTTTAGAGTCAATGATGACTATGACAAAGGTAGAGGAAGAGCTTTTGAAAAATCCAAGATAGAATGTTATCATATCCATAAATTTGGCCATTATCGGTCTGAATGTCATACAAGGCTGCCTAATGAGAAGGAAGAAAAAATAAATTTTGTTGAGAATAAGGAAGAAGAAACCTTGTTAATAGTGGTTCATACTTAAAACAAGCCCGAACAGCAAACTATTTGGTATGTGGATACTAGCTGCAATAACCACATGACTGAAGTAAGTCTTCTTTTACTAATTTGAATGAAAACTTCAAGTCGACAGCTAGTTTTGGTGATCTTTCAACAGTGAATGTGATGGGAAAGGGTGATATCAAGATTAGAACCAAAAAATGGGTGTGTCGAAATCATATCTAATGTGTTCAATGTTCCTGCTTTGAAAAACAATTTTTTAAGTGTCGATCAACTGTTATAAAAAGGATAAGTGATCATCTTAAGGAATAAGGGATAAGGGATAAGTGATACATGTGAAATTTCTTATCCTTCCAAAGGAACTTTTGCTATTATGAAATGTTCAGTCTTGCTCTGTGGCAGAAGTGAGAAACCCTTCATGGTTGTGCAATTTTCGATATGGTTATTTGAACTTTGATGGCTTGAAGATCCTTCAATGGAAGAGTACGGTGATGGGGCTACCTGAAATTGTTGTTCCCTCCCAAGTATGTCAAGAATGTGTTTTTGCAAACGACATCGTTCTCAGTTTCCCAAAAGTATGTCTTGGAGAGACAAAGAGGTAATGGGGCTGGTAAACTCGGATATTTGTGGGCCAATAACATCAATCTCGAATGGAGGCAAAAGGTATTTTATTACCTTTACTGATGATTATTATAGGAAGACTTGGGTGTATATTCTGCAAGAAAAGTCAGAGGCTTTTAATAAATTTAAATGGTTCAAAGATCGCGGAGGAGAATGTTTCTCTAAAGTATTTGATGTTTTCTGTGAGACTCATGGCATTCGTAAAGATCTCACAACAACTTATACACAACAGCAAAACGGCGGGGCAAATATAAAGAATAGAACCATTCTCAATATGGTTCGTAGCTTGTTGTCTCAAGGAAAAGTTCCAAAGGAATTTTGGCCGAAAGTAGTAAATTCGAGCATTCACGTCTTGAACAGAAGTCCCACTTTTGCTCTTTGAGATATGACACCTAAGGAGGCTTGGAGTGGAATGAAATCGGCAGTAGATCACTTTAAAGTTTATGCATCAATTGCTTATGCACATGTTAAAGAAGCCAAAAGAAAGAAGGTTGATGATATAGGTGATAAATGTGTTTTTCTTGGTGTTAGCAAGGAATCCAAGGCATACAAGCTATTCAATCCATCGATAAAAGAAGGTTGTGACCAGCATAAATGTAGTTTTTGATGAGGAGAACACTTGGGTTTGGAATATACATCAATCTACACAAATCTTATTAAATAATTAAGTTGAAGAAGCAGTTGCAACACCCAAAATTTCTACTGTAGCAGTTGATGAAACTTCACCATCAGTTTGGAAGAATCTGCTGCAAAAAGCAGCCTCTTCGTTGTACTCACAGAAGGCCCGCGTGGATGATGGATTGACACGCCCTCAAAAAAGATCTAAGGTATCTAGAGCCTCACATGAGCCTAAAAAGGTAAATAACATGTTAATTAAGTGTTTTATAGTAAGCATATTTGATTTGAAGTCATATGGAGGTCAAACGTCTAAGAACGTACAAGACATTTGAAAGTTTGTCTTTGGACGTGCTAGTGAGTCCTTGTATGTTTGGCTAGATTTTATGTGTTGTTTGGAGTTGATAAGCAGTGTAGTTGACCCTAGTAACTTAATACACTACAAAAAAAACCCTGAATAACCAAAAAAATTATCGCTTTGTATATTAATTAAATTGGTTGGCAAATGAATTTTCCAACTGAATACCAACTAATGTTAATTTGTTGCTAAAAAACTCGTGACTAAATTTTACAAACCCATTGAAGTTAGTTGGTAAAATTACCGACTAAAATTCAGTTGGTAAACACATAGCAACTTGTTGGCAATTATTGAAATGTAGCATTCGAATTTTCGTTGGTAAATTCACCAACCAATTTTGGTTAGAATATTGTTGGTAAGTTTACTAACGAAGAGCAAAAGAGATGGTAAATTTGGCTCGTCATTATTCAATTTTGTTAGTAACCGATCAGCAATTTCAGCTAAGAAAAAAATGAGTTGGTATTTTGTTAGTAAATTACCAACGAATTCTATATCTATATAGACATGTATAGGGTCAAAATGTCCCAGTACATCTCCCTGGGAACCACCCGAAGGGCCCCCAAGGAGGACCCCAAACCTTGGACAAGAGGCTACCCAAGGCAGCGTGAAGGAGAAAGAATGAGACCTTGTCCTCACGACACGCGCCTAGCACGCACTCATTGCCTTAAACATTATTTGGGACCGAATTGAGAGGCTGCCCCACGACGCGCAGCCCATTCTCAGATCCGGTTGCGTCGTTTTTGACATGTATAAGAGTCCCAATTCGTGTGGGGGCATTTTGGTAACTTAGGGGACGTTTAATTAATTGTTTTAGGACCTTTTTAAACCCTTTCCCAATCCAAAACCTCAAAACCCATTAATAAATAAAATTTCCAAAGTTCTCTTCTCTTTCAAAAACCCAAATTCTCCATTGAAGACCAAACTCAAGAACAAGCTATGAAGTTGGATTCTTTGAGGTTTCTTCTCAGATTTTCATGGTCTTTTTAATGTATAAGGTATGGTGATCCTTCATACCTATATAACAATTCATCTATGGAGTCCTTTCAAAGGTTTTTCAAATATGAATTCTAATTCAAGAATCCTATATTTCTATCTAGCCATGGGTTCATTCTCAAATTAATTTCAAAAGCATTCTAATGATGAATATACATGTATTTACTAATTTATGATGAATTTCTATTCAATTTTATGAAGGACCCGTTATCCTCCAAATTTCTCAAATTAGCCTATAATGTGGGTCTTGTGATCTTGACTTGATGTTTATAAAATTGTGACTAGTTTCAGACACGTGCGTGCACGTGTATTCTATGTTATTTTTTTATATTTATTATAACAATTAGAATTTTACATGTACATGCATATAACGAATAAAAAAATGTGACAATTACTAATAAAATTATAAAATTGTGACAAAAAATCAAATGAGAAATCTTATTTTAATGTATTAATTTATCAAAAAACTCTAAATTTAGAAATTTAGATAGTAATTAGCCAATTTGAATTATATATAGTCACAAAAGATTAACTTTAGCCTAAATAAAAATACAATTAAAACAACCATAAATTTATGGAAAATCAAATTAAAGAAGTTTAATCACAATAACATCAAATGAGAAATCTTATTTTAATGTATAAAATTTATCAACAAATCATAAATTTAGAACTTTTGATAGTAATTAGCCAATTTACTTTATATATAGTCACAAAAGATTAACTTTAGACTAAATAAAAATACAATTAAAACAATTAGAAATTTATGGAAAATCAAATTAAAGAAGTTTAATTGAGAGAAAACACATATACAAAATAAACAAAGAAAAAAACATGCCGCAACATATACATTCTTTTGAATGCTCTAGTCATAACAATATGTATATGGAAAAAGAAATACAAAATCTATATATATTTTTTGAATTTTTTGTAGACACTTCTCCCATAAACAATTATAATTCAAGAGACTTCTTCATTTAGTTAAAGTATGAATCAAATAAAACAATAATGATATAAGTGGCACTATTTAAACTATAGAATGAAAAAAATAACCTTAGTTAGGATACTCATGAAACAAATAAAGATGTATATGGAATAAAAATAGGATAATTAGATGGTGTAAGTTATGAAGATATATATTATTCCTTATCACAATGAAAAGAAAAAATACAATAACTGCAACTATTATTCAAAATAATAGTAGTAATTAAAGTTGCATCAAGTAATTTGTCAAAAGTATTATCTATGAAACATTGCAAATCTTTAGTGAGCATTGATTATGGATTTTATATATTGATTTAACTCAATGGCGTCATAATAAAATAATATATGTTTTTGTATAAAGAAAAAATATTTTAGTCGTTAAAAGGGTACAAATGCCTAATATTTATTTATGAATATTGTCTTTCAATTTTTTGACTTTAACAAATTTTTTTAATATTTAGTGTGGCATATAGAATGATTACTATTTATAAATAAATATTTTATAATATTTTGATTTAACACAGGATAAAATGATAATCCAATTTTATACTCTGTTGTTCAAATTTTTTTTTACCCTTCAACCAAAAAAATCTCCATAAGAAAAAAAGGGACAAATACAATGAGATCTTATCACACAGCATAATATAACACTAAAAGATTGAAGAGAAGACACCATATCAGAAAGAAAATTTATGCATTAGGATTTTATCATATATAGCCAAAAAGAACATACACAATGAAATTATTTTATACAATGACAGGAAATCAAAGAAATATAAAAAATATTATGAACAACATATATCAAAATTGTAGTCCACCTTACTTTTTTTTTCTATTAATAGACCGATATATTATTTAAATATAACAAAAAATCATTTAATATAGAAGAAAGAATAATATAATTAACAAAACTAAAACGGAAAGCAACAAGGAAAAATTGTTAGCTAAATTGTGACTTACTCTTTAATAATACGTTCATCTAAATGTCAAAATAGCGCTTCCAAATGTATTTGAACCATATTGAGCCATCATATAGTTTCATGCAATAGAGAAGACCAACAAAATTTTCAAAAAAAGGGTTGGAATATGAATTCTTGTACTTTTGAATGCTCTTGATTTGTGTTGTTATTTACTTTCTCCATGTCTTAAATATCTATACATTTTAATAATATGTGGAAGATGAAAATAATTCAAGTTAATTAGAAAGGCTGAAGTAACATATGAAGTTCAAAAAAGTCATCTTTTCATTTACCATATTCATTGTAATTAATGTAAGTTAAGTAGTGTCTTCAAAATTTAAAGCTGAAAAAACCTTTCAACTTCAGTAATTAAGTGATGCATGAATAAATAGGAGTAATAAAAAGACTTTAGAAAATCTCATCCTTTGTTTTACTCATTGAGAGTCATTGATTGGAGAAATTAAAACATTCTCCATAATCTTAAATACTTAAGAAAATTAAATAGAAGGATATGATACATACATATCATTGTGTAATTAAAATATTTATATTTAATTAAACAATAAATTAAATTTTAATTTAGTAAAAGCGCAAAATTGTAATTCAACTTTTCACTATAGATCTTCCCACATATAATAATATATGATTAGATAGTATTGAATTGCTTATTCCTGTTACTTTCTATATCAATTGAATATATATTGTGGAGGAATTATCAAAGATGATCGTTATAGTGGAGATTTCGTAAGATGACCTACTTCTTCTAAGTTGCCTCGAATGTACATTGAATTGTGTTTATTGGTATAGTCCACTAATGGTGGCGGTGTTTAAATTCTTGTACATATTTATGTTTAATGATCATGTCCTTGAAGATATTCGATGCAATATGAATTGATATGATGATTCCTATGTTAGGAAGTTGAAGGATTTAGCCTTGATTCTAATATAATGTCTAAGTGAATTGATGTTATGTGATATTATGCGTATAGTCTTCTACACTACTTGTTTGACCTAGTTGTGGAGATGATGTTATATGTATATGTGTGATGCTCATGTTAGGGTTAGGTGTAGTCTATATGGCTAACGGCGATAAATATCCTTGTAGTATGACCCTACCCATATGAACCCTATATGAATGTGTGATCAAAGTATGCTAGGAGACTTATATTTTATTGTTCAATATGTACTTTCCTCATATGATTTAATGTGAGTGTGTGTAGTCTATAGTCCTCAATACTCTATTTGTTTGTATGACTTGAGACTTGAAGAATGTTGTACATGTGTTGTGGTCTTTAGAGGGTAGTTTCCTCAATACTATGTGATAGTCATTACGTGATCATGTTGACCAATGTACACAGATTTCATTCATATCTATGAGTAGGATAGATTCATGATGACTAAGGAAAGGATAATTCTTCTATGCACGTAAGTATTTGATTAATGAAGTTATGAACATGTGTTCCTAAATGTGTTTATGTGAAGGTAGATCTCACATATATGTACAGAAACACACATGCATGTATGAATATGATATGATTATGCGAAAGGACATTCTCATATAATGTAGGTTCTACGGTGAATGTAGAATTCTCACCCTAGATACCTTTGGGCTATATGATATATGAGGGAGTAAGTCCCTAAGGCCTATTCTTTATGAAGTAATGTTATATAAAGGCTTAATTGATGTTCAAAAAGGGAGTTATTGCTAGGAACCGGGTGAACATGAAAAATGATAGTGGGAGCTTGACGTCTAGTAAGTCCGGCTTTACACCAGAGAACCTTCACTTTAGTAAGTCCGGGTTCCCAACATAGATGTTGTCTCATGAGATGGAAAAATTCACTGTTAGTTAGTCATCATTTCTAGAAGCAATCTCTATTTTCTTTAACTATGTGTTCACATATTACTCTAGCTTAGTGGATCTACCTAGAATACCTATGTATGAATGGTTGCACCTTCGGCAAGTGTTAACCCTCTCTTTTTGATGAGGGAGTAGAAAACCGAATTCAATGTAGCTCACATGTTCTATGTCGGTTATGGCTATGTCTCCCAAAGATTAATAATTAACTATGATGTGAAGATGAACTCTAATCTAAATTCCTTGAGAAGTGTACTTTTTATGGAAAGACTATGCACCCTACCTATACATTGCACTAGATGACTTCAAGAAAGCATAGTATTTAAGACCCTTATGAAGTAATGATTTATGTTATGTATGACTTGTATGAATGCATGTTAAGTTACCTTGTAATGTTAAGATATGAAATATGACTATGCATGTGAATTACACTTGTGGCTTCTAAATAAATTTACTCAGTAAATGTGGGGGTATGAGATTCAGTATGTACATTGCACAGGTAAGCTTGTGAAAGGATTTATGAGGGTGGTTTGCCTATAATATGAACTAAATGATTTATGACTAAGGTTATAAATAAAGGAAAGAGTCCATACACCATGATATGAAGTACGTGGGTTGTAAATGAATATGTCATTACTTGTTGAATATGTTATGACTTGTTAGATATATTATGACTTGTTGAGTATGTTATGCTTAGTCTTGGGTGACTTCTTAGGTACACTTGGTAGAAGTAGCATTACGGGATATTACCTACACATTGCACTAATGTGACTTAGGAGTTGTCTTAGGTGATGGTCCTTATGTGAAGTTGATGTCTTTGATGTGCTTATGGCTTGTGAATATATGTGGTTGTATTTATGAAGCATATTATGAAAGACTATTGTAAGGTGACCTCAAGGTGATACATTGCACTAGGTACGCTTGAGGGTTACTTAAGAAATGAAGTAAAATAAAAGAGAGGTAATGTATAATGTGTATTGAATATGCTTATAATAATGATAAATGACTTTATATGTTATTATGAGTATTATCCATGTCTATATTATGTATGTGAACTATATTAAGCTTATATGTGACTATGTTAATGAAGATTACTAAAAAGACATATTGCATGATTTCAAATGAAATGTCCTATTTAAATGCATGTTTTTGCATGGTTGTCATACTTAGTACATTCTTTTACTAATACCATTCTTCTTCATCTTTTTACACCAAGGGTAGGTGGTGATGTCTAGAGGATGTATCCTTGGTTAAGAGCTCGGATAGATCTCCCAAGTTCAAGTAAAAAGACCCTTATTATTCAAGGGTTGCCTATGTCAAGATTTTTCTTTAAGTTGGTGTAATTGCTTAGACTTATATTTTATTATGTGAAGGGTCGTGTCCCTATTCTATTCTATTGAGTTATGTCTTAAGATGGCAAAAAGGCATTAGAGTCTAACTATGTATTAGGATATTTTATATATATATAAAACAATGTTCTAGTATATGAAGTGCTATGAAAAGTTTTTAACTTTTCTGCTATTTTTAGGATTATGCAATGAATGATGTCTAAGGGCTTGTCTTAGACCTTTGAGAGGTCGACGACGCCGTGTGGCGATCTAAGAGTACTCTAATTTCTTGGGGGAAACCTAGGGTCGTAACATGGACTATGAGGTCAGAAGAATTAATGTTAATGAAGATGTTTCCAACTTTGCATTGTTTGCAGATTGTGATCCTACAATTTTTGAGAATGTCGCTAAAGAGTAAAATGGAGGAAAGCTATTGATGATGAGATTAATGTTATTGAAAGAAACAATACCTGGGATTTAAGAAATCTTCTTAAGGGGCACTCAGTCATAGGTTTCAAGTGGGACTACAAGACGAAACTCAAAGAAAATGGTTAAATAGACAAGTATGAGGCACGATTTGTGGCTAAGGGATAAGAGTAAGAACATGGTGTGGACTACACATAAATATCTTCTCCAGTTGCAAGGAATGACACAATAAGAATGATAATTGTCGTGGCGGCACAAAATTTGTGCCCTATCTTTCAATTAGATGTCAAATCAGCTTTCCTAACTGGATAATTGGAGGAAGAGTTATTTATCGAGCAACCTTCTGGTTACATAAAAGTTGGAGATGAACATAAGGTATACAAGTTTAGAAGGGATCTTTACGGACTAAACAAGCTCTGTGGGCTTGGTATAGTCGCATCGCGGCTTAATTTCTAAAATTTTGTTTCCAGACATGTCCATATGAACACTCTTTTTGTTAAATCTGGAGTATTTGTAAAAATGTCTATAGTGTGTTGAAATTTTGATGATCTTATATTTACTGGAAATGATAGTGTCATGTTGTCTGATTTCAAGAGATCTATGATGAATGAATTTGAGATGTCTGATCTTGGGAAGAGGCATTATTTTCTTGGTTTAGAAGTAGTGAAATCTGTTGATAGGATACTCGCTTCACAAAAGAAATATATACGGAAAATTTTAGATCGATTCAAGATGAAGAATTGCAATTCCGTCGATACCCCAGGTGAGTTTGGTTCGAAGATAAACAAAAAGTTGGAAGAGGAAATAGGTAGACAACACACTCTATAGGCAAAATGTAGGTAGTTTGATGTATCTTACTGCTACAAGGCCTGACACCATGTATGCTCTATGTCTTATAAGCAGGTATATGGAGAGTCCGACAGAAATTCACTTGCTAGATGCCAAGAGAATCCTTCTGTACTTACAAGGAACTAAGAATTTTTTGTAAGAAGGGCGAAAAATCTGATTTGATTGTTTTTGCTGATAGCGATTATGCATGAGATCAAGACGATAGAAAGCATTTCAGGCTATTTTTTTGTGCTAAGAACAAGGGTTGTTTCATGGTTTTTTAGAAAGCAAAAAGTTGCCACTTTATCGATTACTGAATCGGAATTTGTTGTTGCAACAACTTGTCCTTTTCAAGATGTTTGGTTTAGGAGAATTGTTGAAGAACTACAATACAAAAAAGAAAGAGCAACTACAATATTCTGCGACAATAATTCGGCCATTAAGATGTAAAAAAATAATGTTTTACATAGAAGAAGCAAACACATTGATGTGAAGTATTATTTCCTGCGAGATCTCAATAATGAAGGGACAATAGAGTTGCAGTACTGCCGAAGTGAAGACCAATTGGCACACATATTTACTAAACCTCTCAGGTATCTCCCTTTCCAAAAGCTGAGGAAGTTGATGGGAATCAATACAATGAATGAGTTCAAAAAGATGCAATTAAACAGAAGCTTGATAACTTTCACTTCAAAGGGAGGGCTTAGTTTTAAAAATTAAGTTTAGTAATTAAGGTTCTGTTATAAATAAAATGCCTATATGATATGTTTTTCCTAGTCTTTAGGAACTAATTTAAACGTGGACAACTTTCAAGTTTTATGATTGTAGTTCCTAATTTATAGCTTCAAGTTGTTTTAGCATATAAAGAATTGCATTGTTAGCTCTTAAAGTCATTCAGTAAAAAACAACTCCTTCAATAATATTTCCTTTCTGTTTATATCGTCTTTAACTTACAGATATGTTTTTAGATTCTATTTTTTTCCTATCACCTTACATGTATGGTGAGGAAGTTTGTACACGACTAAACACATCCTGCTTCTCATATCTGCCACCATCTCAAGAGAATAGAGGGATAGCTGTGTAAACATAAGGTTTTTCTCCATCAGAAGCTTCTTGTTTTGGATTTAAGAACACCCTTACCTTATCTCCTAGGGAAAGAAACGCCTCGACAAAGCATTCACAAATAAATCCCAGCTCAAAAGTGGTGTTCCCCTTACCGTGTTCTGCTTAATGTGATAATACCATATCCTAGATATACCTTTGAGATGATATTGTGCTAACTCCATAGTTTTTGCATCAACAACACGCATGACGTCAAATACTTTTTGAAGTTCTTACACAAAATTCTCCAGATCCCCAATAATCTTCGACCCTGTGAGTAACACACAAATTCTAGACGCATTAACCACATATTTATGACTCTTTCCTTATTGAACAGTGTGATTTTCAACAATCCGAGTTAGCATTTGTAACATTCTTGAACTCAAAATATGTGACATCTCCATATGGGGTTTACACTTATGATCCATTGGTATCTTCATGACCTTGAGAATTGACATTCCTCCTAAAAGTACGTCCTCAAACAGCCGTTGATAGAGACATGATCTCAAAGACACAAATAAGAGTGAGTTAGAAGAGACTTCTATGAGTTGAACTATATCACACAAACATGAGTAGTAAGAAGATTATACATGTGGTGTGCTTAACAATAATAATAATAATGACTGTACTAGACACGGCTACATAGACACCCTTAGACTCTGGAACTCAATGCTTTGATAAAATGTTTGTTAGGCCCCGAGCCTACACCCTAGATGTGTCTGACACTTGAAAATAATAATTGGTCAAAAAGTGAACCCTTATCCTAGAGGACTACCTAGTCGATGACTTAGACAAGCTGTGATAGGCTCAACAGAATTAAATCAGTTAAACTCAAATACTCATCTAATTAAATTAGGAAAATACTCAATAACAGTACTTATAGTATTTAAAAAATGAAAGAGAGTAAATATTGAAGGACACCTCTACTATATCTATCTATGAAGCTTTTCCTAATAAAAAAAGGATGTCCATGTAAGGAGGCTCCCAAAAGATAGATGGAGTGTAGAGTAATGTCAACGAAGCAGTTGTTTATGATCCTGAATATGTATCATAAAAATATGTAGGAAAAATGACATAAGTACATTCAATGAATGATCATTTTATCTACCTGCAGCCGAATAATTGAATGAATGGAATGCAATATATAAAATACACTCAAGATGGAGATAAAGAAATAAAGAAGTTAAATCATTTTAGTCTTTATAAAATTCTCACTCATATTTTAAGTCAACATAATCAGTAACTCTATTGGGAGATTTTCTAACCGATAATCTTCAATATGAGTTTCATAATAATACAACATCTCGCCCACGCTGCCAAAACTTCCTATGAGGTGATTGGGTATAGCACCTGTAAATTAGGGCCTCATTTGTTTGCATTAAGATTAAGATGTCTAAATTTAAATATATATCTGAATATTAAGATTTGCATTCAGATCCAGGTTTCTTTTATGTGAATAAACATCTGAATGTGGTCTTTACATCAAAATACTAAATTTAATGTTGTCTGTTTCCAATATTTAAATGTTGAAGTGAAATTGAACATTATAAATTTTCAATTCAACAAAATATGTCACTTTTGATTTTAAAAAAATAGTTTTGATATAATAATGATTTGGAGTACTATCTTTTCATTCAAAAGCGTTGAGAAACAACAACGCACAAAAAATTATTATTGCAACCAGTGTTCTTGACACATCAATACAACAAAATTATTACTATAAAAAATACTTGAAAGGATTTATGAGAACGTACCAGTTAGGAAAAAATTGTGTTTGATCGACACAAATGAGAAAGAAAGTTTTTAGTTATGAGATGAAATTGATGTGTATATCTATGTCGATGATTTGTTTGTATCTATTGATTTGATGCTTAAAACATACAAGACATAGTTTTCTAATCCAATTTGAACTCGGATTTTTAAAATGTTCGGTTGAAATCTACACGAGAATTGTTAAATGTTTGGAATTCGGGTTACTATTTTTATCGTTTTTAAAAAAAACCATAGTTCCATATGTTTTCCTTTTTCTGGAAGTGGTTGCAAAAAATATTAAGCAGCAAGAGAAAAATTTATATGTTTGGGGTCCATACTTGATACTTTAGCTGAAAAGTTTAGTTTTGGATTTGGGGATGGGAAGATCTTCAGTTGGAATTTAATGTGAGGATATCTCTGTGGTTTCAGTCCATTGATGTTATTAAGTTTTTCTACATCTTGATTCATTAAAAAAATGGAACATGGGATTGGTACTTTTTGTGATTTAGAATTAAGCAGAAAAGAAGAAATTTTATGCCTTTTGATTGAACTAATGGTTTTGAATCTGAATTTGGGGATTGTGGAATTGGAAGAGTTTTTGTTGGAATTTGTTGTGAGAATATCTGTGTTGTTTCAATCCATTGATGTGCTTCAGTTTTGCTTTATTAAATAAATGAAACACAAGTTTGGTACTCTTTTTTGAGGTCTCTGATTCATTGTCCAGAAAAGGCAAAAACACATGTCGATGTCTAATATTTTCTTTATATCGTGGTTAAAGAATATAGACATTGTAATACCAGAGTTGCATGAGATGCACATTGCTCATATTGTTTCTATTCGGTCTGAATCATTGTGCACACTGAATCTGGATTGTGGTGACAGGTGCACAATTTTGCTTTGAATATTGTAGTACATCACATGTCTTCTTACTAGATCTCAATGTCTTATTGGGAGAAACTTCAAATTATTTCACGATATCCTCCTTGTTATTTGTTTTCTTCTTCTTTTTCAGTTACAAGGAAAGGAGCGAGATTGACGTATGACACACGTACAACTCTAGAATTTTTTGTTCATATATTGCAGCAGACTATTGCTGCTCAGCGGCTTAAGTGAGGCATGTTTTTTTTAAGCTACCTACACTAAATCAATCTAACTGGAAAGTAATGCTTCATTTGGAAAGCACAATTCGATGATGACAAGGAAAAAATGTTCTAGGACTTTTGTCTTCTAATTTTTTGGTTGTTCAGTAGTTAAATATATTCTTTTATGCTTGGTTTGTGCAAATACTCTGTAATGCTAACCTTTTAGATTAGTGTCGTATGCATTTCTTAGAGATACAAACAGAAATAGATCTTTCGTAAGTACAAAGAAACATGATTGACATAACTCTTGTCTAGATTCTCGCAGGTGGAAGTTAATGTATTTCCGTATGAATATTTTCAAGAAGGTGGAATCATTGTGACACCTACAAATGGGTCCGTCAAGGACTTCCATACCTTCACCAAGGCTACTCTATTCCTTTTATTGAACATATTTCTTATTTTTTCACGTGTGCACATTTTGTCACTCATCTTTTTTTCAAACTATTCTCCTCTTCGGTTTCTTCTGCTCTTCTTTTTTGTTTCCCCCCTTCTTTTAATTGGTGGGACTTCTGGAGCTGATACTATATTCTTATACATGAAGTGGTCATGTGACTGACTTGTTAATGCAGATACCTCAAACATTAAATGGCTAGTTCAGAATGTACAGATAGTACATTAGTAAGCAGATACTTGTCAACGTTAGATTTTTGACATACTGGGCTTCAGTGCATAGGCATGAATATTCCTCTCACCATTTCTGATACTTATTTCTTTTTCAGCATGACAGAAACAAAAATTCCAGCAAGTGCTCTTAATGTTGGGGAGACTTATTTGCAAATTTCAGGTTTCTCCCTTAGTCAACTCTTACCAGATAACATAAACTATGGAGTTAGTTACAACCATACAAAGGTTGTTTCTACTATTTGAAATGATGTATTATATATTTCATGAAATCTTACGTAGTTTATTAAAAAAGAAAATCTTGTAGGACGTGCTGCGGTTATTGTCCCTGTAAGTTGAAGCACCTTTCGTGTTTACCCGGGGTAGTTAGTCGACCAGTAGTCATTCAGGAATTACCCATTTTCTTAGGAAGTAAGGTAAGATTTTATATTTCCCTTCATTTACTCCAAAAATATAAAAACTTTATCCCATGCGGAAGCATATTTAGCCCAGATTTCTTGCAAGTGATCCAATAAAGTAGGATTTATTCATTACATTCAGAAAGAGGTATATTCAATTAGTACAACAATGGTAGTTATTGCTATCTCATATTAGTGAGTTACATGCTCAGGTTGGTTAACACACAGAAGAGCTTCTCATAGGTATGCAACTCATTGGCCGACCCTGGTGTGAAGCTTCCACATTCCACTAAATCAAGGTTTTGAAATTCTAGTGATCGGAAATTCTAGTTTACATGTTTGAGAACTTTTTCTGTTGTCCAATTGTTCTCCTCTTTATGCCACTCATTAATGTATGCGTTTTTCTATGTTAATGATCTCATCTTGACTTGAAATAATCTCAAAGTGGTGGTCTATGAAGGTGTGGTCAAGGAAAAAACATCTACTGAAGCAGAAGCACGACAGTTAAAGAAATTTTTGCCATTGCTTTAATCAATTTCATACTAAATTAGTTTTATGGTTCTTCTAGTCGTACACTGTCAACTTGAAGATTATGCTAATGGACATGCAGTGACTGTGAGTTCTGTTCTTGTCTCAAACCTGGCAACAGGAAGCAGAATAGGAGAGTGGGACAAAGTCGAGGTACCTCTGTTGATTTCACTCATTTTCAGTTATTTGATAGGTCTGGATGATTTTTTGTTTTTTGTTCTCTCATTAGTTGGTGTCTACTTCTAATTTAAAATTGTTGCTATGCTGTTATTCAAAATTTTGAGAAATAAAAGTAAAACGTTCAGCAGTGATTAAGGACTTCTACACGTTGGAATAGGCTTATCAGATACATAAGAAGGTTCCAATTCCCAATAACTATTGAATAGAAAAGTTATACAGAGATGATTTGGTTGAAAGTTGAAGTTAACTAGTTGAAGTAACGCTAGATTGGAACTACATATTTGTACTTGTCGAGTAAAGAAAATTAATAACTCCTGAAATGATGTTGAAATAAATGACACGCTGTAAATTACTCCTCCACACATATTCAATTACAAAGTTGTTAGATTCTCAAAATTATTACATGAAATGTGTACATTAACTACCTGAAATGTTAAACCTAATCACATTTATTTTATTTTTACTCGTTTAGGAAGAGTGATAACATTTCTTTTGGTTGCTGATCTATTTCCATGACATAGCACACAAAGTCATTGATAAACTGGTACAATTTTCAGTTGAACTGTTAATTGTTGATCATATCAAACGATGAATGCTGTAGTCTGTTGTCTTAGGATTTTTTCTATTTCGATCAAATTGAGAAAAGGATCATTCTTTATGTTGCTGCTGGCTTGACTTATATCAAGGAAGTGGTAAGTGTTACAACGCCACCTTATGCTCTAATGTCATCCAACATAAGTCATATTCATCATGGTGTTAACTTTTTTTTTTTAACTTGTTAACATTTGTTTGTTTGAAGAACGTAACCGCTTTTTATCTGAGTTAGACTTCCCAGATTATGCATATTCAGCCCCAATGCAAATACAAATGAATTCTTTCCATGATTCATATAAAGGAAGAAACTGATATATTCTCTTTAGGCCTATGGGAAACCCACTTAAGAGTATCGAAAGGGTGTTCTTTCATAAGGCACAATTGAGCGAGAGGTGTCTAACAACATAAAAAAGATATTAAAAGTGTTCTGCATTAATTCTGAAAGGAACTTGTCTATTGCAGACAATGTACCACTAAAGATATACCTTTTAGAATCTCTTTTCTATAAAAGTCTAGTCTTTTAGACCATATCACATTTTATTACTTGATTTCACTAAGCACTAAATGCTTTTGTGACTTGCTTGCCAACCACTTGAAGAAACTTTTTAGTACTTTTTAAAATTCAATAGATGTCGAAAATACTACATAACATTTATTATGTAAAATATTTTTTTTATCTAGGTGTGTTGGGTCGACTGATAATGTGATGTTTCTTCTTCACCTATATTCTCTTTTGATTTTACAAGGAACCTCCTTTAAGGTTTTGGTTATTATGAAGTGTAGCCTACATATGAAGATATACAATTATGATGTATTACTTATGTCTAAAATATCCAACTTATTTATTTCATCAGATAAAAATTATTAACAACAAATAGGCAATTAAACCAGATACCTACTAAATAAAATTTTGTATTTAATGCTCTCCAATTATGTACTTCCACAACTTTATTGTTATGAATTGGTTCGGCTTATAATATGAGCATATTAAATACATGACTTATTTCACTAACTTATAATTTTATTATGAATGTGCAGGAAAATGTCAATAAGTGGATTTCAATAATAGTCAGAAGTAAACTCGATCTGTTGTAGTGAACGATGAAAAGTTTTTGTTATGTTGTCATACATATGTTTCAATGCGCACATTTTATTTTGTTGAATTCGTTGATATTAGAGATCTTTAAGGAATCACTTTCTAAGTATTGGTTGTATAAGACATGTTTCTCAAAGTTTATATGAAATTTATAGCTTCAACACTTATGTATTTAATTATGTGATTATTGAATGTATAGAAATAAAAGTATTATTTGTAAAAACGTAAAATTGTGGCTATGAAATTCTACACAATATTGTCACACTTTAAAAGTGTTGTTGTAGGGACGTCAAATGTGTGGCTTACTCATAAGAAAAGTTACACTTTATAAATGTTGCTCTTGATTAGATATCAAAGGCAACACTTTTTAAGTGTGACTAATAACAAAGAAAAGGCCACGCTTTTAAGTGTGGTATAATAAAAAAATATGTTGCTAATGAATCACTACAAAGAGTCCCCTTATGCATCTTTGGCCACACTTTTTAAGTGTAGCATTTGTGGCAACATGTAAAAAGAGTAGCCTAATGTCAACGCTTACGCTGCCTTAGGCCACCCACTAAAAAGTGTTGCCTAAAGTCCAAAAGTGTGGCCTTTTTTTTTAGTGTAGACTACACTTTATTGGGGTGGGCGTAGGCCTAAAATGGTGTAGTGGTAGTTCTAGTTTATTATTTGATAACTTGTCATATAAATCTGAATGTTGTTAAGAGTCTCTTATAGATCAGATTCATTCAAAAATGTACATACCCATTAAGAGGTTTTTGTAACAAATAAAACAAATGAAATTGATTGGTTGAATCTGAATGATTCAGATTCAGACCTAAAAACCTAACGTACTTAACAGACTGAATATGAATGGTTAAAATTCATACCTTCATTAAGTTAAAACAAATGAAGCCTATGTGGATCAAGTAAGCCACAAGGATTTATCTAAAAAAATTATAATTCTTCACCCATGTTTTTAGACATGGTCGTTAGAATCTACTCAAAAGTCTTGTTTAGTTATCACAGGAATCAATTCAATACAATTATTGGTTAAAATGATTTCTTAATAAATAACTCAATAATAAGGGCAAGATAAACATTAACAATCAAATCTAGAATCCAATGCATTATATAAGAAAAACTCAACAATTACAAATAGGAATTCGAACTTCAACCGTACTACTCATAAAGACAATACTCGAAGTCAAGGATAAAAATCACAGATTACTCTAATACTGATTTGATAATAGATGTAGCATATAAGAACGAACTAGTCCAACACTATGATAGCCTTACATATTTGGGAGAACAAAAATCTTGGCAAAATTGATGGAAACTTGAAGAATGTTTGAATCCCTAGCTTTTGTTCCTCCTCCATTAACCTCTCTCGATTGATTTGACGTTTTATAGAACATAGAAAGGATGTTTAACAGTGCCAAGACATTTAAATAGGTGTAAAAAGAGTGGGATTAGACTAAGAAGTGTTGGGAAATGTCTGAAATACCATTAATAATTAATAGAAAACCCAAAACCCCAAGTGTGTTTAACAGAGGTCATAATTGCCCGTCGCGAGTGTGAATGTCCACCGCAATCAGGCCATTATGAAGATCTAATATTTATTTTCCCAGCAACTATGACGTTACACTACTGTTGGTGTGACACTATTGTTGCTCCATGTCAAGAAATTGACTTCTCGTTACATGTCATCCTCTGAACACCGGAAATGCCAGAAATTTCTACTTGTGTGAAAAGCCACCTGATGGTTCGTTAAAGGGATGATGTCCCATCAAGGCTTCCATCAAATTTTTTTGACACCTGGCTATACTTGAAGCAAACTTTTTCCGTCAATGTTCGAGGGCCTTACACGTGATGAGGGAGGTAGGGAAATCCTAACCCTAGATAAATTGGGCTTTTTTAGATCCTCTAGACAATTGGTGAGGTTGCAAATGAGTTGGTTGTGCCTCCAACATTTTTAAGTATTCACCAGTTTCCATGTTTTGATGTTGTGCTAGTATGTTCATGATGAGTCTCATGCACTCAAGTATGATGCGGTCGAGTGTGATGATCATTTGACTTTAGTGGGGGAGATAATTTAAATTATAACCATAGATGTGTAGAGGTTGCTTTAAAGAGCCATTCATGTGTTAAAATTCCATTACAGGTGAATTCCTATTGATGAGGCTTACTAGGAGAAAGAGCATGAGATGCAAGAGAAGTTTCTCAACTTGTTTGAGCCTTCAGGTACTTTGCGACTCAAAATTTTGAGGATAATAGTAATTTTTGTAGTGTATGTTGTATTGACACTCCATGTCACTTCTATGCTGATTCCATCAGCTCATTGCTTAGAGCATTCTTATAGTACTGGACTAAAAAGTCACATGGTCATTTCTATTGGTTTTAAGTGAATTTCGATGTTTTTCAGCTTTTGAACCCTAAACGATTGATTTTGATAAATGGTTTGGGAGCAGAACCTCATAATCTAACTTTAGAGGATCCATCAACTCCGAAAGGGTCATTTCACTATTGTGGCATGGTCAGCAAGGCTCCAAAAGCTTTTAGTGTGATTTGTATTGTCGTACTTTTAGCTTTTTAGTAGATTGATCTACATTCTTGGTAAATGTGCCTAAATGAGAATTCTATTAGCGTAGTTAGCTCTACATTATTGTGTTTTGTCTATAACAACCCTCAGTGCGAATCTAGACTCTTCTAGGCTAATTCAAAGTTCCCTTGTGGATTTTGGATAAGATAATGTTTTGGTGTGGGACCCTCTTTTGTAGAGATGACCTCAGATGAAAGTTTTGACATATCTTTTGAGTACGAGTATCAAATTTAATCAGGCTTCATATATCATTTCCATACTTGGGTTCCAAATGAATTTTTAAACACCCGAACATTTTTCATGTTCCCAAAACAAGCAGATACGCATTAGCTAATGCAGGCCAAAATTGGCGTTTGCGTTCGCGAGCACTGGGTCATGATCATGGAGACTAGAGGATGTGGTTACGTGTTTTGTGACTAATAACGGTTGATTAATGAAGACTCCATATGTTTATAGAATTCTATTTTCGTAATTCCTAATCCTTAAGAATCTGTTGTTAATAGTCTTTATTTTTTTTCTAGGTGTTCTATAGATCATATATTATTATAAGAGGGAACAAAAAAAGTTAAAAGTTGAATTACGATTTTACCCTTATTACAAATTAAAATATTATAAAAATATTTAAGTATTTAATTTAAATATTAAGTTACATTATTTTAATGGAAATGTTAGTGACTTTTGCACTTCTTTAGAATAATTCTTCATTAAAGTATCTAATTTAATTTATTTTCTTGAATTATTTACCCTTTAAATAGATACATGTATATGATTTATCTTCTAAATTAATTTATGTTCTTAATTAATATTTGTCTTAAATTTTTGTAACACTTGACCTTTCAACTTTGTAAGTGAATCTTCATATTCCAAAGCTATATTTTTCCTATAAATACAATCTTTTAACATTATTTTTATAGGAAGATTTATATGTGATACAATTTTTTGTGTGTGGAAGACTAGAGAAGCTTTAATCAAGTGAAGAAAATTTCAAGGCAAGAAAATTTATGTCAAGATTACAAGGCATAGTATGATTCTACTAAAGTATCGAAGCTTGATGTATTTTTTTTTTACTTATTTGTCGAGATTGGAACTATGGTAAGACCCCGCCATTTATGTAGTTAAATATCACTTTCATTAACTTGTCTTCCAAATATTTTAATTTTTTATGGTCAAAAGTTGAATGTTTATTACTAAAACTTTGTTTCAATTTGCATTATCAAGAAAAAATAGAAAAAAGATTGCCTTAGAATTTTTCTATTTTTCGTTGGCAATGTTATGCTAATCTTGCTCCTGTATATGATACTTTATCTTTGTATTTGTAATTTTGTTTTAAGAATATATTTGATTGAAGGGTGTGTTTTTTGCTTTAGAAAATGAGACAAATACAATCATAAAAATAGTGTATAAGACATGCAAAACAATTAATGCCTACAAGATTTTCTAATTTCAAATTATTAATAATTACGTTTATGCATTTTAAATTTTAAATATTTGTAAAGAATCATTCTTACATGTTCTTGTGGATAAAATCTATAGTTTTTCGACAATTTTCATTAAAATTATCATGAGATCCAAATCCCAAAGTAAAAAAAATGATACACCTAAATGTTTAAGAAGTTAGAAGATCTTCTATCCTTTGACCAAATATTGCTCCTATTAATTTTTTAACAAAAAAATTTAAAATATATTTTAACAAACTTTTAATTGTAAGTATACTAATATTGTCATTTTGACTCTCCATTAAATTAAAATCTAATTTATTTAATTAAATATTAATATTTTATTTGTATAATTACATAATTTAAATATCAATCATTGCAATTTAAATCTTAGTTATTTCCTTCTAATAAGTTTTTTATTTATAAATTTGAATTATTTAATTGCCTTCTACTTAATGAGAAGGAGAATTTCATCTTTTACTAATTAATGTCAAACATTTTATCTTCTTGAAATGTATAAATATTAATTTAATTTCAACATTTTTATGAGACAAAAAAGATATTTTAAGAAAGTTAATCATAAGATAGTGTGCCTCCATTTTTATTTTTGCTACTTTATTTTATCTTTTAAAACGAAAATTATTCATCCTTATGAAGTAAACGTGCAACGCACGTTTCGGAAACTAGTTCTATATATAACAGCCATATGGTCAAAATAAAAATACAAATTTTTTTATCTTTTGCTCTGGCTTCTTTATGGTATCACCGGACTTCTAAACTCCCACGAATTGATCCTTTTTTTTTTCTGCTTAACTTACCGAAATGCCCCCCAATACGTATATGACTAATGCTGATGGAGTTAATAACACCCTCACTATTGTCCAATTCAATCGTATGAACCAACTGACAGTAAAATAAACTGACAGTCACAACTTCTCCCTGGGAAAAGCTAAAGTTTCAATGCTTCAAGGTGGTCCCCAATATCTATAGGGTCTCGATGGATCCATCCCTGCCCCGACTCGCAAAATCTCACAAAGCAATCAAGATGTTGCTAACCCTGGCTTCGTTCTTTGGTACTGCCAAGATTAGTAAATTCAAAATGCTATGTTGGCCTTCGTTCATGCTACACTTTCCCCCACTGTTGCGAGATCGACTAGCTCGCCTCAGTAAGGACTCTCGTCCAGACCCAGATTATCTCCATCAAATTCTATCACTTTGTGATTAACTTGCAACTGCTAGTGGGCCTATATCGAATACAGAACTCATTGTTAACATTCTTAGTGGACTCGGATATGAATTATTAGAACTCTCTGCTTCCATTCGTGCTTGAGATTCAACAATTTACTATGAAAAATTTTACGGAAAACATCAGGATCACGAGCTTTTTCTAAAGTTTGAGGACGACAAGAACCCGCGACCAACTAATATAACCAATGCAGCAACACAGATTACCACCACAACTCCTCCTCTCCAGGGTAACAATGATTAGTCTCGTAGTCGATGTCCATGTGCGAACCCTCCTCCAAACAATAGGCACCATCCTCCCAACAATAGGTAATGGCAGGCACAACCATTTAACCCACAAAGAAACAACTAGCAGCAACCCTTAGACAAGAATATTTGTATCCAACTATGTGATCATGTAGGTCATTCTGCTAAGGTCTGCATATCTCAATCCCTTTACCATATGCAAGCTCGGGCAAACATTGCTGGTCATTTTCCTCATTAACAGACCCCTTGCATTGTAGATAGTGGAGCAACTCATCATATTGTGTCTGATGCTCCAAGCCTAGACAATGTACATGACTACCACAGAATCGAAGAGATCACTATGGGCAATGGTCAGACCATTATGATATCCCATACCGATAACGCTACATAAATGCATCAAATCACCATTTCAAACTGTTATTGTTATAGTAACCTGTATTTATAAGATTAACCAATAAACAGAAAAAAATAAGATGAAGCAGAAAATACATAAAATACAAGAAGTAATCTGAGTCCGTAGAAACTACTTTGTGTCCTTAAGAAATTTAATCCCCTCACTGTACCCAAGGTTATGAATTAATTTCTCCCAAGATAAAACGGATTAAACCTGTTAAAGAAATAGCGGTACCTCAAATTTCTTTAACTTCAGAGAACATCAGAACAACAACAAGTCACAAAGACTCAGTCGATCCACACTTTGATTTTAGTTGAGAAAAAAATAAATGCAGAGAAGGAAATTTTTTCTGTGTTTAAAAAATCGAAAATTGGCTTCCTTTTATAGCCATTTTCAGCAAGAAACGTCTCCGTTCAGAGAAATTTGTTCAGACCCGTTTTATCCAGAAAGTTGTCTCTTGGAAAAAATAACAACTTTTCAGAAAAATGGGTCTGTTAGGAAAATAATGACTTTTTGGAAAGTAACGACTTTTCTGAAAGAGTAACAATTTTTCGGAATGTTACCGTTACCCGCAAATTTATAAAAGATAATATTAACAGGATTTATTTTATTTTAAAAAAATTGATTGAATAAATTTTTCAATCAATCACATCATTTTCCAAATTCAAAGCCAAAGCCGAAGCCGAGGGGGCATCTTCTTCTTAGCTCTTTAAGAAGTAATGGAAGTGTTTCCTTATATAAAGACAACAATTTCCCTATTTTTTTTGCTGATATGGGAGAAATGACTTTTCATTTGCACTTTGCAAATGACTTTTCATTTTCCCTCAAAAATAGTTCCCTCACTTTTCATATTCTCTCTTTTCTTTTCCTATTCACACTTGCTAAACCCCAAAAATTCCCACATGAATGGGGAAGTCTATTGTTAAAACATATGCATGAAAAAACTTGTGTGTCTTGTAGGTAAAGCTTAATCGCATCTGGATTAGTAGGTTTCCCTTTAATCTTTCCGTAGTTAACATATATCGGATATACTCGGTCAATCGGTAGAATTGATATCTTTGAACCGTTGAGCTTTGGTGTATACCTAGACAACATATATCACACAATCAACCCTTGAACTATTTTTAGTTCCCATTGTTTTGTTCGTTTCAGCCATGAACACATCTTGGATAGTAAGTGCTTAAGGAACTGGCCTTACCGGATTCTCCTTGAAGCGGCTTACACTTCACACTTACATAGGTGATTTCTAAATGTGTTATCCCATAGATACACCATTCGATATTCCCTGTATCAAACTTAGAAACCATTAAAAAGTCCTTATGTCTTTATCCTGGTTACTAAACATTGTCTCGTCATGAGAATGAATCATAAAATAAAATTTTTTTCTTGACAATGTTGAACCGTCATCAATGACTTTGTTTTATCTCCTTGAACCTAGATCTTGGGATCTCCAGTCTTCTAGGTAGAGTAATCACCACGATGACTTGTTCTCGGCCATAGTCCCATTCCCGTGGATGATTTCTCAATTCCCTCTCTATTTAGTCCTTTTGTAAGTGGATTCGACAAATTATCTTTTGACCTCACATAGTCAATTATGATAATTCCACTAGAGAGTAGTTGTCTCACAGAGTTATGTCTTCGTCTTATGTTACGAGACTTGCCATTATACATAAGGCTTCCAGCCCTTCCTATTGCAGCTTGACTATCACAGTGGATGCACATAGGGGCCATTGGTTTGGGCCAAAATGGAATGTCTTCTAAGAAATTCCGGAGCCATTCAACTTCTTCACTTGCCTTGTCTAAAGCAATGAATTCAAACTCCATTGTAGATCGAGCTTTACATGTTTGTTTGGATGATTTTCAAGATATTGCTCCTCCACCAATAGTAAAAACGTATCCATTTGTTGATTTTGTTTCAGTTGACCTAGTAATCCAATTTGCATCACTATATCATTCAACAACGGCTGGATATTTGTTGTAATGTAAAGCATAGTTTTGAGTGTTATCTAAGTATCCCAAAACTCTCTTCATTGCCAACCAATGACAATGATTAGGATTACTTGTGTATCGACTCAGTTTACTGATAACACAAGATATGTCTGGTCATGTACAATTCATGACATACATTAAGCTTCCCAATACGCTGGAATAGTCCAATTGAGACTGACTTTCACCTTTATTCTTTGCAAGATGAAGGTCTACATCAATTGAAGTCTTTGCCCTTTTAAAATTAAAAAAATTGAATTTTTCAAGTATCTTTTGAATATAATGAGTTTGAGACAATAATAGACCGTTAGGAGTTTTAAGAACTTTAATTCCTAATATCACATCAACAACTCCTAAATCTTTCATATCAAACTTACTAGCGAGTATACGCTTTGTAGATTTTATATTAGCGATGTCTTTGCTCATTATAAGCATGTCATCTACATATAAGCACAAAATTTAACTTCCTGATTTGGAGTACCTATAATGTAAACACATTTATCACATTCATAGATCTTAAATCCATTTGACAACATGGTTTGATCAAACTTTGCATGCCATTGTTTTGGTGCTTATTTTAGTCCATAAGGTGACTTAATACGTTTGCACAGTTTCTTTTCTTTACCAGGAACTACAAAACCCTCAGGATGTTCTATGTAAATTTCTTCTTCAAGCTTTCCATTTATGAAGGTTTTTTTCACATCCATTTGATGAATTTCAAGACCGTATACTGCAACTAGTGCAATTAACATCCGAATTGATGCAATCCTTGTCACTGGCGAGTATGTGTCAAAATAATCAAGACCTTCTTTTTGTCTAAAACCTTTGATAACAAGTTTTGCTTTATATTTGTCAATAATTCCATCATCTTTCATCTTCCTTTTAAAGATTCATTTTTAACCCAAGGGTTTGTTCCTTGGAAGAAGATCAACCAACTCCCAAGTAAGATTGCTTAAGTTGATTCAATTTCACTATTAACAGCCTCCTTCCAAGAGTTTGAGTCGCTACACAACATTGCTTCCTTGAATGTTTGAGGCTCACTCTCAAGAAGAAATGTTCCAAAATCTGATCCAAATGAAATAGATGTCCTTTGACGTTTACTGCGTCTTGGACTTTCTTCATTATGTTCATTCTCTTTTGTTTCTTCTCGGGGTTTTTTAGACACCCCACTAGATGACTCAAGTCTAGTTTTATACGGATAGGTATGTTCAAAAAAATTCAGCACTATCTGATTCCATTTCAATATTTTCATGAATATCCGGATGTTCGGACTTATGAACCAAAAATCGACATGACTTACTGTTTGTGGCATATCCAATAAATACACAATCCACGGTATTAGGCCCTATTTTTACCCTCTTAGTTATAGGAACTTGGACTTTGGCTAGATACTCCCACACTTTGAAATATTTCAATTTGGGTTTTCTACCTTTCCATTTCTCATATGGAATTACATTTGTCTTTGAGTGAGGCACTCTGTTAAGTATTTGATTTGCTCTAAGGATAGCTTCCCCCCACAAGTTGTGTGGTAAACCTGAACTTATAAGTAATGCATTCATCATATCTTTTAAATTTTGGCTTTTCCTTTCTGCAATTCAGACTGAGGTGTGTAGGGAGCAGTAGTTTTATGGATTATTCCATTTTCCAAACATATTTATGCAAATGGAGATTCATATTCTCCACCTCTATCACTTCTGATCATTTTGATATTTTTATCTAACTGATTTTCAACTTCAGTTTTATATTTCCTAAATGCATCTATTGTTTCATCCTTACTATTTAGCAAATAGACATAACAATATCTAGTGCAATCGTCAATAAAAGTTATGAAATACTTTTCTCCACCACGTGATGGTCTTGACTTCATGTCACAAATATCAGTGTGAATCAATTATAAAAGATTTGAATTCCTTTCAACCGATTTATAAGGATGCTTAGCATACTTAGATTCAATACAAATTTGACATTCTGATTTATTGCACTCAAATTTTGGCAAAGTATTTATGTTAATCATTTTTCGCAAGGTTTTGTTATTAACGTGTCCCAAACGTTCATGTCATAAACATTTAGACTGAAGCAAGTAAGAAGAAGTAAAATCTTTATTCATATCAACTGCAATTACATTGAGTTTGAAAAGGCCATCACTATGGTAGCCTTTTCCTACATACATATCATTTTTGCTTACTACTACTTTATCAGAAAAAAATACACATTTCAATCCATTCTTGATCAGAATTGGAATTGAAACTAAATTCTTTCTCAATTCTGGAACATATGAGACCCTATTGAAAGTCACCACCTTGCCTGATGTCATCTCTAATAGGACTTTGCCAGTTCCTTCCACCTTTGAGCAACGGAGTTTGCCATAAACAACTTCTCATCTGTAAGTGCTGGAGTATATGATGAAAATAATTATTTGTTGGCACAAAAATTGCATGAGGCATCAGAATTTATCCACCATTCTCTTGGATTTCCAATTAAGTTACATTCTGAAAGCATTGCATAGAGATCGTCCATTTCTCCTTTCGATTTAGCCAAGTTTGCTTGATCCTTCTTTTTCTTGTCCTTCTTAGGACCCTTGCATTCAGTAGCCGACCATGTTTACCGTAGTTGAAGAAGTTTCCATTTAACTTCTTAGGAGGATTACTTTTTGGACCAGATGCTTTCTTTCTTTTCTTTAATTTTGTGGGATCTTCTTCAACAAAATTTACTCCAGATATTTCTTAATGACCACGTGACCTCTTTTTTGCATCCTAATTATCCTCTTCGATTCTCAACCTTACTATGATATCTTCTACAGTCATTTCCTTCCGTTTGTGTTTCAAGTAGTTTTTGAAGTCCTTCCACAATGGAGGTAACTTTTAAATAATTGTAGCTACTTGAAAAACATCATTCACAATCAATCCTACATTAAAGATTATGTGAGTAATAAGGGAAAACTTAATATTTCTAACATAGGCATTAAAAAAATTTATACCTTCAACAAGGAGATCATGGATTATGACCTGCAATTCTTGAACTTGCATGACGATTGTCTTACTGTCTATCATCTTATAGTCCAGAAATTTTGCCACAATGAAATTCTTCATTCCGGAATCTTCTGTTTTGTACTTCTTTTCTAAAGCATCCAAGAGTTCTTTTTAGGTTTTGGCATTGTTGTACCCATATCATCTTGCAGACCACTCAAAATATAATTTTTACACAAAAAATCTGAGTGTGTCCATACTTCAGTTACAAGGAATTGTTCATCAGCCAGAGTTTTATCTGACATAACAGGAACATTCTCATTAATGAACATCTGTAGACTCAACGTAGTGAGATTGAAGAACATCTTTTGCTGTCATCTCTTAAAGTCGACTCCAGAAAACTTTGCAGGTTTCTCAGCCGGCGCTAAAGCAGCATTTGAACTATTATGTGCAACCGATGTTGTTGCAGCACTTACTGCTCTAGCATTTGTTTGACTTGTAGTCTTTTTTTTTCCGTCACAAATCGCAGATACGTTAAGTATTTGAAATACTTACAATAAAGAACAAATCTTTACACAAATTGTTTTTGATTTAACGATAAAATTTTTATGTTCTTTGAATCGTTAATCGAATGAATTTTAAAATTCAAGCACTATAGAAAACCCTGAAGGTTTTAATCTCTAGAAACCTCAAATACATAAACTGATAAACTTCTTAAGATTGTTATTGTTATAGTAACCTGTATTTCTAAGGTTAACCAATAAACAAAAACAGAAATAAGATAAAGCAGAAAATACATAAAATTCAAGAAGTAATTCGAGTCCACTAAAACTACTGTGTGTCCTTAAGAAATTTAATCCCCTCTCTGTACCCAAGGTTATGGATGAATTTCTTCAAAGATAAACGGCTGAAACCTCTTAAAGAAATAGCGGTACCTCAAATTTCTTTAACTTCACCAAATTTCAGAACAACAACAAGTCACGCAGACTCAGTCGATTGACACTTTGATTATATTTGAGAGAAAAGTAAATGTAGAGAAGGAAAATTTTTCAGTGTTTGAAAAATCGAAAATTGACTTCCTTTTATAGCCATTTTCAGCAAGAAACGTGTCTGTTCAGAGAAATCTGTTCAAACCGGTTTTATCCAGAAAGTTGTGTCTCTTTGAAAAATAACAACTTTTCGGAAAAATGTGTTTGTTAGGAAAATAACGACTTTTTGTAAAGTAACGACTTTTCGGAAAGTAACGACTTTTCGGAAAGTAATGACTTTTCGGAAAGATTAACAACTTTTCAGAATGTTACCGTTACCCGCAAATATATAAGAGATAATATTCACCGGATTTATTTGATTTAACAAAAACTGATTAAATAAATTTTGTCCAAAAAATTTATCAATCAAATCATAATCCGAAGCCGAGGCCGAGCGAGCGACGATGACGACGGCGCGAGGGGGCATCTTCTTCTTAGCTCCTTTTTAAGAAGTAATGGAAGTGTTTCCTTATATAAGGACAACAATTTCCCTTTCTTTTGCCGATATGGGAGAAATGACTTTTCATTTGCACTTTGCAAATGACTTTTCATTTGTCCCTCCAAAATAGTTCCGTCACTTTTCATATTATCTCTTTTCTTTTCCTATTCACACTTGCTAAACCCCAACACAAACATCTCAATACCTTATGCTCACCTCTCATTAAGATTAATCTTATTATTGTTTCTCAGTTTTTTTCGTGATAATCATTCCTCTATTGTTTTTTTTTCATTTTCATCATGTTGTGAAGGATCTGAATACGGGGGCGTCTCTATTTCGCAGGCAAAATAAAGATGGGTTGTACGAGTGGTCACCGGTCTGTAAACATCGTTCTCCTCAATGCAATGTGGCTGTTCCAATTCACCCGTGGCATCGGCATTTAGGTCATCCTACTCTTCGTGTTTTTGATACTATCTTGAATAACTTTTCACTTCCTGGTTTAGATTCTAAAGGTAGTTCTACTTGTTAATCTTATAAGATGCACATATTGACTTTCTCAGAAAAATTCACTAAAAAGTAATAAGCCCCTACAAATCCTTTTAGCGATTTATGTGGCCCATCTCCGATTTTCAATTGATAAAAAAAGATATTATGTGTTATTTTTTGATCAATTATTAAAATACATTTGGCTGTTTACTTTAAAATCAAAAAATGAAACTCTAGATGTTTTTCAAAATTTACATGCATTGCTTGAACGGAGGTTTAATACCAAAGTTCAATCTTTTTACATAGATGGTGGTGGCAAATATCAAAGTTTGCATTCCTATATCAAAACACATGACATAGAATACTTAGTGGCACCCCTGTATGCTCCACAGCGAGTTGCCCTAGTCGAAAGACGATACCGTTATGTTATTAATACTACTAAACCTTTGTCGAATCAAGCGTCCTTATCATCACACTTTTGGAGTTTTGCCTGTCAACAAGTTGTCTATCTTATAAACAGGCTAGCTACTTCCAATCTTCAACATACCAGTCCATTTGAATTTATATTTCAAAAGATGCCAAAGTATGACTCCATTAAAGTATTTGGTTACCTCTGTTATCCATGGCTCAAACCATATGCCAAAAATAATATTAGAGCCTCGTTCAACTCAATGTGTATATTTAGGCTTTTGTAGTAAACATTACAATCATCAATGTTTTTATCCTTTAAAATCAAAAATATATCTATCACGTGACGTCCTATTTTTGAAAATTAGTTCCCATTTGATAGTAATTTTTCTCATTTAAAAAGAACACTAAATAAAAATGTCTCTTGGGAAATTTGTTCATCTGGCCAACAACCATAGGATAATACTCGATATTCATATGATTTTTGTGAGTTTACTTCACAGATTGTGCAGCAGCACGTGAACATACATTCACCCATTGCACCGTCTCAGCTACTTATGTTTCTCCCTTATATGATAATTCCTCTCCTTCTCGAATTCCTCCGTTTCCCCTTACGCATAACATCCAAAATCCTATTTCCAGCCAAAAATCACCACAACAAACTGTTTCAACCTCACCAGTTCATACTTCTCCCCTGTTAAATGCTCATCCGCAATCCACAATTATCACTTACCAACGCCGAAATAATTCCACTGGTCCTTTGATCCAGAATCCTCTAGTACAACCCTCTTCCTCATCACTTCTCCCACCTTCCATGGACACACAACCTTCCCGTGTAGCCTCTACTTGTACAATGACGCCCACTTATCACATGATTAGTCAGACCAATAACCTTAAGCCTAAAAAATTCTACACAGTCGTTCTAACCACTTCTTACCTACCTAGAACCTTTTAGAAAGGTCAACATTTCACATACGTATGAAGCTATGAGAAATGAATTTGATGCATCAAAAAAGGTAGTTGATTTTAAATGGCTTTTCCGAATTAAATATAATCTTAATGGTTATGTTGATAGGTACAAAGCTCGTATGGTTGCTAAAGGGTTCAAATAAAGACCTGTACTTGATTTTCAATGTACTTTTAGTCTTGTTGTAAAGCCTGCACCTGTTCGACTTGTTCTTGCGATGGCAACATAACAAAGTTGTCCCATTCAACAACTTGATATCAATAATGTCTTCCTATAAGGTCATCTCGATGAGGAAAGCCAATATGCGCCACCAACCTAATTTTTGAATATTTTGCGCATCCGACGCATATTTTCAAGCGGCACGAGGCTATATATGGCCTCAAACAAGCTTCCAAGGCCTGTTAATGAACTAAAAAGTTAGTTAGTTACTTTGGGATTGTTAAATCACAATTTGATTCTTATTTGTTTATGTTGCATCATTCTGATTTTTCTGTACGTACTAGCATACGTTAATGAAATAATTATCTAGTGTAATCAGATTCATGGTGTTCACAACATTATCAATAATCATGCAAGCCGGTTCTCAATGAAGGATCTTGGTTGTCATATTTTTGTGTCAAAGAAATACATTACAGATCTTTTGTAGGAAGTTAATATGCAAATTTTTATGGGTGTTCCAACACCAATTGCTTCAATTGTGGCTTTCCCCGAGTTTGCTGAAGATAATTTAGTTGATGGCTCTTTTTATAGGAGGATATTTGTAAACTTCATTAACATTATTTTACACGTCCGGACATAGTATTTGCTGTTAGCTAACTCTCAGAGTCCATGAACCAGCCCTTATTATAACATTGAACAGCCATGTTGGTATCAACACCAGACATCTTCTTTTGGTCTTCGAATTTCCAATGAACAATGATAACCGTCTTCTAGCCTACTCAGATTCTGATTGGGCTGGATATCCTGTCTATCGAACCTCCAATACAAGCTATGTTTTTTACCTTGACAGTTCATCAGTATCCTTGTCCTCTAAGACGCAAACATCTGTCTCCCGGTCCTCCATAGAAGCAAAATATCAGGCTATTACAGCTACTATTTCTGAAGAAATTGGCTAACAATTTTACTTCATGAACTTCGGTTTCCTATTTCCACCACTCCTCATATATTTTGTGACAATATCAGCACCAAATACATTTCCTCCAACCGAGTGTTCTATATTTAGATGAAGCATATTGCTATTGATTTTCACTTTATTTGTGAACAAGTCCAAAACAAGCATATCGCAGTTCAACATCTTCACTAGACTGATCAAGTGGCAGATATACTTACCAAACCACTTCAAGGAGCTTATTTTGTCAAGCATTTCTACAAGTTAGGTGTTATTGACACCACCAACTTGTGGGGGCGTAATAACGGTTAAACACCAAAAGCGTGATTTGGAGGGCACTTGGTCAGCCTTAGTGTATGCTACGACTTTCATTCCACTATATTGAGCTTGAGTGTGTCTGTTCATGTTGATTTTAGTGAATTTTGGGAGGGTACATAATTGATCTTTCTACAATATAAGAAACCATGTTTTAGGCTTTATTGAGTAAGTTCAGGGTTAATAACAAACTAGGTTGGTCTATGTGATCATCTTCAATTTAAGGTTAGAATTCTTTGTTATTATTGTTGTATGTTTGAGCATATTTGGCCTTAGTCTAGGATTAAAATAGTAATTGAAATAGACTCACAATATTTTTGATCTTTTAGGACTTTTTTTTTACTTCGACACTGATGTGGATGTCTTAGCTCATTGTACACTTGTGTAGCATACTTGAGTATCATTGAATGAGCCTTAGTTTAGGCGTTCACCAAGGTTTGACTATGTTTTATACATTCTCCCTCACTCTACGTCCTCGAGTGAAATATTTAAGGTTTTAGGTTTAATGGGGGTACATTATATTAAATTAAGTCGAGCTTGGATTGTTGTATTGATTACATGAGAGTCGATATCATTAAATTGTAGTAGGGATGATTGTTTGTATGAGATCCATTGATCCTCTGACGCACTCTAGAGTTTACTCTTTGGCTATGATTAGAGGCCTGACCTTATTATTTTCTAAATCTACAGGCTCTTGGTAATTCTATCCGTGGTAAGAGGTCCAGAATATACTCCTATTTAACTCGACCCCCTTTTTTGGAGATTAAATTCCTGGTCTTATCAACTTTGGAGATAATAGTACACTTGATATGTACTCAACATACTTCATTTTTAGTAGTTTTAGCTTTTTGTGCATCTATTGGGCTTATCGTGTCCATTCGGCCTAACCTAAACTTGCACACGAGTGTAACTTCTTGTCTTATGGGGTCAAGTTAGGTTCAGTTTAGTTGTACAATTATTTATGGTCATGTTCCTTCGGGTGATTTTATTTTATTCCTCTCTGACCTTTTTTTATTTCTATATCTTCTAATATTGTGTTTACTTTTCTTGGTCCATCATCCTATGATTCATACTAAGTACGTGTTGTTTTGATACTCATGCTACACCATGCATCCGTTTCGTGATGCAGGTTGAGCACTAGTTATCGGTGGTAAGCATTCGAGCTTATTGCAGCTATTGATTGGAAGCTATGGTGGGCACATGGTGTATGGGACATACCTGTCTCCTTCTGTATTTTGTGTAGCTAGTCTTTTGCATTTTGAGAGAATCTTTGTCTTTCCACATTTTGGACTTCTATGATTTTGTCTAGATAGCTTCGTACTTGTAACTTTCTAGTTCTAGGATGGATCTATCGTATATATTTTTAGTTTGCTTCCGGCTATTGATGTTTTGATGTTCATTTAAAGCTTCAGCAATGTTCTACCGTTATAATTATTACTTGTTGTTCTGCGTTATGGGTTGTCTTACCCACTGATTGTTATTGTAGGTTTCATCATGATTCGAGAAATGGGGTCTTGATATAACATTAAAAAAATCAATTTTCCCCAAAAGCATGACTAGTAGAGTTTGAAGATGACCCTTAATTATGTGTAAAATAATAGAGGTTAAGATCGCAATGAATATTTTCATCATCAAATTTCTTTAAAGCTATAGCAACAAAAAATGCAGATTTAATGTTGAAGCTTCATAATTCAATGCGAAGTATTAATTTTCTCTGATACTAACATATTTTCCTGTGAGTAATGTAGAGGCTAATTTTTTTTATCCTTGAATAATAACACCACGAAGCTCAACATCAAGCTAAGAATTTGTGAGGTCCAGATTGTACAACAGCAACAAGAATCAAATTTAAAATACATAATTTTTCTTTGAGAACGAGATTTTATATGCCGCAAAGTTTATCGAAGTTGAAGCTCTTAAATTATGGACACCATATGAACTAATACAAAATACTGCACAATTAATGTTTTCTACTACAAAATTTACCGCACCTTGGATATAAATATTTAAAAGGATTTAAAAAATACAACAAAGGTACTACAACAGACTCTCCATATTAGATTATCCATGTTTGCTACTGCAAAGAAATCGCACCAAGTCCTCTGAATAACATCAATTTGTATTACTAAGTCAACAAGATAACAAGTTCTTCCACCCTAAGAAAAGGATATATTGGTTTAATCCACCATAAAATAAGATATATCAGGTAAGTCAACCATAAATGAGGACATCTTAGGTAAATAAACGCTCAAATAGAATATGTGGGGTTCGCCCATCCAAAATAAGATACATTGGATTTGTCCACCGTAAATAGGATATGTTGGATTCATCCACCTAAGTAGGAAATATTGGGTTTGTCTATCATAATATAGGATATATTTGGTTTGTCCATCCTGAAATAGGACATAATGGGATTGTCAACCTTATATGTCATATTTGGTTCATCCAGTCTTAATTAATAGAATACATTAAGTCTGTCTACCCTAAAATAGAATGCATTGGGTGTATACACCCTAAAGTAGAATGCATTAGGTTTATTAACCCTAAAAGAAAATACATTTGGTTCGTCTGCCCTCAAATTGGACATATTGATTTAGTCCACACTCTCATAAGACATTTTATCCATCTTTCTTTAATGAGACATCACACATTTTTTTAATTATTTCATTAATTTAAAATCTACAGATCAGTTGCATGATATGTTAAAAATTTCTTGAAAATCACATTTGTCATTAATGAGACTTCTTGCAATGCCTTATCATTTATTTATTTTTAAAATATTTATTGGAGAAATGCATGTTATCTTGTAAATTTCTTGAAAATTGAGTTATATAAATGTGTATCTTTTAAGGTATGTTAGAATTTACAGTAAGCATAATCTACATGCAAAAGCAAGAGACATAATGCAACGTAGAACTTTTTCAAAGCAGTTAATTGAGATATTCTGTTTTAGAGTCAAACTCACTACCAATGGTCAATGATCTAATCCTGAATTCTACTAAATTTACGTCCTGTTGTTTGGGATGTGTAGGAGATTTAACATTAATCTTTCACTTCATTTCAATGTTAATGGTCAGGACAAAATTAGCCACAGTGTCAATTTTTTTGCCAAAAAACTCTTTCATCGACCTTCATTAACATCATTATTATACTATCATTCTCAAATTTTGGAGAATGAAAAATAAAATACATTTTTTAAAATCAAATATTCACTTGTATCACTTAGTATTTAATTTCATTGATTCTCGACATCTTATTTCAAATTTCATACTTAATAAATAAATATAAATCATTAGGAAAAAAGTTTTAACATTCATACTTCTGCATAGTAATTGTATATACCACTAGCTATTTAATTTGAATATCAAATGAATTGACTTAAAGAACGAAAAAACCCAAGAAATAATTCAATAATATGGTTACCTAATAGCAAATCTGATCTACAAATCAACCCTAAAACGCAAGGTCCCAGACAGAGCAGTCCAAACATCAACCCATCAGCCCTTTTCACAATCTCTACTATCCATTTTATCCTTATTTAACTACATAAAATACCCTTTTAGTTTAATAATGTTTAGGGTTTTGTCTCCCCCCCCCCCATCCAAAGTCCCTCGTAACTCATAAGCCGCAAGAGCCTCCCTCTCTCACTCCTTCCCTATCATTTTCAACAAAACTCCAATGTTCGTTAACTATGGACAAAGGTTGTCACTCAATTTTCGTATTATTGCTATTTCACGTGAAGAATGTCAAGTAAATTCAATCCAAAAATCCTAATGTTCGAGCTTTAATGGTTATCTTTGACAAATTTTAAAGCATGAAATTAAAATTTCTACTCAACAATTCATGAATCCTAATTTCACCTAAAAATTCTTAATATAAAGTTTGTTTTTTCTGAGGTTTTTGAACCACTCCTTTACCCTAAAACATTTGGTCGGCCCTCATCATTTGTTCACATAGAATTTTTGAATTGCATCTCCTTTCCGAATGTAAAAAACATTGTCCGGGCTTTCTTTTGATTGCTCGTGTTGTTTCGTTTGTGAGTAAAGTTGGATGTAAGTATATCTGAAACCTCACCATGGTTCACTACTTGATAAAACGTCAGTGTAAACATTTTGTTCTTTCGTCAATGTGTAGTCTTCTTAGAGTATTTGTGTTTTTTGTCAAATATACCCATGAAATGGAAGCTGATGAATTGTGAATTTAAAATTATCGAATCATAAATTCTTTCTTTATAAGAAGTTACATTTTATCAAAAGCTAATAAGTAATGTATATAAAATCATGTATTTCATTTGTTGGATGTCATAAGGAAGGATGTTAACAATACATGTATCTAACTTGAATTGTTTTAGGTTTTAGTTTAGATTATTTTCTCAATAAGAATTTTATATTAACTAGAAATTTTCATTTCATTAAATTTATAATAAAGCATTATTTGTTGAAACTTTTTTATTAAATCAAGATATATGTTTGAACTAGCATGAATGACCTTGAATAACTTAAACCCTTATTTTTAATCACATAAGTTAAATAGACTATTAATTGAAGTTAGTTTTAGCATTACTAAGTTTAAAATATAGGTGTCCTAATTTACCTTAATAATATTTAGGTGGTGCTCATTAATGTAAATAATGTAGGAATCATCAGTAGGTTATACACTATTGGATGTGAGTTAAAATGGGATTTAACAACAAAATCATCCCAAACACCTCGAAATCGTAACTAAAGGTCGTTCTAGACCAAACTCGATTTTTGAAAGTTAATCGCATTGAGAAAATTCTCATCTGACTATGTTTACGATAAATGTTGACTGAAGTCACACAATGGCAATGCCTAACGGCACGAACTCAAATCAAGATCCTCGGAACTAGAACCAACCATTCTACTAGAACAATATGGACCCTTCAGAGTTGATGGAGCTGTCATAAATCTTTTATGACATTCGATTCTCTAGATGTTGATTAAAGTCAATTCTCACTTCAAAAGGTCTTAAAAGGGAAAAACTTGCTCAAAACTCTCCCGACTACCTCGATACGCATCCCACCCAATCTCAGCACACAAAAGCTTCAAGTAAGTGATGACAAGAGGAAAAGCATTAAAAGCACACAACAATATTGAATAACGCTATAAGTCATCTTAAGGGTTTTGCTTCTACATGGTGGAAGAAAATTTAAAGAGATGCTTTAGTGAATATAAATGATACTACATGTTTGAATGAGATAAAAAGATGAATGATGTATGGTAAATATAATGAACAAAATACACTCAAGAAGTATTACAATATTCAACAAGAAATGAAGACCATGGAAGAGTATTATAAGGAGCTAGGGCATGATAATTTTTGAGATAATGTCAATGATGGAGAGTTGAGTCTTATGGAAAATCTATCTCTTGCTTAAATAAAAATATAATCCAACCTGCATCATCTTCCAATTTTTTTAATATCTTATCAAATGATACTCAAGGTTGAGGGAAATAAAAGTTTCTTCACCATTTGATAAAAATAAGAAAGTTTTAAAATCATTTTCTACTTCTTACATATAAAAGGGGCAAAGCACGAATTCGAGTCCAACCCCTAAGTCCATTAATGATCTTAGAAGCTTTCATGTGTTGGCATGTTCTATTAAAAAGTTTGTGAGGGATTTTAGTACTCTAGAGGATATCCTAATTAAGGTCATCAATAGTGATAACCTTTCATTTTGAATAGAAGACAAGAGTAAGCCTTTAGGATCTTAAAGGAAAAACCTACTTCCATATTTTTACTTGAACTTCCCAATTTTGAGAAGATGTTTGAAATTTAGTTTGGTGTTAGTGGAGTTGGAATTTATGTGGTCATAATGGAAGATATAAACCCCCTAGGTTAGTTGAATGAAAAGTTATGCGGAGCTCAATTGCAATATTCCACCTATAACAAGGAACTTCTTCCCATTGAGAGTTTTAGCAAATGGACAACATTATTTATGGTATAAGGAATTTGGGATAAGGACCAATCAGGAGGCTATGAAGCATATTTGAATTATAAAAATATTCTTAAAAATCTTGTAAAATGGATTTAATTTATTGAGTAATTTCATTTTGAGATTAATTATAATCAAGACAGAGTGAATATTGTTGCAACTGATTTATATAGAAGATATGCATGCATTCATATATACCCTGACTTCTAGATTGCTGAGTTTTGAGAGTTTGAAAAAGTTATATTCAAACGATGAATATTTTGGAAATATATGGTGGGAGTTTAATGTGAGTTTAAATTGATCTGTATACTTGGTTGTATGACACTATTGGTTTCTATTGCATTTCACACACTCATAAGTCGGTAACACGTATAATTGATTGTTATTTGCACCCACTTGTCGTATGATGGGTTTGCTATGTTACATTTATTTTTTAGTACCTTTCAAAATTATGGTGTTTCGGTTAGGTTATTGTTTGAGTATATAATTGTGTATCTTATTTCGATTTGATAGTTATCTACAGAATTTGTTGGACTTGTGTCTAAATTTGTTCTTCTGTTCTTGGCAAGATGGATTGGCCTTTTGGCTGTTGTGAGGTGTAGCAGTGGTTACCGATGTTGTATCACAATTTATTAGCTTATGTATTCGACCCTTGAGAGGTTAGGTTGTTGGTCTAGAATTTCCAAATAAGTTCCATTGTCTCGGTCTCTTGCTTATTTTTTTCTACTCCCTTGTCTTTTTTTACTTGAATAATGTTATGTTTCATCTTGAGCTACTAGTAATGTACTTTATTTACTTGTAATTTATGGTTTATTCATCTTGGAGTTTAGTCTTACTATGTCTACTCAATACCACTTGTTGGTACTCATACTATGCTTCTACACCCCACCCATCATAGTATCGGTTCTCTCCATTGAGGTCTTCCTTGTGTCGAGCTGCTTTTGGATTTGTAGACTAGAATGAGATCTTAAAGTTCACAGTTTCCAATCACACTCTATTTTCCTAGGATTAGTCTTTATTTTACATGAAAATACCGTTCTATATATATATTTGCATTTTTGTTGTACTCTTTCTGATTAGAAGCTCGACTAACAACTAATGCCACATCATGGGCTGTTTTGTATATTTATATTGTTGTCTATCTCTTTCCTTTATTTTCTAGGTGTATCTCCTCCCTTTTATTTTTCTTTTTTCCCCTGCCTCCATTATTTTTTCGGACAAGGTCCTTAAATAGCCTTAAAGTATTGAAAATGGTACAAAATAACCTTTCATCCACCTATTGATTCCAAAATGCCCTTTTCATCCAACTATTGGCTCCAAAATACCCTTGTCATCTACCTTTGAGTTCAAAATTGACCACTTTTTTAATTGTTTTAAAATTAAACTCTTTAAATATTTTTTAAAATACTTGGCGTTCAACTATTGATTATAATTATAATTTATTAATATAATTTATAAACCAACCCACTACTCACTCATTTCTAATTAAACCTCACCCAGCTAATAATTCAATTATAATATAAAATCGTCATAAACACTACTAAAACACGATCAAAATTATAGATTGCTGAAAATGACATTCAAAATTATTCGAGTCCGAATCGAATCCCCAATTAAATTTACGTTGAGCCGCTTATTTAGGAGGACACTTACTGTCAAAATTGAATTAGAAATTTATGATTAAAGGTAAAGAAGTAATACATCCCGAATTAATTCATGCACTTTTTTTAAATATAATTTTCTAAATATTTATGAGTTGTTTTGAAACCTTTAATATATTATTTTGAAAAAAAGTTACCTATGAAGTAACATCACATAATTGAGACGTAATAATAATTAAGATGAACATAGTCAGACTTTTAAGTTTATCCGTGATTTTTATTTGGCCACTTGAATGTATGATAATTTACTTCTATAATTTTTAAAAAGAATCAATTGGCAGTAGCTTGCATTAATAATGTGACGGGTTCATTAATTTAGAAGGATTTATATAGTAATGGGGTGGGTAGTGGATTTATTTATAAATTATACTAATAAGTTAAATTATAACAAAAAGTTGAGACGTCACGTATTTTCAAAATATTTAAATAGTTTAAATATAAAACCGTTAAATAAGTGTCCAGCTTTGAACCAAAAGGAAGATGATAAGGGTATTTTGGACCATATAAGTGGGTGGTAAGGGTATTTTTGATCCAATAGGGTGATGGATGGTAATTTTGTACCATTTTCAATACTTAAAGGGTATTGTAGGCCCTTTTCTATTATTTTTTTTCTCTATGATACACTATTGCTTTTGGTTCGAGTTTATAGGGATGCCTTACCTACATAAGGGTGTTAATAGGTGCAACATGATCAGTGATATTGGGTCGTGGTACATTTCAATTTGAAAAAAAAATGGGGTGGGATTTGTATGAAAATTAGGTTTTCCTCTAATGAGGTCCTATTGTTTAAATTCTACCGTCAAAGATAAATGGTTTCGTCTCTTTTTCCAATAACTTTGGGTTTATTTTTTTTCTCTTATATTCATACTCCTCAATGGATTCCGATTCATTTAGATCACTGGGTGGATGTTGGGTATCATCAGAAGTCCCCAAATAATATTTGTAACATTGAAAAAAGGCTTCATTCATTGAGAATTGTCTAAAGGTACATATTTTATTTTAATTATCCTTCTATAAAAACATCCACCACAATAGATTAATTTTCCAGATATACTGTTATGGATAGAAACAAATCAAGGATGATCATATAGTATTTGTAGGTATAAAAAAAAGAATATAGAATTAATTAGAAAGATTATTTCAAAGAAGAATTTGTTGAGAATAGTGATTTTTGGGAAGTATAATTTCATATATTTTAATGATGGTTTTGCTGAAGAAACTTATATTTCAGTTGATTTTGTAATTGGGGTGATTAATCATGTTTACCACTCACTCCGTTCATTTTACTTTTCCTCTAAACAAAAACTATATGTTTCATTTTGCTTGTCCATTTAGTAAATCATGGAAATTTAATTACTAATCACAGTACCCTTAATATTAAAAAATTAAATATCAGCCAGCTTTATAGTTAAAATTAAAAGTCAGTCAAACTTATCACACAACTCTAAATTTAACAGACATTTAATTTTTTTTAATTTTAAGGGTAGTATGAGAAAAAATAATAAACTTCTTCTGATTTGCTATATTGACAAGTCAAATGAAATATATATATTTGGTAAAAGGGGTAAGTAAAATAAATGGAGGGAGTAGTAAACATGATGAATTACCCCAATCATAGAACCAACAGAAATATAATATTTTCTAAAGAGCCTTCCTTGGAATATGCATAATCATATGTTCCAACAATATATTCTTAACTTCTTTTTCTTTGAACTAATAGGTCTAATTAAATCTATATGCTTTGATAATGTAAGGAAGCTATATGGTCATCCGTTGCTTTGTTTCCTTCTAAAACAGTACATCTGGAAAAAATCAATTGTTATAAATGAAAAGAAAAAAGAAATATTACCTCCGAGGAATCCCCAAAGAATGAAGCTTGTTCTAGATATAATCCGGGGACCCCTTATGGTACCCTAAACCCATCTGGAGACCTAATAGAATTCGAAACCACTGAGGTGTACTAATTGAAAGAGAGAAAATCAATCTAAAGTTAAAGAAAACACATATGAAACCAATCATCTCTGAGGTCTTCATTTAAACAATTGGCCCTCCATACAGAAAAATCCACTTCTAACACAACACATTTGTTACTATTGTTTGGAAAATTAAACATGTTATGACTTCAAATTTTAGGACCTAATTATCAGATCATGATAACACCTACTAAATGCAACAAGTGGATAATTCTAACCCTTCGTCCTTAACCATAACTAATGTGCAACATGCGTAAGATAAAAATAGAAGAAAGAAGCTAACAGAAAAGAGAAAGAGAATTCAACATGAATATAATACAAGGAACAACTTCCAAGACCTGGCATCAGTCACTAGTAGAGCATAATTAAAATGAGAGTACATGGACTTTACAAATACAATATGAAATTATATATTATCTTTCAAAGAAAAATAAATACTAGAGTAGACAAAGCATATGGTAACCGCAACTCTGAACGCTAGGAACTCACCCAGTCTATGAGTACAAAACCTTCTCAGCATGAGATCCAAACCAACAACAATAACTCATACCAATAGGTGTTTCCCAATAGACATCGACCGGCTGTGCTCCAAACATAAAGCAAGTATATTCAATAGATAATAAAGTAGAACTCAAGAAAGTAAACCGGAGGTATAGTATGATAAAAAAGAAATTAGAAGAAACAAGATATAAAGCATAAGGAATCGAGTCAAAAAGTACTTCAAGACGCAAGACAACAACCTACTCACAAAGAAAATATGATACAAGAGTAAATTACCTAGGGTCTGGAGAGTTAATATAAACTAATCTACAGCACAACCTATTAAATGTAGATCAATATCACAAGAATACAAAATATAGTTAAACAATAATCTAATCAAAACTCATAAGACTGAAAGGTACAAACAACAAATAAAACCTCACCAAGACCCCTTAAAAATCGCAAGGGCAAATAATAAACACCTCTATGGGTGATAGTCTAAGCATATAAATGCAGAACGTGTCATAGAACGATCAGTAATCATCAATAAAAGTGTATACACCTACCCTCTATTCTAACGGTGAAGTAGGAGGCATGTAGCTCCATTTCTTGGTACAATAGTTCTCATGGACAGATGGACCCATACCACCCGGGCCTGAATCAGGCCTTATAACATGTCATTCTAAAATTGACTCTTGTCTAACAACATTCTCTCGCTACACTTCCAATTTCATCTTTGAGTCTCATTCCTTACCAAAGGAGTGGTGTCATCAATCGATCCTTGCAATTCTTGCTCATCACCTACTCATTCCACACATATGTCATTCAATAGGAATTGAAACTTATTGCTTTAAGCTCAGTTGCGCGATTAAGAGTAGAATCAACAAGTAACTTCTTAACTGATTGTGTGGCCTACCAATTTTATGCGCGGTCATCAAAAAACATAGTATGATTTCCTTATATAAGAAGCATGAATTTAGCTTAAGGAATATATCATTAAAGTGTAGTACAAGGGATATATCATTAAAGTGCTAAATTTAAAGAATCGTTCCCTGATTTACGCCAAATATATCCTTTCCCTCTCTAAAATGTGAGGTTCTAAGTTCCAGATTTGATAGTCAGACAATATATCACCTATTGTTATCTATGATGTATATCAATGTCCCACAACTATATAGGCAAAACTTATTTTCTTTACAATGGCAGGAAAAAAACTTGTACCGTACCATTGGATATTTATGTTATTTACCACCATAAAGTGCTTAAGTAGGAGTACTGCAGTTGTATCTGTTTAGATAATATATGACCAAATAATATTCTAAGAAAATAATTTGCTAGGATAATACTTGGAATGTATTGGATATGTGTTTGCTACCAAAAAGGTGATCTATTACTGATATTAGCATGTGAGCAACATGATAATGAAAACATTATTTTGTTGATTATGATTTACCTTTATGTAACTTTTAACTTTATGTTTCCTCGTTCCCCATTATTATCATATGGTAATGTTGATTACATGTGACAAAACAGGATAAGTGAAGCACTTTGATATTATTTAGATCCTTGTTCATTGCCAAACCACAATACAGTATGAGCTTCACTTAAGTTTAATCAACAGTTGGTTAACTTTTGAATGTATGTTCTAAGGAGTTTGCAGAACAAAAATTATGAAACTAGTTAAATAGCTTTTTAAGAACCAAATATTACGTGCTGTGAATATAAGAATGTTCTAGTGTGGATTAGATCTCTATGTCCCTCTTTATTTTTATCAGCAACAGGCAGTCAGGCGAGCTGAAAGCCATGATTAGTTGATCTGCTTCATAACATTGTGTTATAACTACATTATTTTTTGTAAACCTGAAATGTTGTCCCAGTCCCAAACCCCCTCAGTTTTTTAATTACCTTCTATTTCACATGAGATGTTTCTCCTCTTGAAGCAAACTACTAGGTAGGTTATAAACTTTACTTCCCCTTTTTGGAATCATAACAAGGACGGAATATATAGTCGTATCAAACTAAATGCATAAATGGAAGTGATATTACCTCTTAAGGAAAATAAATATCTCCTCGAGTTGTCTAATCTTTCTACCGTTCTTCACTACATGATCCTTATGGTATTGTATGTGGGCTCTAACTAAAGGATATATTGATTCTTTCATTAGCATGTTATTACATTTAATTATCTTTGTTACTACATGTATCTCTTGTTCATACATAGTCCTCTTCAAGTTTTCAGAAATTTTATTTTAAAATCATTTTTTTTATATTGTGTGTTGGGTTTGTCATGAAGAAGCACAATTGGATTGCTGTAGTGAAAAAATATGAAATGGCAAGAGGGTAATTTCTTCAAAACCTAGAAAATAAAATGAGCATATGAGAGATCCAAGTTACATGCTTCTGCAAAGATTAGTCAGTGTATTGTGCAACCAAAGAAACATGGTAAGTTTCCATGTAGGCATTGTCTTAATTAGGAAAAGGAGGTACACACTAGGAAAACAAAATATCTACCTATTGAAGAAGTCCAGATCTATCATCTCACATTAAGAAATATGGATATTTACTTATACATACTGTCTCCTGAAGTGTGGTGTCAACCAAATCCATGACAATCGTGACTCTGTGGAATTTTAGCAAGTCTAGAGCTCAAAAATTATTTTCCAGACAAGAGCAAACAGTAAGGGTATTTAGGATAGGCATAATAAACTTTGTAAGTCCATCAGTGTTATAAGCCTTCATTGGTAGGTTTCGAATATACTAGTTATCTAAAGAATATTATATCGTACTCTTCTGAGGAAAATTATTATAAAAAAGTTCTAGAAACCCTAGGTTTAATCATGAGTGTGAATCAAAAATCTTACTGAAAACTAGGAATCCAACGAGTGAAAGGAACCCAATTGTGAAATCTCACATACCTGTGATGAAATAAATGGAAAAATACTTAAGCTTTGTGGCTGGAACTGCTGGACACTTGTTTCGGTCTTGAACTAGGGTTCTTGAGCTTTCTCCTTTCTTGATTCTAGTTTTCTAAATTTTGATTTAATGAATTGACTTATATATGTTTTAATTATGTTTATAGGCTTAAAATGACTAAAATTTGATGATTTAGGGTCAAAACGACGTAACTTAGTGTTTGAACGGAGTGGGAAAGGTAAAAAAGACCCCTGGAAAAGTAGTTGTCGGGCCAAACAGCGGCCAGGACTAAAGGTTTGTCGTCTGCCTAACGCCCCGTCGTTGGGTCCGTGATGAGGTCCTGCATTTCCCCTTAACTATATGCAAATTTTCCACCTACGATCTGACTTACCGACCGTAAGTCCGTGCGTCGTCCCAGACATAACCAATTTTTCTGGGCTGAAATTACTTGGAGTTTCTGATCCCATCGACGGTTATGAAAGACGAACCATGGTTCAGGCTATGGTCCATCGATGCCACCGTTGGTAGCACCTGCAAATTTTTCTGAAAAAACTATTTTTTTGGTCTTTTTTGGATACGGGTTGTTATATTATGTCCCCCTTGGTAACATTCGTCCTTGAATGAGACTAAACTAGCTGTAATAGAGGGAGAGAGTTGCAAACCTAACTACTAAACACTGAGAACTGAGTTTCTAAAAAATTGAGTTCTGAGTACATGCAATTACGCTTAAAATGCAAGTACAAACTGAGGGAACATGATTCTAAAACTAAATTTACGCATAAATGACTGTAAAGCTGAAGAGGAACTATTACCTCAAGCTGGAGTGGAATCGGAAGGAAAACGGTAAGGATACTGGGCTTTCATGGCTATTTTTGCTTCCAAAGTAGCTCCCTCTACGGGCTGACTCCTCCACAAAACCTTGACTGAAGCGACTTCTTTGTTCCTCAACCTTCTAACCTGACGATCAAGAATGTCAACTAGTACATACTCATAAGAAAGACAATCTTTCACCGCCACACTCTCTAATGGCACTATAAAAGCTGGATTACCCATACATCTTCAAGAGTTCGATGTGGAAGACCGGATGAACTGCTGCTAATTCTGCTGGCAACTCTAACTCATATGCCACCTTGCCAATCCTTTTAAAGATATTGTAACGGCCTACATACTAGGACTGAGCTTCCCTTTCTTTCCAAATCTCATCACCCCTTTCATAGGTGAGACTTTCAGAAAAATCCAATTGTCAAGTTAGAACTCTAGCTCCCTTCTCCTTACATCTACATAAGATTTTTGACGACTTTAGATGTATTAAGTCTATCTCTAATCAATTGCACTTTCTCCATAGCATAAAGGACTAAATCTGGCCTTTTTAAAGCTGCTTCACCTACTTCAAACCAACCAACAAGAGATCTACATCTACGTCTATATAAAGCCTCATAAGGGGCCATTTGAATGCTGAAATAATAGTTAATATTCTAGGCAAACTCAATAAGACGAAGGTGATAATCCCAACTACCTTTGAAATCAATCACAAAAGCGCTCAACATGTCCTCTAAGATCTGAATGATACGCTCTGCCGGCCCATTCGTCTGTGGATGAAATGTTGTACTAAGGTTAACTTGAGTACCCAGACCTTTCTGAAATGACTTCCAAAATTGAGAGGTAAACTGAGGACCTCTATCTGAGATGATAGACAATGGAACCCCATGCAACCTCACAATTTCATTGATGTATAGCTTGGCATAGTCCTCCACCGAATCTATAGTCTTGACCGCTAAAAATAAAGAAGACTTAGTCATCCTATCAACTATCACCCATAAGAAATCATGTTGTCTGCGAGTACGAGGTAACCCTATGATGAAATCTGTATTGATTACATTCCACTTCCATGTAGGAATATCGATCTCGTGAGTCATACCTCTCTTGACTTGTTGGCAATTTGGGTACTTACTCAGAAAATCTGCTATATCCCTCTTCATATCATTCCACAAATAGACTTCTCATAGATTGCAGTACATCTTAGTGGCGCCTGGATGAATCAAATACCTAGATATATGGGCTTCTGCAAGAATATGTTGCCTCAACTCGCCCACATCAGAAACACACAATCTACCCTGGTAGCGAAGTACACCGTCTCCCCTTAGGAGATAACCTCCTCTCTCTAATTATGGACAGGACCCTTAAGTTCAAGCAAGATTGGGTCACTGTCTTGCTTTTTCTTAACCTCCACTACCAAAGATGATTCTGCCCCATTCTGAACTATTACACCACTGTCTGATATGCTCATAAGGCGAACTACCAACCGATCAAGCCTGTGAACATCCTTCACTAGCTCCTTCCTTTCTTCCTCAACTTGGGCTACACTACCCATAGATAATCTACTAAGAGCATATACTACTACATTCGCCTTACCAGAATGGTAATGCATATTCATATCATAATCCTTAAGGAATTGAAGCTATCTCCTCTGGCGAAGATTCATCTTGTTCTAGGTGAACACATAATGAAGTCTCTTATAGTCAGTGAACATATCTACGTGAACACCATACAAGTAGTGTCTCCAGATCTTGAGTGCAAACACCACTGCTGCAAGCTCGGGGTCATGAGTTGGATAGTTCTTCTCATGCACCTTAAGCTGCCTAAAGGCATAAACTATCATCTTACCTCGCTGCATCAACACACAACCTAGGATAATTCTTGTTGCATCACAATAGATCACGTAACCATCTGAACCCTTTGGTAGAGTGAAGACAAGATCTGTAGTCAATCTTGTTTTCAATTCTGGGATGTTTTTCTCACAATCATCTGACCGTTGGAACTTGACCATCTTCTGAGTTAAGCTAGTCAATGGTGAGGTTATGGATGAAAATCGTTCCACAAACCTTCTGTGATAACCTGCTAGACCAAAAAAATTTCTTCTATCTGCAGTAGAGGTAGGTCTGGGCCACTGTTTCACTGCTTTTATTTTTAGTGAATCCACTCGGATCCGTTCGCTAGATACAATGTGACCAAGAAAATCAACGGATTGCAACCAAAACTCACATTTCCTAAACTTAGCAAATAACTGGAGATCCTTGAGAGTTTACCAAAAAACTCTCAAATGACTTGCATGTTCCTCCTCACTCCTAGAGTAAATGAGGAATATCATTAATAAAGACGATAACGAACAAGTCCAAGTACTATTTGAAACTATGTTCATCATATCCATGAAATCTGCAGGATCATTAGTTAGTCAGAACGACATATCTACAAATTCATAATGACCATACCGAGTTCTGAAGGGTGTTTTTGGAATTTCACTATCTTTTACTCTAAGATGATGATAACCCGATCTGAGGTCTATCTTTGAGGAATGCCCTAGCACCCTAAAGTTGGTCAAACAAGTCATCAATCCTGGGGATTGGATACTAATTCTTGATTATCACCTTGTTCAACTGTTTATAGTCAATGCACATTCTGAGAGAACCATCTTTCTTCCTTATGAACCACGCTGGTGAACCCCATGGTGAGATACTAGGTCTGATGAAGCCCTTATCTAGATAGTCTTTTAACTGCTCTTTCAATTCCTTAAGCTCTGCTGGAGCCACTTTGTAAGGAGGAATAGAAAGAGGTTGGGTATCTGGAGGGATATCAATTCCAAACTCGATTTCCCTTTCGGGAGGGACTCTAGGAAAATCTTCTGGAAAATCACAGACTACTGGAATTGAATCAACAGTTTGGGTTTCAAGGCTAGAATCCTTAACCCGAACTAGATGATATAGATAACTCTTAGATATCATCTTTATGGCCTTAAGGTAAGGAATAAATCGGCCCATAGGCGCTAAGCTACAACCCTTCCATTATAAGATTAGTTTGTCTTGAAACTGAAAACGAACAATCCTAGTTATACAATCGACTAAGGCATAACATGAGTGCAAACAATCGATGCATAAATCATCCCATAGGCTCTAAGCTACTACCCTTGCATTATAAAATTTGTTCGTCTTGAAACTGAAATCGATCAATCCTAGTTCTACAATCGATTGAGGCATAACATGAGTCCAACCATTCCATTCCTAGAATGACATCGAAGTCTACCATTTTTAACTCTACTAGATCTGCTAAGGTGACTTTCTGAGAGACTGTGACACAACAATTTCTATATACCCGTCCAACTATTACTGGGTCACCGACTGGAGTAGAGACTGAGAAGGGTTCTGAGAGAGTTTCTTGACTAACACTGAATTGGACAGCTATACTGAGTTACAAAAGACAAAGTCATGTCTTTTGTCTTTCAACTGAGTGAACCATATGTGAGTCACATCCTTGAGTTTGTAGGATGTGAATCTCACCTATCACAACCAGTTACTGACATCACACCAAATATTTTCTTGACCTCATCATAGAACGTCTGTGGGTCCTTACAAACTTGCGACCCTACAAACTTAGGCAGATTCATCCTAACAAAATAAAAAACTCTGTCTGCCACTAATCCTTCATTTCTATTAGTAGGAAGTAGAACCTGCTGATTTTGCTGGTTGGTCAAACTCTGAGCCAAAAGCTGAATTGACGTTCTGAAACTCTGCATTTTAACTTGCTTATCTAGTACTAGAGAAACTGCGTTAGCATTGCGTGCATTAGCATTCCATGCCTAACCTCTACGAGAAGGCATGATCTTAAGCACATAACGTCAAGTTAGAATTGAATTTGATCATACCTTATGCACGATAAGAGTAATAACAAAGTGAAGTTTTTTCTAAAACACTTCATATCCTCCATCTCATTAGATGTCGTGCACTTCACACCAATGAAAAGGACTCTACTTAGTGAGGCTTTTTCAGACATCCTAGGACTCTTGAACCTAGTGCTCTGATACCAAGTTTTGTCACACCCCGAGCTACCTCGAGACGCGGACACGGAACCTAGCTCCATAAGAGATCCCAAGCTAATCCTTATGGTATTATCATGAGCATAGTAAAGATAATAAACTGATGCGGAAGCTAAATCATAATTAAATCTTAAAAGATGGGGAATACCCATACTCTATAACTGAGATATTTGAAATCAATGTGTTTCATACAAAGTAGATATTAACTCAATACAAAGCTGCATCTAACTATGTCTGATAGAAGCCTCTAAACTGTACTAGAAATACTGGGACAGGCCCCCAGCTAAATCTAGCAAAAACTGAAACTAAATGACTAAAGACTTAAATGACACTCATGATTGTTTTCCTCGGAGAATGAGGACTCACCACTGAATCTGCTGAACAGGAGATCGAAAATTAATATATGCGTGATCTGGATGCTAAGAACCTGAAGCTACATCACGAGAAGATATAGTGCACGTATGCGTTAGTACTTGAAAGGTATTAAGCATGTAGGACAGAGTAAAGCTAAAATAAAACATAACTGAATAAGCGTAATAACAAGTATAATAATCTGACATGATCAACTAAATTCTTAGCTAACTAGATGAAATGACCAATTTATAACATGCTAAAACAGAATACTGAATATATTAATAAATGTTCAATGCAGAGAGTATGACTAATCTGTAGGAGATACTAATAATCGATAATAATACCACATAAACTAAATATGGCGTCCGATGTATATGCCTTATCGACAGGACCCAATATACCCTGCCAAAGGTATAAAGGAATGCTGGCGTGATCACTAAGCTGATTGCACACAGAGGGGACTTACAACCTGCCTCGCTGGTAGTTTTGGGACTATTTAGATACGCTAAACTAAAGTTCAACTCGGTATTATGCTACTCCCATGGATTCTGTAAATTTACCGTTTAAGTTTGAGTTTCTGTAAATACTGGATAGCTCGAAACTTAACATGCAAACTGAGAATGCAACAAATAATCTTGTAATTATGCATTTATAACTGAGGCATGTATATTTGAAGTGTCTGAAATTTTGACCTAGCATGTGTAATTCAAGAACCAAAAAAATACAAAGCTAGGGTTCTGAAATTCATGCAATAATCTGAATAATAACATGATAATCTGATTTGGAATATATATTTAATAAATTCATGAAGTTCTAACAAAGTTCTAGAAACCCTAGTTTTAGTCATGATATGTAAATCAACAATCTGACTCAAAACTAGGGACCCACTGGGTGAAAGGAACCCAATTGTGAAATCCCACATACATGTGATGAAATCCACGGAAAAATACTCAAGCTTTGTGGCTGGAACTGTTGGACACTTGTTTCGTTCTTGAACTAGGGTTCTTGATATTTTCTCCTTTCTTGCTTCAAGTTTTCCAACTTTTGATTTAATCATTTTACATAGATATGTTTTAATTACGTTTCTAGGCTTAAACTGACTAAATTTGATAATTTAGGGTTAACGACGTAACTTAGGTATTAAATATAGTAGAAAAGGTCAAAAATACCCATGGGAAAGCTGCTGTCAGGCAAAATGATGGCCAGGACTGACGGTCCGTCATCCGTCCGCCCAATGCCCCATCGTTGAGTCCGTCGTGAGGGCCTGTTCGACAGGCCTTTACTAAAATGGGCATAACATTTTACTCGGAGGTCTGATTTTAGCAAGGTCTGTTGCTATGGAAAGATAATTCAATTATCTATCTGTAGGTAGGTAATGGGACACCTAATACATATTATTCTAAGATTTATGATCATTTGAAATTTGCCCAACTACATTTCCCCTTAACTATCTGCAAATTTTCAACCGTGCTTGTCATCCATAGCTCTTGTCAGAGAGTTGTTGACGCGAGTCTTGATTGACGGTCACCAGCTACGAAACGTCGTGTGACCTATGGACCATAAGTCCGTCCGTCATCAAAGACTTAACAAATTTTTCTAGACTGAAATTTTTGAGAGTTTCTGATCCCATTGACGGTTGTGCAAGATGGACCATCAATGGACGATCATCTGCAGGTGTTACCAACAGTATCATTGAGAGTTTCTGATCCCATCGATGATACTGTTGGTAACACCTACAGATTTTTCTAAAAAACTAATTTTTTGGTCCATTTTGGCTGCGGGATGTTACAACCCTCATGCCTTAAGCCCCCGAATGCTTCATTAAGCAATAATTCTATTGGATTTTCAATGTGTGCTATAGCCTAAGTGGTCTCTATATTTCTCGAATTAGAAAACATATTCATTTCTCCCTCCATAACCCAAATGCTGTAATTATGCGGTAACGACTGTTGGGTATGTAGAAAGAATTGATGGGAAATAGAGGGAAGGAGAGGAATTTGAAAGGTTTAGAACTTGAAAGGTTGGGAACTTGAAAAGTTCTCTAATGATTTATTGAAAAAGGCAATAGTCCCTCATCGGTAATGGAAAGGAAAATAGGAGAGTTTAAATAAATAAACACTCCTATTAATTGTTAAAAGGGTTGGAAAGAGGGACCCCCCTCGCGCCGTCGTCGTCGTCGCTCGCTCGCTTCGGCTTCGGCTTCGGCTTTGGCTTTGGCTTTGGCAAATGATCGATCGAGAGATAATTTTTTGGACAAAATTTATTTTAATTATTTATTAATTAATTTTAAATGGCCAAAAATTATTTTCAATAAATTAGTTGATAACCGAAATGTTTTCAACTTTTTAGTTAAAACCCGACCCGACTCGGATCCGCGCGAGTGACCCGTTTTAAATTCCGTTATATTCAAAATTTCCCGCCATGACTGTTCTGAAAGGTTGCAACTTTCAGGAACAGTCAATACCATTTGAAAGTTTGCAACCTTTCATTAATGGTCGTGTTAATTCTGAAAGGGTTGCAACCTTTCAGAATATATTCTTCTTGCCTATAAATACCATTCAGTCTTCAGAATATTTCCAAAGAATTTTCTGATCTTCCTTCTTCTTAAAATCACATTTTTTCTTCGTGTACTTTCCTGCTGTGGATTGATTCATTGTGATGAGAGTTTTTGGTATCTATACTCTACTGATTAAAATCATTTTACCCTGGGAGGTTATATTCCAAATCAAATCTCGGATACTAGAGGGGAATAATTTCCTTAAGGGGACACTGTGAATTCAGTGGACTTGATTTTCTTCCTAAAATTTCAATAAGAGTATTCCAGATTCTGGTACGTTTTTACAGATTAAATTATTTTATTTCTGTTCATCTTATTTACTGGTTATAAAAATTCTCAGTTACTTCGTGTTTCTGAATGATTTATTAGAACCAGTAATTTCTTATTTTATAACACAGATTGGAAACAATCTTAAGGAAATTACTAAATCTGTGTTTCTGGTGGAGACAAAAATCTTTGTGATTTTATACTCCTTTAAGTCTGCAATTATATTTTTATTGCTTACTTATATTGTATCAATTTTGTTTATCAGAAATGGAAAACAGTGGTGTTACAGTGGCTGTTGCTGCACCAACCCGACCTCTTGTATCACAAGCAGACAAACCGGGTAAATTCACAGGTGTGAATTTTAAAGGATGGCACCAACGAGTATTTTTCTGGCTTACCACACTTGGTCTGCAGAAATTTACAAGTGAAGATACTCCAGTTCCTACTGATGATATTCTAGACAGGGAAAAATTTATGATTGTTGAAGCATGGAAACAATCAGACTTCCTATGTAAAGGTTACATTTTGAGTGCTTTAGAGGATGACTTATATAATGTCTATAGTGCAATAACAACTTCAAAAGAGTTGTGGAATGCACTTGAGAAGAAATATAAGACAGAAGATGCATGCTTGAAAAAGTTTGTGGTCGCAAAGTTTTTAGACTATAAAATAACAGATAGTAAAACTGTTGGATCACAAGTGCAGGAACTTCAACTTATTCTCCATGATATGATTGCTGAAGATACGGTAGTAAATGAAGCTTTTCAAGTGGCTGCAATGATCGAGAAGTTGCCTCCTTCGTGGAATGATTTCAAGAATTATCTAAAGCACAAGCGTAAAGAAATGAAGCTTGAAGATCTTGTGATTCGGCTCAAGATTGAGGAAGATAACAGAAATGCCGAAAAGAAGTCGCGTAAGAGTTCAACAATCATTGGAGTTAATATTGTTGAAGAAGCTCCTACCAAAGACAAAAAGAGAAAGAAGTCCAACGGGCAGAAGTCAGAACAAGCCAAGAAGAAATTCAAAGGCAACTGTTATAATTGTGGCAAGGCTGGTCATAGATCTTCTGATTGTCATGCTCCAAGAAAGGACAAAAACAAAGGCAAAGGCAAAAATCAAGCAAACATCGTGGAAAAAATGGAAGATGCAGATGACTTGTGTGCAATGATATCGGAGTGTAACTTAGTTGGAAATCCCAAGGAGTGGTTTCTCGACTCAGGTGCCACTAGACATATTTGCTCTGCAAAAGAAGCCTTTGCAACATACACTCCTACTGAGTACGATGAAGATTTATTCATGGGAAACACAGCAACAGCAAGGATTGCAGGAACTGGCAAAGTAATGTTAAAAATGACATCCCGCAAAGTGTTGACTTTAAACAATGTTTTGCATGTCCCTACTATTAGGAAGAATTTAGTTTCTGCTGCACTACTCGTTAAGAACGGGTTTAAGTGTGTCCTAGTTAGTGATAAAGCTGTATAAGTAAGAATAAAATGTTCATAGGAAAGGGCTATCTCAATGAGGGTCTTTTAAAACTAAATGTAATGGTTATTAACAGTATCAATAAAAATTCTGCTTCTGTTTACTTATTGGAGTTAAGTGATTTATGGCATGCCCGTTTGGGACATGTTAATTACAAAGCCTTGCGAAAATTGGTTAATTTAGAAGTATTGCCTGATTTTAAATGCGATAAGTCGAAATGTGAAATTTGTGTGGAAAGTAAGTTTGTTAAACATCCTTACAAGTCTGTTGAAAGAAATTCTAAAATTTTAGACTTAATTCACACAGATATATGAGATATGAAGTCAACACCATCTCGTGGTGGAAAAAAGTACTTTATAACTTTTATTGATGAATGCACTCGATTTTGTTATGTATACTTGCTTAATAGTAAGGATGAAGCAATTGATGCATTTAAGCAATACAAAAATGAAGTGGAAAACCAATTGAATCTAAAGATAAAAATGATTCGGAGTGATAGGGGTGGAGAATATGAATCTCCTTTTGCATAGATATGTTTGGAATATGGTATTATTCATCAAACTATGGCACCTTATACACCACAGTCAAATGGTTTGGCAGAACGGAAGAACAGAACATTAAAGGAAATGATGAATGCCTTAATGATCAATTCTGGTTCACCGCGAAATCTTTGGGGGGAAGTCATTCTTACAGCTAATAAAATACTCAATAGAGTAACCCATCGAAAAACACAATCAATTCCATATGAGTTGTGGAAAGGAATAAAACCCAACTTGAAATATTTTAAAGTGTGGGGGTGTTTAGCCAAGGTAGAGGTTCCTTTACCTAAGAGGGTTAAAATTGGACCCAAAACAATAGATTGTGTCTTTATTGGATATGCTGTGAATAGTAAAGCCTGTCGATTTTTGGTTCACAAATCTGATAATCCTGAGATTCATGTTAATACGATAATTGAATCAGATAATGCAGAGTTTTTTGAAAACATTTATCCGTATAAAACTGAAAGTGAGTCAACAAGTAAAAGATCTAAACGACCACGAGAAGAATCAATGGAAAATATTCTAACTAGTGAGGAACCTAGGCGAAGTACTCGACAACGAAAATCTGTTTCTTTCGGACCAGATTTTGTAGCACTATTTCTTGAAAATGAGCCTCAAACATTTAAAGTAGTTATGTCTTCGTCAGAGTCAACTTATTGGAAAGAAGCAGTCAATAGTGAGATTGAATCAATTTTAAGCAATCACACTTGGGAATTGACTGATCTTCCTCCAGGAGATAAACCTTTAGGATCAAAATGGATCTTTAAAAGGAAAATGAAACCTGATGGGACTATTGACAAATACAAGGCTAGACTGGTAGTCAAAGGGTACAGACAAAACGAAGGTCTGGACTACTTTGACACATATTCTCCAGTAACAAGGATAACATCAATTAGGATATTAATAGCACTTGCAGCAGTGCATGATCTTAAAATCCACCAAATGGATGTAAAGACAACCTTCTTAAATGGAGAGTTAGAGGACGAAATTTACATGGAACAACCTGAAGGGTTTATAGTTCCTGGTAAAGAAAAGAAAGTGTGCAGACTTGTGAAGTCACATTATGGACTCAAGCAAGCACCCAAACAATGGCATGCTAAATTTGATCAAGTAATGTTGGCAAATGGATTCAAGATTAACGAATGTGATAAATGTGTTTACATCAAAAATGTTATGAATCATGAAGTCATTGTTTGTTTGTATGTTGATGACATGTTAATAATGAGTAAAGATATGATGATATAAATGCTACTAAGCGCATGTTGTCCAACAAGTTCGATATGAAAGACTTAGGAGTTGCTGATTTGATCTTAGGGGTCAGGATTATCAAAACTCCCCAGGGACTAGCATTATCTCAATCTCATTATATTGAAAAAGTATAGGATAAGTTCAATTACTTGAATTTCAATGTAGTCAAAACTCCAATTGATTTAAGTTGTACATTTAAAAAGAATGAAGGTCAAAGTGACTCTCAATTGGAATATGCCAGAGTGTTGGGAAGTTTGATGTATATTATGAATTGCACACGACCAGATATAGCATGTGCTATTAGTAAACTGAGTCGGTACACTAGTAATCCGAATCAAACTCACTGGATGGCTATGAAACGTGTGTTGGGTTATCTAAAATGGACACAACATTATGCTTTGCATTATAATAAATATCCTGCTGTGATTGAAGGATATAGTGATGCAAATTGGATCACCGGGTCAAATGATGTAAAATCCACGAGTTATGTATTCATACTTGGTGGAGGAGCTGTCTCTTGGAAATCTTCTAAACAGACATGTATTGCTCGCTCCACAATGGAATCTGAATTCATTGCTTTGGATAAGGCTGGTGAAGAAGCAGAAGGGCTTCAGAATTTCCTAGAGGATATTCCATTTGGGCCCAAACCTGTCAGACCAATTTGCATACATTGCGATAGTCAAGCAGCAATAGGTAGGGCAGGGAGCGTTATGTACAACAGGAAGTCTCGTCATATACGACATAGACATAACACCATAAGACAACTGCTCTCTAGTGGAATTATCACAATTGACTATGTAAAGTCAAGCGATAATGTGTCAGATCCACTAACGAAAGGCCTAGTGAGAGAGGCAGTTGAAAGATCATCTAAGGGAATGGGTTTACGGCTTAGGACAAGTCAGCATGACGGTAACTCTATCTAGCGGACTGGAGATCCCAAGAGCTAGATTCAAGGAGAAAAACAAAGTTGTGGCTGACGGTTCGACATTGTCAAATAACTCAATCCATTCTCATGATGAAGACAATGTTCAGGAAAAGGTTAAGACTTTAAGGCTTGTTAATGAGGTAATAAAGCTTAAAGTTCTTAATGATTTGCTAAGTTTGGTAGATTTCACCAAATAGTGTATCTACGAGATGACACGGTTACAAATCACCTATGTGAGTGTGAAGTGGAATCCGCTTCAAAGAGAATTTATGTCAAAATCCTATTCTCTATACACTCATGAAACCAGGAGGTGTTCATGGCTGAAACGAACACAACCGTAAGAATCATAAACAGTAAAGGGTTAATTGTGTGACATATGGTTGTCTAGGTATACACCAAAGTTCGACGGTTCAAAGATATCACATCTACCGATTGACCGAGTATATCCGACATATGTTCACTACGGAAAGTCCAAGGGGAAACCTACTTATCCAGATGCAATTAATCCTTGCTTGTAAAGTATACAATTGTCCGTGCATTCCTAAGTTATAACTATTCCCCATCAATGTGGGGGATTGTTGGGTATGTAGCAAGAATTGATGGGAAATAGAGGGAAGGAGAGGAATTTGAAAGGTTTAGAACTTGAAAGGTTGGGAACTTGAAAAATCCTCTAATGCTTTATTGAAAAAGGCAATAGTCCCTCATCGGTAATGGAAAGGAAAATAGGAGAGTTTAAATAAATAAACACTCCTATTAATTGTTAAAAGGGTTGGAAAGAGGACCCCCTCGCCGTCGTTGTCGCCGCCGCTTGACCGGCTTTGGCTTTGGCTTTGGCTTTGGCAAATGATCGATCGAGAGATAATTTTTTGGACAAAATTTATTTTAATTATTTATTAATTAATTTTAAATGGCCAAAAATTATTTTCAATAAATTAGTTGATAACCGAAATGTTTTCAACTTTTTAGTTAAAACCCGACCCGACTCGGATCCGCGCGAGTGACCCGTCTTAAATTCCGTTATATTCAAAATTTCCCGCCATGACTGTTCTGAAAGGTTGCAACTTTCAGGAACAGTCAATACCATTTGAAAGTTTGCAACCTTTCATTAATGGTCGTGTTAATTCTGAAAGGGTTGCAACCTTTCAGAATATATTCTTCTTGCCTATAAATACCATTCAGTCTTCAGAATATTTTCAACGAATTTTCTGATCTTCCTTCTTCTTAAAATCACATTTTTTTTTCTTCGTGTACTTTCCTGCTGTGGATTGATTCGCTGACAGTAGAGTTTTTCGGTATCTATACTCTACTGATTAAAATCATTTTACCCTGGGAGGTTATATTCCAACTCAAACCTCGGATACTAGAGGGGAATAATTTCCTTAAGGGGACACTATGAATTCAGTGGACTTGATTTTCTTCCTAAAATTTCAATATGAGTATTCCAGATTCTGGTACATTTTTACAGATTAAATTATTTTATTTCTGTTCATCTTATTTACTGGTTATAAAAATTCTCAGTTACTTCGTGTTTCTGAATGATTTATTAGAACCAGTAATTTCTGATTTTATAACACAGATTGGAAACAACGACTTGTTGATCAAATGGTCAAACACTATATTTCTACTTTGACACATCCCAAAACCACATTTAGGACAATTTAATTTTATATCAAATAGCTCCATTGTTGAATGCAAAATCTAGAAATTGATTTAGGCCAAGCAAATACTCCGATGTGTTTCTTGGCATTTGAATCCAAGACTTATATATTGAATATATAGATTAACATGCAAGAATATCACCTACGAGAATTCTTTAGTAAGAAAATGAGTCTCCAGTAGTATCACTCGATGAGAATAAAAAATTATTCACAGAGAACACACAATCAAAGAATTCATACAAAAACTCACACTTTATGCCAAATCCTCCCCGTTAATGATAAGACATTGTCTTATAAATGTACTATAAATGTATAAATCATATTCAAAATAAACTTGTAATACGATAAAAGTTTCATTCAACAAATCATTAAAATAATAAAAAGAAAGAGGAACTTAAAGCTTATGTAATAGTTGCAATACAATAATTATGAATCTCATAACTTTAACTACCTAATTGGAAACAAAAACACATCCATATCTTATTGTGCGGTGGCTATGTACTCACAAAATTTATCATAATTCCTTTTTTTTACAGCAAAAAAATACAACAACCACTTTAGTTGATTCAAAATTTAAAGTTGAATCAACACGAAAATGTTTCTCCAATAAATTATCAACATATCATATGGTAGAGCCTTCAAAACAGATTTTGAAACAAAACATACCTCTAGGTATAGTACTCTACAAACAATCAACACAAAAATGACTATAGATAGTTAATATTAAATTTTACAATGTTATCATTCCATCTAATATCAAACCAAACAAAATAACTGAGACAAACTTTCAACCCTATACATGAAAGTACAACAAAAATAATGAAAACTGAATTTCAATAGATCATATCACTCTCATGTAGATAAATCTTATTAGCTCAATTGATTGAATATCTAAACATATATATTTTTTCAATCAGCTATAATCAAAACATAAGGAGATCAGATAAAAGTTACAACTCATAAAAAATCTAAGTTAGTATAAGTCAAAACAACTTAAGTTTTAAAAAAATCGATAGATTAATGTAATGCAAAAATCACAGGAAAAAATAAAAATGAAAATCCAATTAGTAGATCGGAAACCCATTTGTGAAAGTAAGTGAAACAAACATATTCCACATATGAGAACACTTCTCTACTGCCTCATTCACATATTTTAAAGTCATCCACAGAAAACTACAAATTCAAACGAGCACTAAATATAAATCTATCAAAGTTAAAGATACCAATACAAAAATTTGAGATACCCATACTAATATATGAGATACCCATGTCAAATTTGAGATACCCATATGAAAATTCGAGATTCTCATATTAAAATTGGATCAAACTCAAAAAATAGCAATTATTTTGTTGAGAGATAAAAATAAAATTGTGTACAAGATTGTGTGGAGAAGCTGCAAACAACAACTCTTTGATTGTGAACTGCAAAGGAGAAATAAAAACGGAAAGCATCAAAAATTGTCAACTGCAAACTGAGATAGGCTTTGGAGATGTGAAAAGTATTTGCTAAGAAAAATTTAGGGAAACAAAAATAAAAGCGGAAATGCTGCTACGCTATTTTTTTGGGATCTGTGAAGGTTTTGAACAGCTGCTAAATATTTATATTTACGCCAGTTTAGAAAACCCCATTATTTAATATAATTTGCGGGGGATGGATCTTACCTCCGTTTTTAAACTCCCGCTATTCAAGCGTTTTTTTGTAGTGCCATCAGGCCTCTTCACAATCCCTACTATCCATTTTTCCTTATTTAACTACCTAAAATACCCTTTCAGTTCAATATTGTCTAGGGTTTCCCCCCCCCCCCCAAAGTACCTCATAATTCACAAGCCGCAGTAGCCTCACTCTCTCACTCCTTCCCTTCAATTTTCAACAAAACTTCAATGTTTGTTAGATATGGATAAAGGTTGTCACTAAATTTTCGTGCTATTGCTATGTCACGTGAAGATTGTCAAGTATCCAATCCAAAAATCCTAAAGTTTGAGATTTAATGGTTATCTTTGACAAATTTAAAAGCATGAAATTCAAATTCCTACACAACAATTCATGAACCCTAGTTTAACCTAATTGTTTACTTCAAAGTTTGTTTTCTGAGATTTTTGAGCCACTCCTTTACCATAAAACATTTGGCACCCCCTCATCGTTTGTTCACACAGAACTTTTGAATCGCATCTCCTTTCCAAATCTTAAAATCATTGGCAGGACTTTTCTTTTTAGTGCTCGTGTTGTTTTGTTTGTGAGTAATGTCGGATGTTAATAGATCTGAAACCTCGCCATGGTTCACTGCTTGATAAAAGGTCAGTGTCAACATTTTGTTCTTTCTGTCAATGTGTAGTCTTCTTAGAGTATTTGTGTTGTTTATTAAATATATCCATGTATTGGAAGCTGATTAATAATGCATTTAAAAATTATCGCATCATAATTTCTTTCTTTATCAGAAGTTATACTTTATCAAAATCTAAAAGTAATGTATATAAAATCATGTATTTCTTTGGTTTGATGTAATAAGGAAGGATGTTAACCATACCTGTATCTAACTTGAATTGTTTTAGGTTTTAGTTCAGATTACTCTCTCAACAAGAATTGTATATTAACTAGAAAGTTTTACTTCGTTAAATTTATAATAAAGCATGATTTGTTGGAACCTTTTTATGAAATCAAGATTATGTTTGAACTTGCATGAATGGCTTTTTAATTAAAAAAAATATGATGCTTAATCTCTTAACCTTAGGGTAACTTGAACCCTTATTTTGAATCACATAAGTTAAGTTGACTATTAATTGGAGTTAGTTTTAGCATTACTAAGTTAAATATATGGGTGTCCTAATTTACCTTAAAATTATTTAGGTGGTGCTCCTTAAGTTAAATAATCTAGGAATAATTAATATGTTGTACACTATTTGATGTGAGTTAAAATGGTTTTAACAACAAAATCATCCCAAAGACCTCGAGATCGTAACCAAAAATCGTTCTACATCAAACTAAAATTTTCAAAGTTAACCGCATTGAGGAAATTCTCATCTGACTATGTTTACCATGAATTTTGACTGAAGTCAAACTATGGCATGCCTAACGACATAAACTCAAATCGAGGTCCTCAGAACTATAACCAACCATTCTACTAGACCAATATGGACCATTCAGAATTGATGGAGCTGTCATAAATCTTATATGACAATCGATTCCTTGGATGTTGACTTATGTCAATTCTCACATCAAAAGCTCTTAAAATAGAAAAAATTTCTCAAAACTCTCTCGACTACCTCGATAAGCATCCCACACGATCTCAGCACACAAAATCTTCAAGTAAGCGATGCCAATAGGAAAAGATTAAAAGCATTCAAGAATATAGAATTACACTATAAGTCATCTTAAGGGTTTTGGATCTACATGCTGGAAGAAAATTGAAGTTGATGCTTTAGTGAATAGAAATTTTACAACAAGTTTAAATGACATCAAAAGATAAAAGATTTATGGGTAAATACTATGAATAAAATACACTCAACAAGTATTACAATATTAAACAACAAAGGAAGCCCGTGGAAGAGTAATATGAGGAGCTAGGGCATGGTAAGCTTTGAGATAATGTCAATAATGGAGAGGTGAGTCTTGTCGAAAATCTATCTCGGGCTTAAATAAAAATATAATGCAACAATTAGATTTGCATCATCTTCCTATTTTATAAAATCTTATGAAATGACACTCAAGTTTGAGGGATTTAAAAGGGAAAAGTAATTTGGACTGAAATCTTTTTTTCTTCATAATTGGATAAAAATAAGTTTGAAAGTCATTTCATACTTATTACATACCAAAGGGGAGAAGCACGAATTCGAGTCTAACCCCTAAGTCCATTAGTGATGTTGGAAGCTTTAATGTATTGGCATGTTCTATCAAAAAGTTTGTGATGGGTTTTAGTTCTCTAGACGATCCCCTACTTGAGGTCATCAATAGTGATAACCTTTTATTTTGAATATAAAACAAGAGGAAGCCTTTAGGATCTTAATGGAAAAACCTACTTCCATATCTTTACTTCAACTTCCCAATTTTGCGAAGATGTTTGAAATTGAGTTTGATGTTAGTGGAGTGGGAATTTTTGTGGTCATGCTGAAACAAAGAAACCCCCTAAGTTACATTAATTAAGAGTTAATCGGAGATCAATTGCAATATTCTACCTATAATAAGGAACTTTCTACCCATTAAGAGTTTTAGCAAATCAACAACGTTATTTATTGTATAAGGAATTTGTTATAAGGACCACTCAGGAGGCTATGAAGCATATTTGAATTTAAAAAATATCAATTAAAATCATGAGATATGATACAATTAGGGAGTAATTTCATTTAGAGATAAATTATTATCAAGAAAAAATGAAAATTGTTGCAGCTTATTTATATAAAAGATATGCATGCATTCATGTATACCCTGACTGCTAGATTAATGAGTGTAGAGAGTTTGAAGAAGTTATTGTCCAGTGGTGATTATTTTGGATAAGTATGCTAGGAATTTAAAGTGAGCTTAAATATATGTGTATACTTGGTTGTTTCAATTGCATTTCACACACTCATAAGTCGGTCGAACTTGTAATTGATTGTTATTTGCACCCATTTGTCGTATGACAGGTTGTCTAGATTAATTTTGTATTTTTGTACCTTTAAAGATTATGGGGGTTAAGTTAAGTTATTGTTTGAGTACATAATTGTATATCTTATGTCGATTTTATAGTTATCTTCAAAATTTGTGGGACTTGTCTCTATATTGGTGCTTTTGGTCATGGCAAGACGGATTGGCCATTTGGTTGTTGTGAGGTGTAGCAGTTGTAACCGATGTTGTATCACAAATTTATTGACTTCTGTAGTGGACCCTTGTAGAGGTTAGGTTGTTGGTCTAGCACTTCCACATAAGTTCCTTTGTTTCGGTCTCTTACTTATTTTATCCTACTCCGTTGTCTCTTTTTAGTTGAATAATGTTATAACTCCTCTTTAGCTACTTTCTTTACTTGTAATTTATAGTTGATCCATTTTTAGAGCTCAGTCTGACTATGCCTACTGTCTAGCACTTCCACATAAGTTCCTTTTGTCTCGGTCTCTTGGTTATTTTATCCTATTCCCTTGTATCTTTTAACTTTAATTATGTTATAACTCTTCTTTCACTACTTTCTTTACTTGTAACTTACGGTTTATTCATCTTTGGAGCTCAGTCTGACTCTGCCTGCTGTGTACCACTTATTTTTACTCATACTATTCTTCTACATCCCACTCATCATAGTATGGGTTCTCTCCATTGAAGGCGTCCTTGTGTGGAGCAGCTTTTGGATTTGTAGCCTAGGGTGATCGCTTAAAGTTCACAGTTTCCAATCTCCCTCTATTTTCCTAGGATTTATATTTATTTTACATTCAAAGACGGTTCTTTATATTTGCATTTTCATGTACTCATATTTTGATTAGAAGCTCGACTAACAACTAATGCCACATCTTAGGGATGTTTTGTGTATTTTTATTGTTGTCTATCTATTTCCTTTATTTCCTCGGTGTATCTCCTCCCTTTTTTTTGCTTTTTATTCACTGCCTCTCTTATGTTTTTATTCTTCATGATACACTATTGCTTTTGGTTCGGGTTTATGGGGTTGACTTACCTACATAAGGGTGTTAGTAGGTGTCAGCATGACCATAAATATTGGGTCGTGACACATTTCAATTTGAAAAAAATAGTTGGGGTGGAATTTGTATGAAAAGTGGGATTTTCTCGAAGGAGGGCCTATTGCATAAATTCTGCCATCAATGTTGAATTGTTTCGTCTGTCTTACCAATCACTTTGGACTTATTTTTTTTCTCTTATAGTCATACTCATCAATGGATTCCGATTCATTTAGTTCACTGGATTGACGTTGAGTATAAATAAAAGTCACTAAATAATATTTATAACATTAAAAGAGACTTCATTCTTTGAGAATTGTCTATAGGTACATATTTTATTTTAATTATCCTTCTCTAAAATCATTCACCACAATCGATTTTTTTTCCAGATGTACTGTTATGGATGGAAACAAAGCAAGGGTGATCATATAGCGTAGGTAGATATAAAAACAAAGGCATATAGATTTAATTAGAAAGATTAGTTCAAAGAAAAATTAGTTGAGAATAGTGATTGTTGGGAAGTATAGTTACATATATTTCAATGAAGGTTCTATGGAGAAAAGTAATATTTCAGTTGATTTTGTAATGGGTGATTAATCATGTTTGCCACCAAATAATATGTTTCATTTTTCTTGTTCATTTAGTAAATCATGAAAATTTACTTACTTTTTTATCATACTACCCTTAATATTAAAAAATTAAATGTCAGCCAACTTTATAGTTCAAATTAAAAGTCAGTCAAACTTATCACACAACTCTAAATCTGACTATTTTTTTAAATATTCAGGGTAGTAGGAGAAAAAAAATTTCTTCTGATTTGCTATATTGACAAGTCAAATGAAACATATATATTTGGTATAAGGGGTAAGTAAAATCAATGGAGGAAGTAGTAAACATGATGAATTACCTCAATCATAGAATCAACAGAAATATAATATTTTCTAAAGAGCCTTCCTTGGAATATGCATAATCATATTTCCCAACAATATATTCTTAACTTCTTTTTCTTTGAACTATTAGGTCTAATTAAATCTATATGCTTTTCTTATGTACGAAAGTTATATGTTCATCCGTTGCTTTGTTTCCATCCAAAACTGTACGTCTGGAAAAAATCAATTGTTATGAATGAAAAGAAAAATGAAATATTACCCTTGAGGAATCACCAAAGAATGAAGCTTGTTCTAGATATAATCCCGGGACTGCTGATGGTACCCTAAACCCATCTAGAGACCTAGTAGAATCCGAAACCATTGAAGTGTACTAACTAAAAGAAAGAAACACAATCCAAATTTACGGAAAAACAAATGAAACCATTCATCTTTGAGGTCTTCATAACATAAACAATAGATCCTCCTTAGAGAAAAACCCACTTCTTACACAAAACCCATTTGTTACCATTGTTTGGAAAATTAAAACAACTTATGATTTGAAATGTCACGACCTAATTCTCAGATTATGATAACATCTACTACATCCCACAAGTAGATAATTCTAACACTTCGTCCTTAACCATAACTATTGGGCAACACGCGTAAGATAAAAAATAGAAGCAAGAAGCTAAGAGAAAAGAGAAAGAGAAATCAACATGAATATAATACACAGAACAACTTCCAAGGTCTGTCATCAGTCAATAGTAGAGCATATAATTAAATGGTCTTTGAAAGAAAAATAAATACTAGACTAGACAAAGAAGATGGAAACTGGGAACACTTAACGCTAGGAGCTCACCTAGTCTTTGAAGTCCAAAACCTGCTCTGCACAAGATCCAAAGAAACAACAAGAACTCGTACCAACAAGTCTTTCTCAACAGACATCGACCGACTGAGATCCAAACATAAAGCAAGTATATTTCAATAGATAATAAGGTAAGTAGAACTCAAGAAACTAAACAGGAGGTATAGTATGATAGAAAAGAAATTAGGAGAAGAATCAAGATATAAAGGATAAGGAATCGAGTCAAGAATGTACTTCCAAATGCAAGCCAACAACTTACTAACAAAGAAACTATGATACAAGAGTAAACTACCTAGGTTCAGGAGAGTTAATATCAACTAATCTACACCACAACCTATTAACTAGCAGATCGATATCACAAGAACACAAAATATAGTAAAACAATAATCTAATCAAAACTCATAAACCTGAAAAGTACAAACAATAAACATAACCCGACCAAGATCCCTTAAAACCGAAAGGGGAAAATAATTAACACCTCTTTGGGTGATAGTTTAAGCATATAAATGTAGAATGTGTGATAGAACCATCAGAATCTTCAAGAAAGTGCATACACCTACCCTCTATTGTAAGGGTGAGGTAGGACCCATGTAGCTCCATCTCTTGGTGCAAATGTTCTCACAGACAAATGGATCCATACAAGATGTGGGAAGTCCAGATACACCATGTGGGCCTGAATTAGGTCTTATAACAAGCCATTCTAAAATTGACTCCTGCCTAACAACATTCCCCTAAGTACATTTCCAATTTAATTCTTGAGTCTCATTCCTTACCAAAGGAGTGGTGTCATCAATGGATCCTTGCAATCCTTGATCATCACTTACTCATTCCACACATATGTTATTCAATAGGAATGGCAACTTATTGCTTTAATCTCGTTCTACGATTTAGAGTAGAATCAACAAGTAACTTCTTAAATGATTGTGTGTCCTACCAATTATATGTGTGGTCATCAACAAACCCTAGTATGATTTCCTTATATAAGAATTATGAATTTAGTACAAGGGATATATCATTACAGTTCTAAATTAAGAGAATCCTTCCCTAATTTACTCAAATAATTTTCTTGCCCCTCATAAAAAATGAGGTTCTATGTTTCAGATTTGATAGTCAAACAATATATCAGCTATAGTGATCTATGATGTACATCACTGTCCCACAACCATATTAGCAAAACTTATTTTATTTACAATGGCAGGAAAAAAACTAGTATTATATAATTAGATTTTATGTCATTTACCTCCATAAAGTGCTTCTTAAGGAGGAGTACTGGAGGTGTTTCTGTTTGGACAATATATAACAAATAATATCCTAGGAAAATAATTTGCTACGATAATACTTGGAATGTACGGTATATGTGTTTGCTACAAAATAAGGTGATTTATTACTGATATTTGCATGTGAGCAACATGATAACTTTGTGTTTCCTCGTTGCCCACTATTAACATATCTTAATCTTGATTATATGTGACAAAAAAGGATAAGTGAAGCACTTTGATATAATTTAGATCCTCGTTCATTGCAAAACCAGAATATAGTATGAGCTTCACTTAATCTTGATCAACAGTTGGTTAACTTTTGAATTTCCGTTCTTATGAGTTTGCATAACACAATTTTTAAATTTGTGGTGAAATAGATTTTTATGAAGCAAATATAAGCAACAAAGGGCAGTCAGGCGAGCTGAAAGCCATGATTAGTAGATATATACTTGCTTCATAGCATTGTGTTATATCTACATGTTTTTTTAAACCTGAAACGTTGTCCCAATCCCAAACGCTTACAATTTTTTATTTACCTTCGATTTCACACAAGAGGTTTCTCCTCTTGAAGCAAACTGATAGGTTGATAATCAACTTTACTTCCCTTTTTTGGAATCATAACTAGGATAGAATATATAGTCGAATCAAACCTAAAGAATAAATGGAAAGTGATATTTCCTCTTATGGACAATAAAGATCTCTTCGAGTTGTCTAATCTTTCTAGTGTTCTTCACTACATGATCCTTATGGTGTGGCTCCAACTAAAGGATACATTGATTCTTTCATTATCATGTTATTACATTTAATTATCTTTATTACAACATGTTTCTCTTGTGCATAGATAGTTCGATTTATGTTTTAACAAATCTTCTTTGAAATTCATTTCTTTTCTATTGTTTGTTCGGCTGTTGTGAAGAAGCACATGTGTATTGCTGTAGTGAAAATGTGAATGGCAAGAGGGTAATTTCTTCATCACCTGGAAAAGAAAATGAGCATATGAGATATCTAAGCTACATGCCTATGCAAAGATTAGTCAGTGTATTATGCAACCAAAGAAACGTGGTAAGTTTCGAGGTAGGAATTGTCTTAATTAGGAAAAAGAGGTACACATTAGGCAAATGAAATATCTACCTGTTGAAGAATTCCTTGATCTATCATCGCACATTAAAAAATATGGATATACACTAATACATATTGTATCCTCAAGTGTGGTGTCAATCAAATCCATGACAATTGTAACTCTGCGGAATTTTAGCTAGTCTAGAGCTCAAATTTCAAATCATTTTACTGACAAGAGCAAACTGTAATAGTATTTAGGATCGACATAATAAACTTGCTAAGAATATTATACTACTTATGGGATCCTTCATAGCGAGGTTTCGTATATACTAATTATTGTAAAGAATATTATATTGTACTCTTCTTAGGAAAATTATTTAAAATTTGCGTTCTAGGCTTGCTTGGTTTTCCTTGAATCACGGTCAACATGAATTTGGTTGACACAACTCTTGAAGAGACAATATTTTTAGTGGACATCCATATTTTTATTCGGTTAATGATACAACAAATTCTTCTTCAACATGTAGGTCTCTTGTTTTCCCCGGTTTGTACCTTTCTTCCTAGTTAATACAATGTCCACCTGGAAATTTCATACATTTCTTTAATGGCATAATGCTCTAACAAATCTTTGAAGAGGCATGTAAGTTGGATCCCTAAGAGTACTCATATTCTAGACAATAGGATGAAGCAATTACCTTCTTTCCAATATCACATTTTGTTACAATGATATATTCAGTAGAAACACATAGAATATCCAAAAAGGAATTGAGTTACATTCTTTGCTTATGGGGTTGAGTTAGGATTAATTTAGTTGTACAATTATTTATATTCTTGTTACTTCGGATGCTTTTATTTTATTCCTCTCTGACCTTTTCTTTATTTATATATCTTTTATTATTGTTTTTACCTTTCTTGCTCCATCATCCTATGATGCCTACCAAGTACGTGTTGTTCCCATACTCATGCTACACCATGCATAAATTTCGTGATGCAAGTCCGAGCACTAGCTATCGGTGGTAATCATTCGATCTTCTTGCAGCTATTGATTGGAAACTACGTTGGGCACATGGTGTATGGGACATACCTGTCTCTTTATGTATTTTGTGTAGCTAGTTTTTTGCATTTTGAGACAAGCTTTGTCATTCCACATTTTGGACTTTTACGATCTTTTTTAGATAGCTTCGTACTTGTAACATCCATGCTCTAGGATGGATGTATCATATATATTTTTAGTTTGCTTCCGCCCATTGTTGTTTTGAGGTTCATTACTGCTTCTGCAATGTTCTACGGTTATAATTATTACTTGTTGTATGGTTTATAGGTTGCCTTAACTACTAGTGGTTATTATATCATGATTTGAGAAATGGGGTCTTGACAAAATATAATAAAAAATCATTTTTCCCCAAATGCAAGAATAGTACAATTTGCACTGACCCTTAATTATTTATAAAACTAGTAAAATTATCCGCGCTTCACACGGGAATTTAATCGGAGAAATTATAAAATTATATTTTAAATCTATCATTTATTAAAACTAAACACTATATTATCTCACATACAAGATTGCATAGTAACAAATATTAATAATGTAAAGGAAAATCAAGTTTATTACATCTTATCATTTAACATTAATAAAATAAGTATAAATTAATGACTCTAAAAAAATATACCAAGATCTGTAACATATCGTACCTTATAAGAAATCTTACAACTATTTGGAAAAGTCGAAACCCTTAGGAAATGTTATAATTTTTCATAAAAGTTGCAACTCTTTATTATAGTCGCAACTTTTCATAAAAGTCGCAATTTTTCATGAAAGTCACAACTCTTCATTAAAGTCGTAACTATTCATAAACTTCATAAGTTTTTGTAAAAGTCACAACACTTCATTGAAGTCACAACTCTTCATTGAAGTCACAACTATTCATAAAAGTCACAATTTTCCATGAAAGGGGAATGTTAGTTTTGGAAATAAATAAATTTAATAGAAAAGTATCGTTTTTGGTGAAGCCACATAGGTACTAAGGTTTTCTTTTATATATATAATAGGTAAATTACCCGTGCTTTGCACGGAATTGGACTAATTTATTGAACTTATATATAATTATTTGGTAATATTCATATTTTCAATGCATACACTATATTTTCAAGTATATTTTATCTTAAGGGAAAGCGTTAAGTCTAAGAAAATCTCCACAGAATAGTTTGTCCTAAGTAATTAAATTCCAAAAATCTATAAAGGACAACATTAGACATTAAAGAATAAACCAAAATCCTCGAACAATACTTCTCCCAAATTAAGTGGAACATCACGTTCATACAAGAACATATTTAACTAAACTCAAATGGAAGACCTTCAATTCCTCTATTGTGAACCTCCATCAATCTATTTTGTTATAGTATGACGTATCATGTATATTTTAAAAATGACCCTAAAATAGTTAGTATCATTAATATTTTGCTTGATTGGATCAGAACAGTCATTATTGACGCTTAGGGCCACAACTTATTTGGAATTAAAACATGGTTATTTTTATGGTTATATTATGTTGTTACATTAATGCAATTATCAACAAAGGAGTAAGTGAAATCTGGATGAAACTGTTCATAGTTTGATATTTTAAACAAAAATTTGACACTTAACATATTTAAATTTCATAGCATAGTTTTGTGAGAACTTGAAATCATAAATATCCAATAATAATAATAAAGACAACCTTACTTTCGTAGCAATCAAGAAGAAAAAGACAGTATATTGGGTTGTATCCAAATCCAAAATAAAGAGTTATTATTACTTCTTTATATAAAAAAAAAGGGATAAAGCACAAGTACCCCCTCAACCTATGCCCGAAATCTAAGAGACACACCTATACTATTCTAAGGTCCTATTATCCCACTGAACTTATTTTATTAATAATTTTCTACCCTTTTCGGCTTACGTGGCACTAGATTGTGGGCCCAACGCTGGTTGACTTTTTTTCAAGCTAGTTCCACGTTGGCCGAGAAGGGGTAGAAAATTCCTTATAATATAAGTTTGGGGGGGGGGGGGGTAATAGGACCTTACTATAGTATAAGTGTGTGTCTGGGATTTCAAGCATAGGTTGAGTGGTACTTGTGTTTTTTTTTTAAAAAAAAAAAACTTTATCAAAATAATGAAAATGATCTTTAACGACAATTAATATTATAATTCTCGCTAAATATTTATTTTCAGAGGCAATTGATACTTTTTGTAAATGTCTTTAATGTTTATAGCAACGTTGAATGTAATGACATTTAATTATTATCGATAAAAGCTTTAGCACTCTTTGTTAATCTGCATATTTATTGTCAATAAAATTTTTTTTTTTTATAGCCTATTTTGAAAATTTCATCTTTTATTATGCCCAAAAAGAAGAGGCGAAGAAATATGATAAATTACTTAACTTGCGATAAAAGAAATGGACTAATTGTGTCTATACTTATATTCTAGCAAGAGTGTAATGACATGTAAAATTATTTCTATCGAAAAAAAATAATCAACATAATATACTAACTGTAGCAAGAAAGAGAGCAATCTGCTTGATTCTTTTAACAAACTTCAGCATTTGTTTCGTATTAGTTATAACATATTTGTTGTTTTGCGCTATCAAATGTAACAACATGCACAAGCAACTTGCCTGAAAAAATCTGTAGAAAGGGACAAAAGAAAAGATAATTGTTCAATAACCCTCACTAAAAATTTTAACGGAGTTAAATAAAAGTCATCAAAATAGCAAATAGAATTTTTTATACGTACATGAATCAGTTTGGCTTATGGTAAATGATTAAGCATCATGAAATATGAGGAATGAAACATATTCATAAGAGGTTTATTTAATGTATTTCAATTCAATTCCCCTATAGCAAAAAAAAAAAAACAACACAAATAATAGTGAAAAAACAAAATCTTTCTTTACTAGAGAACCAAATGTAATGAATTCAATCATTTCAACACATTTAGGAGTTATGGAATTAAAGGTGCAAAAGCAGTAACATGATATTGCAATCAAAGTAAGGTTGAAAAAAAAGTCATCAAAATAGCAAAAAGAATTGTCATAATTACATGAATAAGTTCGACTCACAGTAGCTCCATAAAATAGGAGGATTAAAACTTTGAGGAATAAAACAAATTTTATAGGAAGTTTAATCAATGTAATTAAATTTGACTACCAACGGGAAAAAACCTACAAATAATAGTATCAGCAAGTCCCTCTATTTATAGATAACAAAGGGTAGTGTGAATAAATATTTATTGTGCCTTATATGAGGTCACAACTCTTTGAAAAAGTTCACAACTTTTAAGAAAAGTTACAACTTTTGATATAAAAGATGCAACTCTTTATAATAGTCACAATTTTTCATAAAAGCCACAACTTATCATAAAAGCCACAACCTTTCATGAAAAGGAAAGACTAGTTTTTTAAATAAATAAATTAATAGGAAATTCTTGCTTCGAAAAGGTCACAACCTTTCATAAAAGTTGCAACTCTTCATTAAAGTCGTCACTTTTCATAAAAGTCGCAATTTTTCATAAAAGTCACAATTCTTCATAATAACCGCAACTATTCATAAGAGTCAGAACTTCTCATAAAAGTCACACGTCTTTATTAAAGTCGCAACTCTTCATAAAAGTCACAACTTTTTATGAAAGGGAAGACTAGCTTGAGAAATAAATAAATTTAAAATGAAATTCTGGTTTGTGGTGGTGCAATGTAGGCGGACCTAAGGTTAATATATATATATATATATATATATATATATATATATATATATATATATATATATATATATATATATATATATATATATAATAATCGCAACTATTCATAAGAGTCAGAACTTCTCATAAAAGTCACACGTCTTCGTTAAAGTCGCAACTTTTCATAAAAGTCACAACTTTTTATGAAAGGGAAGACTAGTTTGAGAAATAAATAAATTTAAAATGAAATTCTGGTTTGTGGTGGTGCCATGTAGGCGTACTTAAGGTTAATATATATATATATATATATATATATATATATATATATATATATATATATATATATATATATATATATATATATATATATATATATATATATATATATATATATATATATATATATATATATATATATATATATATGATTGCATTGAATTTGCAATTAATTTTTTTATTGATATATGTTCTTTAAAAATAGTGGAAAAATAGTTTCTTAAAAAATCATTTGCAATATTCCAACATGAATATGATTATTTTTTATTATCATATAACCCAAGAACCTCCAATTAATGATTTATTGAAGAAAAAATAAATCATTAATAAACATTAAAAGGAAAATAAAGAAGAAAAATAAGAATATGTTTAAAAATGCATTTCATATTATAAAGAAACATTTAAGTTGCATAGATTATATTATTGTGATTTATGTCTTAGGAGAAAATTCAAAAACTTGTTAACATATTAAAAAAAGAAATTACGCTTGAACATCAAAACAATTATAACTTTGAACTTGCATAATGAATTTCTTCAATTGATAAGTAAGAAACTCTATATATGTGTTAAAATGGACAATATATAAGCTTATATATAGTACTTTTAATTTATAAAATTTAATATAGAATATCAACACATAGATTCTTTGAATTGAGTAAAATAATTATTTTCCGCACAATTATTATATGTAACATATGCATATATGTTCATTATAATCGGAGACAATAACTTTAAAGAAACATAAAAGCAGAGTTTAATATATATACTCAAAAACATCAATTCATATCATACACATAAATTAATGAGTGTAAAAAAACAAACCAGAATATGTAGAAATAAAATGAAATAGAAAGGAAAAAATCGAGTCCAATGAATGCACATTGTCCCCTTAAGAAAATATTCTCCTCCAATACCAGAGGTTTAAAGAATTACATCCTCTCAGAATGGAACAATTTGATTCACCAACTTATTGATACAAAAATAATGATTTTAGTAAGTCACTCAATAGGAGAAAAGTACACCAATATTATTTTGCAAAATAAGAAGAAAAAGATCATAATTTTTGTTGTTTTAAAATGAGAGGAAATCCCACTATTTATAGACACAAAGGGTACTGTGGACAACTATTTACTGTGCCTTATCAGAAGGGATACAACTATTTGAAAAAGTTGCAAACCTTCGTAAAGTTCACAACCTTTCATACAAGTTACAGATTTTCATAAAGTCCCTACTCTTTATTAAAGTCACAACTTTTTATAAAAGTCACAACTTTTCATTAAAAACGCAACTCTTCATTAAAGTCAATCTTTTGATAAAAGTCGCAACTCTTTATTAGAGTCACAACTTTTCATAAAAATCACATCGTTTCATGAAAGAGAAAAGCTAATTTTTGGAATAGTATAAATTTAAATAGAATCAAGATTGTAGTGGTGTTACGTAGGCGAGCCTAAAGTTCTATTTTATATGATATATATATATATATATATATATATATATATATATATATATATATATATATATATATATATATATATGATAATATGATAATAGAAGTTAAGATTAAAATGATTATTTTCTTGATCAAATATCTTTAAAGCTATAGCAACAAAAAATGAAGATTCAATGCAAAAGCATCATGGTTCAATGCAAAGTACTAATTTTTTTTTATGCTACCATTTTTTCCTATGACTAATGTAGAGGCTAAATTTTTTTATCGTTGAATAATAACACCACAAAGCTCGACGTCAAGCTAAGAATTTCCAAGGTCCAGATTATGCAATAGCAACAATAATCACATTTAAAATACATAATTTTTCTTTGAGAACAAGATTCTATAGGCCGCAAATGTTTATCGACGTTGAAGCTCTTATATTATGAACACCATATGAACTAATACAAAATAATACATATTTAATGTTTTCTACTAAAAAATTCACCGCGCCTTGGATATCAATATTGCAAAGAATTTATTTAAATACTGTACAGGCACTACAACAGACTCTCCATATTAAATTATCCGTGTTGGCTACTCCAAAGAAATCGCACAAAGTTCTCTCTATAGCATCAATTTATAGTACTAAGTCTGCAAGATAACAAGTTCTTCCACCCTAAAAACGGATATATTGGTTTAATCCACTATAAAATACGATATATCGGGTAAGTCCACCATAAATAAGGACATCTCAGGTAACTAAACACTCAAATAGGATATATTGGGTTTGTCCACCCTAAAATAGGATACATTGGATTCATCCACCCTCAAAAACGATATGTTGTACTCATCCACCTAAAGTAGGACATATTAGGTTTGTCTATCATAATATAGGATATATTGAGTTCGTCCATCCTGAGACAGGACATAATGCATTTGTCAACCCTAATATATGACTTATTGGGTTTCATCCTATCTTAATTAATAGGATACATTTAGTCTTTCTAACCTAAAATAGAATGCATTGGGTGTATCCACCCTATAGTAGAATGTAATGGGTTTATTAACCCTAAAAGAGACCATATTAGGTTCGTCCGCCCACAAAAAAGACATATTGGTTTAGTCACTCGAATAAGACATTTTAACCATCTGTCTTTAATGAGACATCTCACAATTTCTTAATTATTTCTTTATTTTAAAATCAAAATATCAGTTGCATGATATGTTAAAAATTGCTTGAAAAGCACATTTGTCATTAATGAGACATCTCGCAATGCCTTATCATTTATTTATTTTTAAAATATATATATGAGAACTTCATGTTATTTTTTGAATTTCTTGAAATTGAGTTATTGAAATGTGTATCTTTTATGAAACATTTCTAATTTGTATGTTAGACTTTACGGGAAGCATAATCTACATGCAAAATCACGAGAAATAATGCAACGTAGGACTTTCTCAAAGCAACTAATTAGGACATTTTTTTTTTGATAGTCAAATCAGTCCCAATGGTCAATGATCTACTCTTGAATTCTAATAAACTTACGTCCTGCTGTTTGAGATATGTAGGACTTTTAACATTCATCTTTCACTTCATTTCAATGCTAATGGTCTGGAAAAAATTAGCCACATTGTCAAATTCTTTTTCTATTGTCTCTGCTAAAAGAGGGACAAGTCTTGAACCCCAGTTTTTGTTATTCTTACAATAACCTGTATTTATATGGTTAATAAACAGAAACGGAAATAAGATGAAGCAGAAAAAACTATAAAATACAAGAATTAATCCGAGTCCACAGAAACTACTGTGTGTCTTTAAGAAATTTAATCCCTCACTGTACCCAAGGTTATGGATTAATTTCTCCCAAGATAAAACGTATTAAACCTGTTAAAGAAATAGCGGTACCTCAAACTTCTTTAACTTCAACGAACTTAAGAACAGCAACAAGTCACACAGACTCAGTCGATCGACACTTTAATTTTATTTGAGAGAAAAATAAATGCAGAGAAAGAAAAATTTTCAGTGTTTGAAAAATCAAAAATTGACTTCCTTTTGTAGCCATTTTCAGCTAGAAACGCGTCTGTTCAAGGAAAATTATTCCGACCCGTTTATTCCAGAAAGTTGTTTCTTTTGGAAAAAATAATAACTTTTCGAAAAAATGTGTCTGTTAGGAAAATAACTAGTTTTAGGAAAGTAACGACTTTTCGGAAAAGTAACGACTTTTCGGAATGTTACCGTTACCAGCAAATTTATAAGAGATAATATTAACAGGATTTTTTTGATTTGACAAAAACTGATTTATCAATCAATCACATCATTTGCCAAATCCAAATCCAAATCCAAAGCCAAAGCCAAAGCCAAAGCCAAAGCCGAGCGAGCGACGACGACGGCGCGAGGGGGCATCTTCTTCTTAGTTCTTTAAGAAGTAATGGAAGTGTTTCCTTCTATAAGGACAACAGTTTCAATTTCTTTTGCCGATATGGGAGAAATGACTTTTCATTTGCACTTTGCAAATGACATTTCATTTTCCCTCCAAAGTAGTTCCCTCACTTTACATATTCTCTCTTTTCTTTTCCCATTCATACTTGCTAAAACCCAACAATCCCCCACATGAATGGGGAAGGCTATTGTTAAAACATATGCATGAAAAAACTTGTGTGTCTTGTAGGTAAAGGATAATCGCATCTGGATAAGTAGGTTTTCCTTTAAACTTTCCGAAGTGAACGTATATCGGATATATTCGGTCAATCGATAGATTTGATATCTTTGAACCGTCGAGCCTTGGTGTATACCTAGACAACATATGTCACACAATCAACCCTTGAACTGTTCTTAGTTCTCATTGTTTTGTTCGTTTCAGCCATGAACACTTGGATAGTAAGTGCTTAAAGAACTGGCCTTACAGGATTCTTCTTGAAGCGGCTTACACCTCACACTTACATAGGTGATTTCTAAATGTGTTATCCCATAGATACACCATTTTATATTCCCTGTATCAAACTTAGAAACCAATAAAATATCATTATGTCTTTATCCTGGTTACTAATCATTGTCTCATCATGAGAATGGACCATAAAATAATAATAATAATTTTTTTCCTTTGACAATGTTGAACCGTCATCAATGACTTTGTTTTATCTCTTTGAACCTAGATCTTGGGATCTCCAGTCTTCTAGGTAGAGTTACCGCCACGATAACTTGTTCTCGGCCATAGTCCCATTCCCGTCGATGATTTCTCAACTCCCTCTCTATTTAGGCCTTTTGTAAGTGGATCCGACACATTATCTTTTGACTTCACATAGTCAATTGTGATAATTCCACTAGAGAGTAGTTGTCTCACAGAGTTATGTCTTCGTCTTATGTGACGAGACTTGCCGTTATACATAATGCTTCCAGCCCTTCCTATTTCAGCTTGACTATCACAATGTATGCATATAGGGGCCATTGGTTGTGGCCAAAATTGAATATCTTCTAAGAAATTCCAGAGACATTCAGCTTCTTCACCTGCCTTGTCTAAAGCAATGAATTCAGACTCCATTGTAGAGCGGTCTATACATGTTTGTTTGGATGATTTCCAAGATATTGCTCCTCCACCAATAGTAAAAACGTATCCACTTGTGGATTTTGTTTCAGTTGACCCACTAATCTAATATGCATCACTATATCCTTCACGAACGACTGGATATTTGTTGTAATGTAAAGCATAGTTTTGAGTGTAATCTAAGTATCCCAAAACTCTCTTCATTGCCAACCAATAATTATGATTAGGATTATTTGTGTATCGACTCAGTTTACTGATAGCGCAAGCTATGTCTGGTCGTGTACAATTCATGACATACATTAAGCTTCCCAATACGCTAGCATAGTCCAATTGAGACTGACTTTCACCTTTATTCTTTGCAAGATGAAGATTTTATATCAATTGGAGTCTTTGCCCTTTTAAAATTCAAAAATTTGAATTTTTCAAGTATCTTTTGAATATAATGAGTTTGAGACAATGCTAGACCGTTAAGAGTTTTAAGAATTTTAATTCCTAATATCACATCAGCAACTCCTAAATCTTTCATATCAAACTTACTAGCAAGCATACGCTTTGTAGCTTTTATATTAGCAATGTCTTTGCTCATTATAAGCATATCATCTACATATAGGCATAAAATAACTTCCTGATTTGGAGTATCTTTAATGTAAAAACATTTATCACATTCATTGATCTTAAATCCATTTGATAACATGGTTTGATCAAACTTTGCATGCCATTGTTTTGGTGCTTGTTTTAGCCCATAAAGTGACTTAATAAGTTCGCACACCTTCTTTTCTTTACCAGGAACTACAAAACCCTCAGGCGGTTCTATGTAAATTTGCTCTTCAATCTCTCCATTTAAGAAGACTGTTTTCACATCCATTTGATGAATTTTAAGACCGTATACTGCAGCTAGTGCAATTAACATCCGAATTGATCTAATCCTAGTCACTGGCGAGTATGTGTCAAAATAATCAAGACCTTCTTTTTGTCTAAAACCTTTGACAACAAGTCTTGCTTTATATTTGTCAATAGTTCCATCGTCTTTCATCTTCCTTTTAAAGATCCATTTTAAACCCAAGGGTTTGTTCCCTGGAGGAAGATCAACAAACTCCCAAGTATGATTGCTTAAGATTGATTCAATTTCACTATTAACAGACTCTTTCCAAGAGGTTGAGTCGCTAGACAACATTGCTTCCTTGAATGTTTGAGGCTCACTTTCAAGAAGAAATGTTACAAAATCTGATCCAAATGAATTAGATGTCTTTTGACGTTTACTGTGTCTTAGACTTTCTTCATTTTGTTCATTCTCTTTTGGTTCTTCTCTGGGTTGTTTAGATCCCCCACTAGATTACTCAAGTCTAAAATACGGATAGATATGTTCAAAAAATTCAGCACTATCTGATTCCATTATCGTATTATCATGAATATCCGGATGTTCGGGCTTATGAACCAAAAATCGACATGCCTTACTGATTGTGGCATATCCAATGAATACACAATCCAAAGTCTTATGTCCTATTTTTACCCTCTTAGGTATAGGAACTTGGACTTTGTCTAGACACCCCCACACTTTGAAATATTTCAAATTGGGTTTTCTACCTTTTCATTTCTCATATGGAATTACATTTGTCTTTGAGTGAGACACTCTGTTAAGTATCTGATTTGCTGTAAGGATAGCTTCCCCCCACAAGTTCTGTGGTAAACCTGAACATATAAGTAATGCATTCATCATTTCTTTTAAAGTTTGACTTTTCCTTTCTGCAATTCCATTAGACTAAGGAGTGTAGGGAGCAGTAGTTTGATGAATTATTCCATTTTCTAAACATATTTCTGCAAATGGAGATTCATATTATCCACCTCTATACCTTCTGATCATTTTGATCTTTTTATCTAACTGATTTTCAACTTCAGTTTTATATTGCCTAAATGCATCTATTGTTTCATCCTTACTATTTAGCAAATAGACATAACAATATCTAGTGCAATCGTCAATAAAAGTTATGAAATACTTTTTCCCACCATGTGATGGTGTTGACTTCATGTCACAAATATCAGTGTGAATCAATTCTAAAGGATTTGAATTCCTTTCAACAAATTTATAAGAATGCTTAGCATACTTAGATTCAACACAAATTTGACATTTTGATTTATTGCACTCAAATTTTGGCAAAATATTTAAGCTAATCAGTTTTCACAAGGTTTTGTTATTAACGTGTCCCAAACGTTCATGCCATAAACATTAAGACTCAAGCAAGTAAGAAGAAGCAAAATCTTTATTCATATCAACTGCAATTACAATGAGTTTGAAAAGGCCATCACTAAGGTAGCCGTTTCCTACATACATATCCTTTTTGCTTACTACTATTTTATCAGAAACAAATACACATTTAAAATCCATTCTTAGTCAGAACTGGAATTGAAACTAAATTCTTTCTCAATTCTGGAACATATGAGACCCTATTCAAAGTCACCACCTTGGATGATGGCATCTTTAATAGGACTTTGCCAGTTCCTTCCACCTTTGCAACAGCGGAGTTTGCCATAAACAATTTTTCAGCTTTAAGTGCTGGAGTATATGATTAAAATAATTCTTTGTTGGCACAAACATGGCATGATGCACCAGAATCTATCCACCGTTCTCTTGGATTTCCAACCAAGTTACATTCTGAAAGCATTGCACAGAGATCGCCCATTTCTCCTTTAGATTCAGCCAAGTTTGTTTGATCTTTTTTTTCTTGTCCTTCTTAGGACCCCGGCATTCATTATCCCTATGACCATATTTACCACAATTAAAGCAGTTTCCATTAAATTTCTTCTTAGGAGGATTTGTTTTTGGACAAGATGCTTTCTTTCTTTTCTTTAATTTTGTGGAATCTTCTTCAACAAAATTTACTCCTAATATTGCTGAATTACCACGTGACCTCTTTTCTGCAGCCTTATTATCCTCTTCGATTCTCAACCTTACTATGAGATCTTCAACAGTCATCTCCTTGCATTTGTGTTTCAAGTAGTTTTTAAAGTCCTTCCACAATGAAGGTAACTATTCATTAATTGCAGCCACTTGAAAAGCATCATTCAAAATCAATCCTACATTAAAGGTTATGTGAGTATTAAGGGAAAACATAATGTTTCTAACATAGGCATTAAATAAATTTATACCTTCAGCAAGGAGATCATGGATTATGACCTGCAATTCTTGAACTTGGGTGACGACAGTCTTACTATCTATCATCTTATAGTCAAGAAATTTTGCCACAATGAATTTCTTCATTCCGGCATCTTCTATTTTGTACTTCTTTTCTAAAGCATCCCAGAGTTCTTTTGAGGTTTTGGCATTGCTGTACACATTGTACTAATCATCTTGCAGACCACTCAAAATATAATTTTTACATAAAAAATCTGAGTACTTCTGTTACCAAGAATCGTTCATCAGCTGGAGTTTCATCAGACATAACAGGAACATTCTCATTGATGAACTTCTGCAGACTCAACATCGTAAGATAGAAGAACATCTTTTGTTGTCATCTCTTAAAGTCGACTCCAGAAAACTTTGCAGGTTTCTCAGCCGGTGCTAAGGCAACATTTGAACGATTATGTGCAACCGTTGTTGTTGTAGCACTTACTGTTCCAGCATTTTATGGACTTGAATTTGTCTTCTTCTTTTTTTCTGTCACAAATGGCAGATAAATTAAGTATTTAAAATACTAACAGTAAAGAACAAATCTTTACACAAACTGTTTCTGATTTAACGATAAAGTTTTTATGTTCTTTTAATCGTTAATCGTATGAATTTTAAAAAGTTCAAGCAGAGTAGAAAATCATAAAGGTGTTAATCTCCAGAAACCTCAAATACAGAAACTGTTAAATTTCTTAAGATTGTATTTTTACTATAACCTGTATTTATAAGGTTAATAAACAGATGCAGAAATAAGATGAAGCAGAAAAAACTATAAAATACAAGAATTAATTCGAGTCCACAAAAACTACTGTGTGTCCTTAAGAAATTTAATCCCCTCACTGTACCCAAGGTTATGGATTAATTTTTCCCAAGATAAAACGGATTAAACATGTTAAAGAAATAGCGGTACCTCAAACTTCTTTAACTTCAACGAACTAAAGAACACCAACAAGTCACACAGACTCAGTCGATCGACACTTTGATTGTATTTGAGATAAAAATAAATACAGAGAAAGAAAATTTTTTCAGTGTTTGAAAAATCGAAAATTGACTTCCTTTTATAGCCATTTTCAGCAAGAAACGCATCTGTTCAGAGAAATCTATTCAGAGAAATCTGTTCAGACCCGTTTATTCCAGAAAGTTGTGTCTTTTGGAAAAATAACAACTTTTCGAAAAAATGTGTCTGTTAGGAAAATAACTACTTTTGGAAAGTATCGACTATCCGAAAAAGTATTGATTTTTCGGAAAGTTACCATTACCTGCAAATTTATAAGAGATAATATTAACATGATTTATTTGATTTAACAAAAACTGATTAAATAAATTTTGTCCAAAAAAATTTATCAATCAAATTATTTGCCAAATCCAAAGCCAAAGCCGAAGCCGAGCCGAGCGAGCGACGATGACGACGGCGCGAGGGGGCATATTCTTCTTATCTCTTTAAGAAGTAATGGAAGTGTTTCCTTCTATAAGGACAACAATTTCCATTTCTTTTGCCGATATGGGAGAAATGACTTTTCATTTGTACTTTGCAAATGACTTTTCATTTTCCCTCCAAAGTAGTTCCCTCACTTTTCATATTCTGTCTTTTCTTTTCCCATTCAAACTTTCTAAAACCCAACAGTTTTTACCCTTCTTTCTTTAAATTATTTTAGGTTGAGCTTTTGAGCTGTTAACAAAATATTACGTTATTCATTAACATAATTATTATACAATGGTTGTCAAATTTTTTGGAATTACTAATGAAATACATTTTTAATCATAAAGTCACTTCTATCACTTTTTATTTAATTTTAATTGATTGTCGACAAATTATTTAAAATTTCATACCTAATAAATAAATAAAAATCATTAGAAAAAAGTTTTAACATTGGTACTTCTACATACTAATTGTATATAACAGTAGTTATTTAATTAGAATCTCAAGTGAATTGATTTAAAGAACAAAAATACCCAAGAAATACTTCAATAATATGGTTAACGAATAACAAATCAGATCTACAAATCAATCCTAAAAAGGAAGGGGCCAGATGGAGCAATCAAATCATCAACCCATCAGCCCTCTTCACAGTCCCTACTATCCATTTTATCTTTCTTTAAATACATAAAATACCCTTTTAGTTTAGTATTGTTTAGGGTCCCCCCTCCCTCCAAAGTCCCTCATATTTCTCAAGCTGCAGGAGCCTCCCTCTCTCACTTCTTCCCTTCCATTTTCAACAAAACTCCAATGTTCGTTAGCTACGGACAAAAGTTGTCACTCATTTTTCGTGTTAGTTTTATGTGACGTGATTAATCTCAAGTAAATTCAATTCAAAAATCCTAACTTTCGAGCTTTAATGGTTATCTTTGACCAATTTCAAAGATTGAAATTCAAATTCCTACTCAACAATTCATGAACCCTAATTTCACCTGTAAATCCTAACTAGTTCTCGGACCTGCATCACGAGACAGATGCATGGTGTAGCATGATATAAGAACAACACATACGTAGTAGGAACCATAGGATTATGGAGCAAGAAAGGTAAAAACAATATTAGAAGATATAGAAATAAACAGAGGTCAGAGAGGAATAAAATAAAAGCCCCAGAAAGAACAAGAATGTAAATAATTGTACAAATAAACTAAACCTAACTTGGCCCCATAATCCAAGAAGGTACACTCGATTCCTTTTTGGATATTCTATGTCTTTCTACTGAAGGTACACTCTTGTTTTCCCGATTTGTACCTTTCTTCCTATTTAATACAATCCCACCTGGAAATTGTTGGGTGGTCTTGGGCCTACTCAACCCAACGGCTAGCTCAAAGTTTGAGGCTTTCCGTCACACTTATAAATTGACCACCAGCCCCTTCCACTTCCGATGTGGGATAATCCAACAGAAATTTCATATATTTCTTTGGTGGCATAGTACTCTGACAAATCTTTTAAGAGGCATGTAAGTTGGATCCCCAAGAGTACTCATTTTCTAGATAACCGGATGTAGAAATTACCTTCTTTCAAATATCACATTTTGTTTCAATAATATATTCAGTAGAAAGACATAGGATATCGAAAATGGAATCGAGCAAGTGTTACTTTATTGTACTGCTGCAAGCTCTCTTTATACAAGTGAGTTACAACGACTAATTGCAGAAAAAAAGGAACAAACGTAATTGGAAGCTGAACAATTGTTAAACAGGCAAAGTGAAAATATCCTACTAAGTTAACTATTGCAAATCAAACTCTAAAATTAGAACTACACCCATTAAATAGATACCTACTACCAACAAACTCCTTTAAACGAGGATAGAAGCTAACAAAGTCACGTACTTTAACGTTTCGTCCTTTAAACTGATGTTCTCGAACATTTAGTTTAATTCTCAGAATCCATTACACATAAGGACATACTCCAAGTAATTTTCTATGCTTCACAAATGATGCTATCTTGAGTTTTTTTCTTGAAAATTTCAGTGACCTGATCTTCACTTCTGTAATAGATAAGATCAATTACTCTATCATTAGTGAGATCTCTTAAATAATGAAATCTTACATAAATATGCTTGCTTCTCCCGTGAAATACATAATATATAGACAGTTTTATTGCAAATCTGTTGTCGCAATAAATTTTTGTTGCTTCATGTTGATTGAAATGCAGCTCAGTGAGAATATTTCTTAGCCAATGGCCTGCGAGGGACAAGAAGTAGCAGCAACAAACTCAACTTCAGTTGTTGACAAAGTGACAATTGGTTGTTTAATTGATGACCATGAGACTGAACTCAGCATAAACATATAACATGAAGTACTCTTTTGATCATCGAAATCTCCAGCATAATCACTATCAGGAAACACAATATGTTCGTTATCTTTATCCTTCTTGTACAACAACCCATAGTTTACAGTACCTTTTAAGTATTGAAGGATCCTTTTTGCAGACAAAATAAGAAATTCCTTTAGATTCTCCATAAATCTACTAATGAGACTTGCAGAATGTCTGATGTCCGACCTTGTTGCTGTCAAATAAATCGGACATCCCACAATTTGTTTGAAAAAGGTGTCGTTGATCCTCTTCCCTCCAAGATCCTTTGTAAGCTTCAAGACAACATCTGACGGTGAAGTGACAGGGTTGCAATTGCTCATTTGAAACCCGTTTAAAATTTATCGAACATATGTCTTTAGAGAAATAACATCACTTCAACCAATTACGCTATTTCTATGCCAAGAAAGTAATGCAACATTCAAAGATCAGACATATAAAACTCAAGCATCATTAAACTTTTGAACTTTTCAAACATGAATCTATCATTTCCCATATAAATTAGATCATGTACATATAAGCATACCATCAATATTTTCGCTCCATCTTCTCACATTGTATAAACAGTATGTTCATATGGACATTTTTGATAACCTTCATTTTGAAAATAAGTATTTGATACAACTATACAAAGCTCTAGGTGCTTGTATTAGTCCGCATAAAACCTTCTTCAATATGCAAACTTTGTAAATAAATACCTGTTCTTGCAAGTCTCCATGTAGAAAAGCCGACTTCACATCTAATTGACCAATACACCATGAATTTCGCGCATCCAATGCCATCACCAATCTGATTGTATCAAGTTTCACAACAGGAGAAAAAACTTCTCCGTAATCCACCCCAAATTCATATTTGTAGACTTTAGCCACAAAACGTGCCTTGTACTTGTCGATCTCTCCATTCTCCTTTATTTTAGTTTTATAGATCAATTTCACTCTGATCATTTTGTGTCCAACTGGTATATCAGGAAGCTCCCATTTATCATTTTTCTGAATGGCTGCAATTTCATCATCCATTGCCTGTCGCCATGTTTCATCTTTGAGAGCACTTTAAAAATTTGTTGGATCACAATATGAAAAGAGATCAAAATGACTAAGAGTATATTTGGATTGATCAATTCCTTTAACCTCGTAATTTGTCATCCATGCTTGGTCTTCTTCGAGCATGAGGGGCACATGAATAACCTACAGCTTCTCTCTTCTCTATTCTCATTCATAACATATGAAGTTTCAGAGCTTCCAAGATTGCTAACTTGTGCATTTTCAGGGACCACTACTGTTGGAACTTGTTGTTGAGGCTGAGTTGCTTCTTCACTATTTTCTTCATCAAGGCATATTGGGATTTGATCTTCCTGGCAGTTTTTGTACCACGACAAAAACTGTTTTTCATCAAAGACGATATCTCGGCTAACTATTTTCTTAGTGTTAGGATTATAAATCTTGTAAGCTTTTGACTTATCACTAACACCGAGAAAAATACAATTTTCTTCCTTTTCGTCTAGCTTCTTTTTTTTATTATCAGGAATATGGGCATATGCAATGCACCCAACTATTCTAATGTGATCTACGGCTGATCGTTGTCCGCTCCATATTTCCTCTGGGTAATGTATTTAACTTCAAATTTGGGGCATCTATTCAGGATATGAGTAACCCAATTGACTACTTCATGCCAAAAGATTCTTCAAACAACGCTGCTTGTCAAAATACTCCGCACCATGTTCCTGATAGTGCGGTTTTTCCTCACACATACTCCAATTTTCTAGGGCGGGTAGGCTTTTCTACGTTGCCTTTTTACTCCATGAAGCTCAAAAAAACTTGCACATTCATGTGAGTAATATTCTCCCCTACTATCTGAGCGCAAGACTTTTATTGGGCTACCGATCTCTTTTTCAACAAGCACATTGAATCTTTTAAAAGTTTTGAAAGCTTCATATTTCACGTACAAAAAGTATACCCAGTGCTTTTTACCTTCATTAGAAGATGGTGTTATTGGTCCGCAAATATCAAAATGGACAAGTTCCAGTGCTTTTTACCTCTGCATGAGCCCTTTTTGGAAAGAGTTGCGAGACTGTTTGCTAACAAGACACTCCTCACAAATTTGAGATTGAGCTAAAATTTGAGGAAGATAAATCACCATATTCTTCTATTGCAAGGTTAAGAAGAATTCCACAACAAAGCATCATCTCCTTGTTTTGTTAAGAAGCATGATTGTTCTATTTTATTGACATAGAGAGAAAATATTCTGTTTGCAGTCATTTAAACTGAGCAATTAAGCTTAAATTTTCATCTTGAATACGACAAAATCCATTTTTAATGACAAACTCATGTCCTTTTTCTTGCAACTGACCAAGACTCAAAAGATTTGATGTTAACTCTAGAACATAAAGGTCATCAGAGATTATTCGAGGAATATTTATTTTAGTTTGTATGGTTAGTTGTCCTTTTCCCGTGACTTCAACTTTTGAATCCTTTTGGAACTTCAAAGAATCTCGATATGACTCATCTAATATGGAGAAAGGTGACTTGTTTCTGCACATATGATTACTGCAACCTGTGTCTAAGTACCATATATTCTGCTTATGTTATTTCTTAGCTTTTTCTTTCTCTTGATAGGCCATTCACAGAAAGATCTCTTCTTCATTTTATGCAAAATTAGACTGCCATCCACCATCTCTGTTCCGTTTAGTTCTGCATTTTTATTTATAAAACCTATGCCTGTGACAACTGTAGTTTTCAACCTTTGACTTGTCGACTGACTTTGGCTTATAATTACCTGTATTATTGTTGTTGTCAGAGTGCCTCCCACCACCACAATTGTTTCCTCTCCCTCTTCTTCTTCCGGACCACCACCTTTGGAAGATTTATAGTTGGATGAGACTTGAAGATCTTGTGCATCGATTCTTTGTCAATTAATTTTATGCTCATGAATCAATAGTGAAATCTGGAATTCATCAATTGAAAGTTCAGTAGTATCTATTGATTCCTAAATTTAACAAACAACTTACTTGAATTTTGATATCATGGAGAGAAGAATCTTTTCAATAATGGAACACCTTCCATCTTTTCACAATGAATCCGCATCTTATTTTCTATTGCCATAGTCCTTGAGAAGTAATCTAATATTGATTCTCCCATCTTCATTTATAATGTCTCCAAATTAGCTCAAAGTGTTTAATGCCCTTTTTGCCTTCGCAGTTCCGTGATACTTCTTCTTCAGGGAATCCCATATTTGTTTAGAAGTATCTTTGCAAAGAATAGTCTCCGATATTGAGCGAGTAATATCTTGAAAAATATAATTCTTTGGCTTAAGATGTTTCAACCTTACACACTCCAACTTTACCTTTTGTACGTCCGACAAGGCGGTACCAGTCGTTGGCTCTTGGACACCAGTACTATCAACTGGATAGAATTCCTCAGACTTGAGGAAATTGTCCATAGGCATGCTCCAATGGCCGTAATAACCATCGAAGTGTGGAATAACAGACTGAACAAAACTTTCAGACGTCCATAGTTTTATCTACTGAAATAGTACTACAAAAAAAACTCTCAACATGTAGTATCAACACTTTATAACGATATCAGAAACTCTCTTGTTGAATCGGATACCAAATGTTACAAAAATATTCAGTACAAAGATAGCGAATAACCAAAAAGGAATCAAGCAAGTGCTACTTTATTTTACTGCTGCAAGCTCTCTTTATTTAAGTGAGTTACAAAAACTAAATGAAGAAAAATAGGAACCAACAAAACTGGTAGCTAAAGAATCGCTAAACACTTAATATCCTACTAAGTTACTTACTGCATATCAAACTCGAGAATAAGAATTACACCGATGAAATAGGAACCTACTACCAAAAAGCTCCTATAAACTAGGATAGAAGCTAACAATTTCACGTATTTTAACACATTTCTGACAACAACATTCCTTTTATGGATCTACAAACCCTAGCACAAAATGCCTGAAACGTAGAGAAAAAGTAGATTTTTTTAAATGAAGAAGAGGACTATATGCACATAAAAATTATAGGCTATATTTTTGAGTTTTACAAAGAACATATATATGGAGAAGGTGATGAAGAGAGTATGGATTAAAGAGTCATGTCTTTCAGTTTTTCTAAAGGGGAGTCCACCCTTTTATGCTAAAATGAGAGAGCGAGAGAGAGAAATTACTAATGCACATCAACATATTAACACTGATAGCATGCAATGGTTTGTTCTAGATCTATATCACCACAATTTTTACAAATGTTTTTTTGCAAGTTCGTATAGAAAACTTAAATTTAAAAACTAAAAGACTTTTGATCCATATTAAGTGAAAATGATATTGTCCTCTATTTTTGGCAATGAACAAGGATGTAGATGCTATAAAAGTTTTCATTAAGATTACCATATCAACAAAAATTAAGAATGAGGGGTAAAATATTGTTACGACTCGAGTCTACACCTTGGACATGGTCGACATTCAATGGTCCCCAAGCGAATCCTCATCCTGCCGGACTACAAGCTGAAGACTTAGTTAACCATACAAAACATAAAAACTGAATAAAGATTCATGAACTAAAATACAAAGCTTTAACTCAAATGAAAACTTTGAATAAAAATAAATTATTCAACTCCCATAAAATAGGCAACTTTAGTCTTTAAAACATTTAATCAGATAAATGAATAGTACATACTTCATAAGTAAACTAACTATCTAAGCAGCCTTTAAATGACAATGATGGAAGTCAGGATAAGACCCACCACCTCCTAACTGATGAAAGTAAAGGGAATCCTCTAGAAGCAATGAGGCTCACCATAGCTAACTCAAACTCCATGTGATATCAACAGAACTCATGTGGATGATCCAATATACATATGTCTGCATCATGAGAAGATGCAGACCAATTGACTCATGAGAAGATGCAGACCAATTGACTCATTAAGGGAATGTATGAGCATGTAAGGGGAATTCTAAAGCATAACATAAGCTTGATCCTTTTATGAAAAGATGGAAACACATTTACCTCTTCTCAAACTTGTAACGCAATGAATACTCAAGAATAAGATACTCAACTAAGAGGTTAAATATTGAAGTCAAATATATGATACTCGAATAAGGATACTCGACTTAGAATACTTAGCTCATGATACTGATTTCAATATAAAGAAATTTAAATCAAGTGCAATATAAAGAAAAGTTGTTTAAAATCATTATGTTAACTCAAGATAGTAATATCATAAAAGTATACCATGTTCCTTCTCAAAGTCTACTTGTGCAATGCATGAATGAAGTCCATACCTCCACTCATACTAAGAAGAACCCCTTGAGGATTCATGTAATTAATACTGCGGGAGTTTCTCTAACCGAAAATCACCACTATGAGCCTAAGTGGTGATACAACATCTCGTCCATGTTGCAATAACTGTCATATACTTTGTCGTCGCATAGAACATCTTCAATCTAGTGTATCCACTGGCTAAAGTCACGTGATCATGTGAAAAGTATGAGCCGTTTAATACGCATAATGAAGCTAATGGTGATAGGTTAATGTTTGAAGTATGGATGTTTGTTTTGGATAGCGAATTTAAGTTATCGATTTGCTCTCTTATTTAGGGTTCTCTTTTTGTTTTGTTATAGTAATCTCATAAATCATGTTTTATATTAATATTGATAATTAAATACTGAGTGTATTATGCAATATGAAAATTATTAAGGTTGTAGTTATTACAAAAATTAAGAGTTAACCCTAGACTTGAAATTTGAGGAGATATAAAGAGTTGGCATGTTAATTGGTTTCAAGAATTACAAACTTGATTATAAATTTGGGGTGAATTTTTAGGTCAAGGTTAAACACATAAAAATGTGAGTTGTTAATTCCGAAACCTTATTATTTGATTGACTAAGGCAAGTGAATTTCTAAACCCTTGTTAAGTTTATGAAATTCGTGTATTTCCTTTTGTGGTGTTGAGAATGACTTAGAGACTTGTTGCTTATTTGTTGGTTTAATATTCCTTGTTGTAAATTGTGCTTTGTTATCAAAATGGTTATCTCAACATTTTCATTTGAGCATGTCATTTGCATTGTATATGAGACATGGTTGTGGTAAGAGGATATACAATTTCGAGGGTCGTATCGCGCGCCGCGATGGATATTATATTTCGAGGGACGTATCGCGCGTCGCGAAGGTTACTAGTATCGAGGATTGTGTCGTTTGCCGCGACAGATGCATGGACAAATATATCCCCCATGGGTGCCGGACTGAGAGACAGCGGGTGTGTATCGTTAAGAAAGTCATGCATCACTATATTTGACATTGCATCTCATTACATTGCACATTTTATTATAGATGAACTTGAACATGTGTTTTGCCGATCTTGTGATTGTTTCTCTGTGAAGCTTGTGACTGTTGAATATTGAGTTGTTATTGAGAATGTGTAAACTGATATAGTGTTATTATTGAGTTGTGTATTTGGTAAATCGTAAACTGTTAGGCTGTAGCGTGGAGGTTTAGATAGGGTGTAAGGAGTACCCGCATTTTGTTCACTTAACTTGTGTTTAGAGGTTTTCTTGTTGGGTACCGCGTGTTTTGTACTCACCCCTTGCTTCTAATATTTTTTGTAGGTTACGAGACCGGATCTTCGTGATACCTGTCATTCTTTTCGTTTTCGAGGCATCTTGTGGAGGGTTGTGAGGGATTTGTTTATCATCTCAGCGAACTTTCCTACACCAGTTTATGACTTTGTTTTTACTTGAAAGACAACTTCATGTTAGACTTCTATTTTATTTCAATTCTAATATTTACATTAGTGGCTTGTGCACATGACTACCTGGTTTTGGGGATTGAATTAATATGACTTGGTTTCATAATAGAAATTGTTGTTGGATTGTCATTTACTTCCGCACTTTGTCAGATATTGGGTTTTAGGCTGACTTGTCTTGGTGGCATAAGACGAGTGCCATCACACCCATTTTTGGGTCGTGACAAAATGGTATAAGAGCCCCAGGTTCATAGGTCTCACGTGTATACAAGCCGAGTCTACGTAGAGTCTCAAGGATTAGTACGGAGACGTCTGTACTCATCTCTGAGAGGCTATAAAGATTACTAGAAAACTTCCTTTTGTTCACTCTTTTTCATCGTGCGTAGTTACTTCTTTAGTACTAAGTTGTTGTATATACATTTGACAGATGACGAGGACTAGAACTAATGTTACTGGTAGTAGAGGGGAGGCACTTCCCGAGGTAGTTGTTGAGGCCCCAACTAGGGGTAGGGTAGATCTCGAGCTAAAGATCGTGCTAGTAGTACGATTGTAGCCAGAGTTCGTGGACGTGGACCAACACCAATAAGAGGTCGTGCTAGAGAGGTCTCTACAGAACCTCAAATTGATGATAGAGATGACCAGGTTCCTCTAGATTCTGTAGTCACACCTTTGCTTTAGTATACACTATTGAGGGTGTTAAGTGTGATAGAGGGCTTTTCTCAGGGTGGTGGTGCGACTACCACACCACATGACTCTTGTACAAGAGAGAGGGCTCAAACCCAAGAGCAGCAACAAGCTCCAGTTGTTCAGGATGCGGTGGGGCAACTATCAGTAGATCACGCGGTTCAAAATGATGGTGCACCAGGAGTTGGGGGTCAAGTTCCATCGATGGTTGTTCTGACAAAGGATGAGAAGCGTGGGTATGAAAGATTTCGAAAGATTGACCCACCTCAGTTTCAGGGTGGGAAGAGAGAGGACGCTCATGAGTTTCCAACTACCTGCCGAGAGTTACTAGAGGTGGTTGGATTAGCTGAGTCACATGGGTTCGATATTCTACACTCCACCTTCATGGACCAGTGAGAGACTGGTGGAGGACTTATTCGGGGGTTTTGCAAGTTGATCTCCTCCAGTGACTTGGGAGTAGTTTGCTAGTGCATTCCAAGATCGTTTTATCCCATGGAGCGTGAGAGAGGAGAGTCGCTTGAGGTTTGAGAGTCTGAGATAGGATGGTTATCGGTTACACAGCATGAGGCGCGTTTTTGCCAGTTGTCTAGGCATGCGTGGGCCATTATTCCAAATGATATGGAGAGGATCCGCAGATTTGTGAGGGGATTGACTTTGTCTATCAGGTCAGTTGTGTTTCGGACATCTAGGGAGGGGGCTTCTTTCCAGTCCATTGTGAGCGCCGCAAAGAGGCAGAATTGATGGAGAGAGAGGAGTTTCGGGACCTTAAAAGAGCTTGTATATCAAGTCAGTTTCATGGTGCCTCATGTGGAGGTAGGGGATCACAGAGAGTGATTACTTCTTTTCAGCAGTATGTACCTATTCATGCATCTATGCCGACATTTGAGGGTGGCGAGACATCTAGGGGTTCTTATGGCCCGGGTCAGGGCTCGTATGGTTCACAACAGCGACCTACAGGGTGAGGCAATAATAGTGGGTTTTCAGGGTCCACACAGCAGTTCCCAGGTCAGAGATTTTGTTTTACTTGTGGAGATCCCGATCAGCTAATGTGGCGGTGTACTTCTCAAAGGGGTCGTGGTGGGCCTCGACCTCATTCTTCATTCCAGACTAGACCACCAGCTCCACAGGGTAGAGGTCGTGGTAGAGTTCAGTCAGGTAGAGGTGATAGAGTTTCTAGTAGTGGTGTTGCAGCTCAGCAGAGTGGGGGTAGAGGTACCACCCATGCTTGAGGTGGACGAGGATCCCACTGCTATGCTTTCCCCGGGAGACGTGAGGCTGATACCTCCGATGTTGTTATTACAGGTATCATCCCAGTAAGCCATCGACCTGCGTCTTTGTTGTTTGATCTAGGTTCTACATTATCTTATGTGTCTACGTATTTTGCTACTAAATTTGATATGATATGTGATAGCATGATTGTACCTATTCGTGTTACTACACCCGTGGGTAAGCCCTTAGTGGTGGATCGAGTGTATCGATCCAGTCTTGTTTCTTTTGCCTGGTACGACACTTGGGTAGACTTAATCATTCTGGGGATGGTGTACTTTGATGTTATCTTGGGTATGGATTGGCTTTCTCCTTATCATGTTGTCCTTGATTGTAATGCTAAGACTGTGACTTTAGCAATGCCTGGTGTTCCGAGGGTTGAGTGGAAGAGTGTTAGTGGTTCTTATCCTAGCAAGGTCATCTCTTTTATCCATACTCAGAGATTGATGGAGAGGGGGTGTTTGTTTTACTTAGCTTTTATTCGTGATACTAGTGTTGAACCAGCTCCCATGGACTTTGTTCCTGTTGTTCAGGATTTTCCTGATGTATTTCCTTCTGATATTCAAGGTGTTCCACCCGATAGGGATATTGATTTTGCTATTGATTTGGAGCCGGGCACTAAGACTATTTCTATACCTCCATATCGTATGGCCCTAGCAGAGTTGAAAGAATTCAAGGATCAGTTGCAGGATTTATTGAGTAAGGGTTTTATTCGACCTAGTGTATCACCTTGGGGTGCCCCTGTATTGTTTATGAAGAAAAAGGATGGGACTATGAGGATGTGTATTGATTACAGACAATTGAAAAAAGTAACAGTGAAGAATAAGTATCCTCTTCCGTGTATTGATGACTTATTTGATCAATTACAAGGAGCATCATTGTTCTCTAAGATTGATTTGAGGTCTCGGTATCATCAGTTGAAGATTAGGGCATCAGATATCCCTAAGACAACTTTTCGGACCCGCTATGGGCATTTTGAGTTTCTAGTGATGTCCTTCGGATTGACTAATGCCCCTGCAGTATTCATGGAGTTGATGAATGGGGTGTTTCGACCATACCTTGATTCTTTTGTGATTGTTTTCATCGATGACATCTTGGATTACTCTAAGACTTAGGAGGACCATGTCCGACACCTTAAGGTTGTACTTTAGAGGTTGAGAGAAGAGAAGTTGTATGCCAAGTTCTCAAAATGTGAGTTCTGCCTTACTTCTGTGACATTCTTGGGACACGTGGTGTCCAAGGAGGGTATTAGAGTAGATCTGGCCAAAATTGAGGCAGTTAGAGGCTGGACGCGACCTACTTCACCTACTGAGATTCAGAGTTTTGTGGGATTCGCAGGCTATTATCGACGATTTTTTCAGAGTTTCTCTACTATTGCAGCTCCATTAACTAGATTGACTTGACAGGATGTGCATTTTCAGTGGTCTGATGAGTGTGAGCAGATATTTAAAAAACTCAAGACTTTGTTTACATAAGCTCCTGTGTTGACTATACCTGAGGAGGGTGTAGACTTTACAGTGTATTGTGATGCTTCAGGAGTTGGATTGGGTGGTGTGTTGATGTAGAAGGGGAAAGTGATTGCTTATGCTTCTAGGCAATTGAAGTCCCATGAGAAGAACTACCCTACTCATGATCTGGACTTGGCGGCTGTGGTATTTGTACTTAAGTTATGGCGTCATTATTTGTATGGAGTGCATTGTGAGATCTTCACTGATCATTGGAGTCTTCAACATATCTTTAGTCAGAGAGATTTGAAGTTGAGGCAGTGAAGATGGATTGAGTTGCTGAAGGACTATGATATGACCATTCTGTATCATCTGGGGAAGGCCAATGTTGTGGCTGATGCTTTGAGTAGGAAGACTCATAGCATGGGGAGTCTTGCACCTCTTAGTGTTGAGGAGAGACTATTGGATAGAGATGTTCAATTGTTAGCTAACAGCCTTGTCCGATTGTAGATCTCAGAGGAGAGTGATGGGATGATTGCATTTATTGAGACTCGATCTTCTTTAGTCAAGCAGATTCCTGCACACTAGTTTGATGATGAAAAATTATGTCTTATTCGAGACAAAGTATTGAGAGGGGAATCTAAGGAGGTTCTCCTTGATTCTGATGGTGTCTTGAGAATCGGAGGCAGGATTTGTGTGCCCAAGACAGGCGATTTGATTAGATTGATCCTTGAGGAGGCCCATTGTTCTCGGTATTCCATCCATCCGGGAGCGGCGAAGATGTATCATTATCTGAGTCAGCATTACTGGTGGTGTCTGATGAAGAGAGGTATTACAGACTTTGTTTTGAGGAGTTTGACTTGCCAGCAGGTCAAGTGTGAGCACCAGCGGCCCGGGGCTGTATCTTAGAGGATGCCTATTTCTACTTGGATGTGGGAGAGGATTACTATGGACTTTGTTGTGGGTTTGCCTACCACAGCGAGTGGTTATGACTCCATTTGGGTTATTGTTGATAGGCTGACCAAGTCTGCCCACTTTATTCCGGTTCGGGTGAAGTATATGGCGGAAAAGTTAGTCGAGCTATATATCAGTCAGATTGTGCGACTACATGGAGTTCCAATTTCTATCATATCGGATCGGGGTTCACTATTTACTTATAATTTCTGGAAGTCATTACAACATGGTCTGGGTACTCAGTTAGATATGAGTACGACCGTTCACCCTCAGACAGATGTTCAATTTGAGCTGACCATTCAGGTTTTATAAGATATGCTTCGAGCGTGTGTGATCGATTTTGGTGCTAGATGGGATCAACATTTACCATTAGCGGAGTTCGCCTATAATAAGAGGTATCACTCTAGTATCCAGATGGCCCCATTTGAGGCGTTTTATGGAAGACAGTGTAGGTCACCGATTAGTTGGTTTGATTCGGCGGCGATGGACTCTTTGGATACAGACTTTCTTAGAGATGCTATGGAGCAAGTCCGTATGATTCGGTATAGATTATTAACAGCTCAGAGTCGACAGAAGAGTTATGCAGACCGGAGAGTTAGAGACTTGGTGTTTATGGAGGGTGATCATGTTTTGCTTCGAGTATCACCCATGAAGGGTTTGATGAGGTTTGGAAAGAAGGGCAAGCTTAGCCCTATGTTCATTGGACTTTTTGAGATTTTGAGTCCAGTGGGACAGGTGGCCTATAAGTTGGCCTTGCCACCTAGTTTGTCGGGAGTTCATCCTATTTTCCATGTCTCTATGCTTCGGAAGTATATTCCGGATGAATCTCATGTGATTTAACTCGATTCTGTGGAACTAGGTCCAGACTTGACATATGAGGAGGAGCTATAGCTATATTGGATAGGAACATCCGAAAGATTAGGACCAAGGAGCTTGTTTCAGTGAAGGTGCAATGAAAACACCGTTCAGTAAGAGAAGCAACTTGGGAGGCAGAGTCTACATGCGTGCCAGATATCCTATACTTCTTGAAGCTTCAGGTAATTACTTTTACTCTATGTTCGAGGACGAACATGATTTTTAGTGGTGGACAATATAATGACCCGAAAGCTCCTCTTTCGAATTTTTGAATATTTGTTCAACTTAAGTTAATTAATCAATAGTTTATGGGCTAATGTGATAATTTATTTAAGACCATATACCCTTTTAGCCTATATTTAATCAAATATGTGGGTAAAAACTATCACTTTTAGTACTTAAATAATTCAGAAAAAAAAATTAGGGAAAAATAAGGAATTGACGGTGGCGGCAAGAAATTAAGAACTTCAGGTAATGCATTCTCTGCATATATGTTTCGTCAATTTCTACATTCATCTATATGTATAAAACAAGTAGGATAGTTGGTAGGAAAAAAAATAATGGATTGCCTTTTCAATTTGTTGACCATATGAGTGCCTTTTATATATATATATATATATATATATATATATATATATATATATATATATATATATATATATATTGTTATTATAATTCCTTACGAACAATTAATGTTATCTTTGGGAGATGATCTGGCAGTGGGTGCCTTTTTAAGAGTAATCAAAAAAATTATAGTATTATATAGTAAGTATTGTATTGTGAATTGGTTGTTATCGTAATTGTGGCTTCTACTATGTTACATGGTATTAAAAAAATAAAAATAATATGAATATTTAATTTAAGGGAATTCATATAAACTATAATTTTATAATAATGAAGCTAACGGTGATAGGTTAGTGTTTGAAGTATGGATGTTTGTTTTGGATAGCGAATTTAAGTTATCGATTTGCTCTCTTCTTTAGGTTTCTATTTTTATTTTGTTATAGGAAATATCATAAATAATGTTTTATATTAATATTGATAATTAAATATTGAGTGTATTATGTAATATGAAAAATATTAAGGTCGTAGTTATTAGAGAAAATATGACTTAACCCTAGACTTGAAATTTGAGGAGATATAAAGAGTTGGCATGTTAATTGGTATCAATAATTACAAACATGATTATAAATTTGGGGTGAATTTTTAGGTCAAGGTTAAACACATAAAAGTGTGAGTGTTGTTAATTCCGAAACCTTATTGTAAATATTACTTGAATAGATTCCATTGGTTCGGAAGCTCAAGATAAAGGGAAGCATCAAGTCCAAGAATAATTATTCAATTGACTAAGGCAAGTGAATTTCTAAACGCTTGTTAAGTGTATGAAATTCGTGTATTTCCTTGTGTGGTGTTGAGAATGACTTAGAGACTTGTTGCTTATTTGTTGGTTTTGTATTCCTTGTTGTAAATTGTGCTTTGTTATCAAAATGGTTATCTCCACATTTTCATTTGAGCATGTCATTTTCATTGTATCAGAGACATGGTTGTGGTAAGAGTATGTACCATTTCGAGGGTCGTATCCGCTCCACGATGGATATTATATTTCGAGGTACGTATCGCGCGCCGCGAAGGTTACTATGATCTAGGGTTGTGTCGTTCGCCGCGACAGATGCATGGATAGATATGTCCCCCATGGGTCCCAAACGGAGAGACAGCGGGTGTGTATCGTTATGAAAGGCATGCATCACTATATTTGACATTGCATCTCATAACATTGCACATTTTATTATTGATGAACTTGAACATGTGTTTTGCTGATCTTGTGATTGTTTCTCTATGAAGCTTGTGACTCTTGAATATTGAGTTGTTATTGAGAATGTGTAAACTGATAGAGTGTGATTATTGATTTGTGTATTTGGTAAACTGTAAACTGTTAGGCTATAGGGTGGAGGTTTAGATAGGGTGTAAGTAGTACCCGCATTTTGTTCACTTAACTTGTGTTTAGAGGTTTGCTTTTTGGGTACCGCGTGTTTGGTACTCACCCCTTGCTTCTACAAATTTTTGTAGGTTACGAGCCCTGATCTTTGTGATACTTTTCATTCTTTTCGTTTCTGAGGCATCTTGTGGAGGGTTGTGAGGTATCTGTTTGTCATCTCAGCGAACTTTCCTACTCCGGTTTATGACATTGTTTTTAATTGAAAGACAACTTCATGTTGGACTTCTATTTTATTTCAATTCGAACATTTACAATAGAGGCTTGTGCACGTGACAACCTGGTTTTGGGGATTGAATTAATATGACTTGGTTTCATAATAGAAATTGTTGTTGGATTGTCATTTACTTCCGCACTTTGTTAGATATTGGGTTTAAGGCTGACTTGCTTGGTGGGATAAGACGAGTGCCATCACACCCATTTTTGGGTCGTGACAATAATGTTTTAGTTGATAGAGATTTAGCTAATTTAATATGATAACTAAACTGATTGCCCACAGAGGGGACTTACAATCTACTTTGCTAGTAGTTCTTGAACTATTTGGGTACGCTAAACGTTAATGATTGACGATGAGGAAGACTTGGAAAGTCTTAGAATCTTTATATTTAATTCGAATTGTGATTAATTGTATTTAAGTCATGATATTACATTGAAGTATGGCTTATATTAGAATTATAGGGTGGTATGATGTTGAATTTAAATGTCTTGACTCTTTTGTGAGGTTGATTAAGGTTTCTGTGATATAAGTATGGTGATAATTATCAATGTGCCTTGATATGTTATGAAATGATAATGAGTTAACCTCACTTATATGGATTGTGATTAAAGGACTTATACTCATACAATTCTTATTGAGCTATTTATGATGATTTTTATACAAGGTGTAAGCCCTATGACCTAAACTAAGTTATGATTGATAATTAAAGGCTTAAAGACATTTCAAAAAGGGACTCCAGCTTAGCAACGAGTGAACTAGATAGAGGAGTTTCCTTTCCCACATAGGGAAGGTAGGAACACTACATTACTCTTCAGATCGGAGACTATAATGCATGGCGCATAAAGAGGGTCTCAACTAAATCTCCTAGTTCTTGAACTATGTTTCCCTTATAGGAATACTAGCTAGTGGATCCGCGTAGTTGCTATGTTTCATATTTTGGTACTACCTTGGCAAGTAACCCGGCTTCTTTTAGTGTAGGGTTTTATGAAACAGGATTCCACACTAGCTCATGTGGTATATGTCAGTTAGGGCAAGATGTTCCCAAAAGGTTAAATAAATTAAAGGACTTGAACTCTAACTTAGATAACCTAAGTGTAGGTATTGGTATGGGACTCTACCTAAGGCTTGCACTAGTTAGACTTGAGGGGAGTCTTAGGACGAGGTTCTTATATATGTTTATGTTATGATAATATATGATGTATATATGATGACCATGGCACATTGTAGATACTATAGATGATAATATTTGTCGGAAATTCTGAGACAATAATATTTATAATCTTGAACCTTCTTTATCAAAGTGATGCCTTTAACAAAGAAGGTTTGACAAAATATTATCAATGAATTGAAAGTGATGATAATAAATGATAATTTAACGGTATAATTGGATCAGAGCATCACGTTCTGACACGGTATAATTGAATCGGAGTGTCACGTGCTGACATGGTATTTTTGGATCGGAGTGTCACGTTACGACATAATATAATTGTATCGGAGTATCACGTTTCGACATAATAGTATTAAAATAAAAACATATTGAATTGACCGAATGTACTCAATCTTAAAGAACTCGATTCCCCAAATGGTTTAGTTGGAGGCATGAGACCTCATGGATGATCTTGATATTTTTGACTTATTACATACTTACTTTAGTGTTGTTGACACTGGTTTATGTTGTTAGTTGCTTACACATGTTAAGTGCTATATTTAAGTTCATACTATTATTAATTGTATATTAATTTCTATTTTAGGTTGGTCAATGATACCTACTCAGTACATGTTGCTACGTACTGAGCCCTACTTGTGTTTTTCTTTGTTTTCCTTTTATGGAGTGTAGCGAGTTTACCAGTGACTTTGACTTTCCCTCAACACTAGTCAAACTCCAACATATCATGTTCTAGGGTGATCTATTCATTCAAGAGCATGTTGGATTCTCTTGGTCATAGAATGATGTCCATAGTTTTCGGAAGTAACTATTTTATTCATTTAGTTTTGTGTCTTTAATAATCTTAGACTTAGTATTCGAAAATTAGATGGCGTTGATGTTATGACTTTCAGATTTTGGGAAATGATATTTAATAAGATTTTAAGCTTCCACATTATGATTGTATTTTATAAGTTGGGGTTTAATTTGTTGGTTCTCCCACCTATAATATTAAGTGTGGTGCCACTCATGACTCAATTTAGGTTGTGAAGCCATCTGCCAAAAATAATGAAAGTAGTAAGCAAAAGAAATATTTAGTCGGTGCTGTGACTTGTGAGTGTTGTCAACTGCACTTTCTCCAAAACTTAATGCCCCTTTCATCAAAAACTGATTTTTTCACAATAATCTTTCACTTATTCTACAAAAAAAATTGACAACAATGGTCCAAGAAATACGTACCATTTTTCGACGTCGGTGAACAATGATGGTCTAAGCCTCTAAGGCGAGAAGATTGAACTCTTGAAGATAAGAAGACCTGAAGGTGGTCGACGCTTCTCAGTTGAAGTCTTAAACACGAGAAAACTGAAGAAAGTTTTGAACGTTTGGGGCTTTAGGAATTAGGGTTTACACATTACAATTACATTAAGTGATTTAAATATTTAGTTGCTGACTTACGGTTGAATGTTGTCAATTTATTTTTAAAATGTAAATATTTTGAGTCAAATTCAAAATATATAAGTAATATAAATTAAATAATATAATTTAAATATTTTTAAATTTATTTAATAAAACTTTGATTCTTTAGTGCACCATACTTAGGGACCCTTGCACCGAACTCTGAACCAAAGAAAAGAAGTTCTAAACAAATGATACCGAAATGAAACACCGAAGAACCGACACCGAAAAACTAAAAATTTTTGGTTCGGTTCGGTTTTTTGATATTTCTGCCCACCCCCAAGTGTGAGGATAAGTGCCCTATTTTGTTTTGAGTTTAGTAAGGAGTAGGATTGAAGTTTAGGGAAAAATATTGTAAGATCGACAGAGATGCGATCCATGATAAACGAGGATACATGAATTCATAAAGAACTTTGATACATAAGCTAATGTTAATAGATAAGGGATTGAGTTATACAGTCGAATATACTATTCAGATTTCTTATCGTAAATCTACATTCCCGGGGATATATATTTTTTCATGGTATGAATTTGAAAGGTGTGGAATGGTCACTTGTATCAAGTATTGAGCATTTGAAAGGACTTACACCTGGGTTGAGTCATAAATTTTATTACTATTGATTGATAAAGTACCTTAGAAAGGTTGTCATTTTAAAAGAGTTGGTTTAAAAGTAAGATCAATAGTAAGAGTGGTTGTGATGGTTGTTAGTATTAAGAGTGTTGGCTTTATTAGGAGGATGTAAAAAGTAGGTTGACTCAAGTGCATTAAAATGGTTGGTATCGACTCTTCAAAGGGAAGACTTTTGTGTTATTCGATAAATTCTTACGTGACCATCTATTTCTTTTTTTCTACATGGTTGTGAGTGTGATACACTATCTATGCTTACGGGTGTTTTCATTTTGTGGATGAATCTCTAGTTGTGGATAAGATGTACGGATCTTGCGGTGTTCTCTTGGGTGAGTGGGATGAGTTGTAAAGATGTGGTTATTTTAGATGATTATATGGTGTTTTCTTGGATTTGTAAATCATTTTAGTGGTTTGACATGTACCACTTTGCTTATGAGAATTTATATAAGAGGTACGTTGCATATTTATAGTTGTCCGACAATCTTGTATGCATGTTGTTCTTGAGGTCATGTATCGATTATATGTCGTTGAATGTAGGGATCATTTAATCCAATTCTAATGTTCTTAAACAGGTAATCTAAAATTACTAAATCTAACTTTTAGACAGTGTTGTTTGATGGTTTTTCTGTTTGGACGGTTTGTATGTTTGGACATATCTCTCAAATAGTATATGATGTCTAAAGTTTAAAATCGTTATAACTAAAGCTCATGATATTTTATGTTGTGGAATGGAGATGTTGTTAAGAACTATGATTGTTTGAGAATTTGTTCAGGTTTACTTCTAATTATAGCGAGTATTGATTTAAAATTTAATCATGGTTATGTGAGAAAGGATTCATCTGAGGTTGTCTCAAAGTCCTTGATAACATGTTGAAGACATGTGAGTGATCAACCTTGGGGGTTTTTGAGGATCACTTTTGTTGTTAATTAAGTTTACACACAACAATAATTATATCTCGAGTGTTAAGATGACTTCATTGATGCTTTGCAAGGGATGGTGTGTAGGTATTCAAGTGGTTTGTTTGAAATTGGAGATGTGAAACCCTTAAGGGTAATGAGATTTGGTCAGAATGACATGCGAGACAAGTATCCTAGTTGATCACTCGGGGACGAGTAATGGGTAAATTGGTATCTATGGTAACGACCTTATTCTGTCATTAGGTAAAAACCAACGAAGAAAGAATTGGGGCCAGAAAACTCTTTTGTAGTAACTTGGAACTTCCCAACCTAGTCTAGATTTTGATGAAATCAGAGTCATTATCTGATAATGAATGAGAGATCTAACTATGAATTTGATTACATGAGTGGATAACTAATACGATAAGGAACCCATACGACTTTACATAATTGAATTAGGGCGATTAAAACTCTCAAAAATGACCTTAGCGGGGTTAGGTCCGCTAGAGCAGGATGGGTACATCATGGCGTGCCAGACGCGATTTAAAGTCGCTAATAAACCCCTAAATCGCCTTTTTTTACACTTTTTTGTTTTTTAGGGATAAGAAGACGACTTAGATGATTTCTTTCATCATTTTGAGGCTAATGTAAGATTTTAACTCCCTGAACCCGTATTTCAATCCGTAGAACCTATTTTCTTGGGTTGTTATCGCTGGGGAAGAGTTTTGTCTGATAATTATGGTGGAGTATCCCTGATTAAGTATTATGATATTGGGTTTGTTCTAAAGTTATTGGGTTTTTCATAATTCAAATAATTATACCTTTGATTGTTTATCTGTGCGTATATTAATTGTTGTAGACCTAGAACAAGCTGAAAAAATATCAAATAGAAAGATTTAAGTGTCTTAGGGGATTCAAGCTTTGATTCGCGGTAGGTGATGGTTGTGATTTCATGTTTGTGTAATATGTGCTTGTAATTGCATCATTATAATGCATGTATGTATACGAATGTTGCATTATTAATCACCCTAATCGTAAATGAGGATAATTGACTAATTGTATGTCATGAATCACATCTTATTGTATGATCTTGATGATGTACTTGTGTTTGTGATTGTGGTGTGTGAACTAGATCGGATTTCCACGTTTCGACATAACTAACTTAGATCAGATTGCTACTGTTCCAACCTAACTAACTTAGATCAAATTGCTACATTCCGACATAACATTGGATCGGATATCCACGTTTAACATAAGAATTGGATCGAATTTCCACATTCCGTCATAATATGATATCAAATTTTCACATTTCAACATGCTAACTTTTAGGGTTTGGGTTCCATGAGAGGACCATTGATTTTTTATCTATTGGCTTCTTGTTATGAACCTGGACTATAACTTATGACTTCTCAAATAGTTATACTTAGGGTGAGTGAGGGAATAAGGACTCATTTATGCATTATACAAGTTGACTTTAAGACTGGTTGTGGTTTGATTCTATTATAGTATGAAGATTGTGCTGATAACTATTGTTTATATTCGGTATGTTACATTGTTATATTATTGTAATTACTTATATATGTTTCACTTAGTGGGATAGCTGCGTGATCCTACTAGTACTATATATGTTTCACTTAGTGGGATAGTTGCGTGATCCTACTAGTATTATATATGTTTCACTTAGTGGGATAGCTGCGTGATCCTACTAGTACACGGTGGTGTGTACTGATACTACACTTGCTCTTGTTTTTGTTGAGTATAGGACATCTTCTAGCTGCTATTGACATACATCATTTAGAAGAACATTGATCGTTTGAATCCAAGGGTGATGTAGTTCTTACGGGCTGCGTTGAGTTCTCTTTTTTGTTAAGTCCACTCTTTTCGCGCATAGACTATTTGTTTGAGGTGTTGTTAAGTTTCAAGGTTGTACCCCTTATTCATAGACTAGTTGTTGTAAGAGTTTTGGTATAATGACTTTTAGGTTTTAAGTATTTAATTTTGCATTTGTTTAGTTAATTAACTTAATTCCTTATACTCTCAAATTTACTTGTCCAAAAGAAGTATAAGCGTCATCTCAATTAAAGAACTCAACTATGAGGTTGGGGTAGATCCCACGAGGAAAATGATTTAGACTTAACTTTAACCTATTATTACTTCTATTCAGTCAAGTCCTTTCCAAAAATGTAACAAACAGGGGGGTTTTAAACAATAAATGTAATTAGCTATTTCTAAATAAACAAGTGACAGGTTTAAAGATTTGATTTGTATCAAGTAAATAGAGTAACTAGGGCTTAAGTGTTCCCCGCAGGTTCGTAACGCGGTAAATCTAGCTATAACAATCATTTCCTAGAATCTTACATGCAAAGTGGTAAGTTATGTATCCCTAATTCTATGTATCCCTAATTCCTTGGTCCAGCAACTACGGAATTTCACTCCGCACCTTAGTCCAGCTACGTGTGTGTCTTTACTAAACATTACCTTTAACTCATATTAAGCATCATAATCGATGTATGACTTAGTTGTTACTTCGCACCAATCAATACTAGGCTATTAGATAGTATTTACTAAATCTATGTTTATATTTCTTTTCTTCTAATCTACCATCTTGGTCTGGCAAGTAGCAACAAGGCGAGTTCTAACGCGTGCATTCGTTAGAAAGACTTCTTAACAAAAAAATTATAAATATATGCAACACACTATTCAAGAATTGTTAGTTTAGCTAGTTTTTACCTTGTTAATTACCCATGGTTCCCACAACCCTAGTTATGGATTTAGTTACCCATGTTAATAATCACACAATTCATATTAGTTTGATCAGAATTCATGCACTTACTTTGATGAGATTGAAGAAAACCCAGAAAATTACATGAATTGATCAATAAACTTCCAATAAACGATTTCTGGAAAATAGAATAATTTCCCAAAATCACAAGTTCATAACTAGAACAATAAAATCTGAAAAATACCTAAGAGTCTAACCCCAAAAATGAGGTTTTTACAAGTATTTATTATAATAGTCCTAACAAAAGAGGGAAATCTATTGAAGGAAAATCTTCCCAAAAATAGCTTCTGAGTCGACGACCTGGATGACGGACCGTCGAGGCCACGACAGACCATCCTGGTCCTCTGTCGTTCCACACTTAGCTTCTTTTCAAGATGGGTACTTGAGCTTCTTTTCAAGATGGGTACACACACATTTTGTAGCCCCACACTTAGTCAGAATTCTCCAATCTTCATTAAACATTGTTTTCTTCATACGACGGTGGCCGCCTATGGACCGTCGAGGGGTCGATGGCTCAGTAGGTAGTCACTTTTGTAGTTTCAGCACAATTCTCCATATTTTCATTCTGGATAGATTTTCTACAAAAAAAAATATAAAAATACATTAAAACTAACACAAAAAGGCTTTATACACACACTAAACTTAAGGAAAAAGCATTGAAAGTACTGTGAAACCACGGTACATCAACACCCTCAACTTAAATTCATTGTTTCTCCTCAAGCGACGCACTATAACTCACCACAAAATAATTGTACAAGAGTACCCTTATTTTAGCTTTCTCAATCATTTGGCTATCAATCCCGATTATTTTCATTATGTTTATTGCATGTTATCACTATCAGGCTAGCTAATGCGGATCAGGCCATGACACAGACTAACCACACACCGACACCTATGCTCTTTGATCTCTCACCAAGGTACCAAATTTCCGGTATTGCAACTAGTGTCCTCACATCAAAACAAGATCCTCAGTTTTCACACAGTGTATTCAGTTTGAGTATAAGGATTATTTTTGAACACTCACTCTCAGAACAACTTCACACCTCGTTTATACTTATTGCCATAGGCTTGCCCTTATTTTCACTACTTTAAGTTCACCATAATAGACTATTAGGATCACGATAGGACTTTCTTAGCTTCTAACTTAGGCTCGGGGTAAGGTAGGGTACAATTAGATATATTTTAGTGACTCATTACATCCTTGACATAATGGTTAAGAGTCCTCTCTTTTCATCATTTTATTATGCCCTATTTCTTATTTTTCTTGTATTGTTTCAGCTTGCTATTCTCACTTCTTTCTTCTTTTGTATAAGTGACTCTTTTCTTTTCTTTCTTGTATTTTAACATTTTTCAAATATTTTTTTTCTTTCAAATTTTCTTGAGTCACTTTTTTTTGTTCTTTCTCTCTTTTTGTTCTTTCAACCCACTTTCCAGAGCATTCCTCATAATAGCCACCCTTAACGCATGGCTTTGCCATTAGTCAAGGTATACAATACCCAAAGATGGGTCAAGGCCACGACAAGATTGTTTTTCAGTAGCCACCATCAACTTATGCTTTTGGCATAAGTTGAGGTGCATATGTCCAAATAGGGACCATGGCCAACACATTGTTCCCAAAAAAGATCAGTAAGGGTGAAAAAAATGTCTATTTTAAGCTCAAATCATTTGGATCAAGAAGGGATTAATTTCATTTGGTATTTCGTTATTTAGGCTAAAGATTGCCTATATTGAACAAGGGTCTATGATCTTTTCCTAATTGTCTATTACGGCTTACTTTTAATAGGACTAACCTGACAAGTTCTAGCTCAGTTCCAATGGTGGAATATTCAAATTTTCCTCACACTCACTTGACTTCTCATTACTATACCAAATTATCAAAAACCTAGTTCGAGTTTTAGATTTAGGGTCATGCAGTGGTGTATCTCTATGTCATGCTTAGAGCCAGACAGTTATCAGTTACTGTGCGTAGTTATGCAGCATTTTCTTTAAATCAGGATATCATTTCGTTAAGCCATCATGCTTCAAAGTCCATTTGTATACTATGTAATAAATTACCAACATGACGATTCAACAATAAAGTAACCAGTCTCTTGGGGAAAAAGAACACAAGCAAGAAAACCACAAGAGAGGATCATGAGTTGGGCTACTCAAACTTCACCCTAGCACTCACTTTCAATCTACCCCACCCCCAACAAAAAAAACATGCAATTGTACCTAATGCATAAAATTATATAATACAGAGTGGTAGGTGAAGCAAACCTGAGGCGCAAAATGTCGTTGATCAATAAGTTCGAGGGTCTGGTTTCTCGAAACCCGCTCCCTCAAAAATAGGGACACCATCAGTTGTGTCCTCAGCAATGTCTGCACCATCAATAGTGCTCCTTTCAGCCTCTGCAAATATCGAACTAGAAGCCCCAGCAGCCATCTCGATAACCCTCAATTGGCAGGCCTCTTCATCAATAAGTGAGGCTCTCCTCACAGCCTCCAACTCAGGGCGCTCCTTCTTATGAGCCTGGGATGCATCCTCATCTCAATTCCAGTACCTCTTGGCACGCTCTCGTGGTGGAGGTGGTGGCACATCAGTAGTGGCTACCAGGGCAGCCATCACTGTGTCCTCAGTAGGCTCTGCAGAAAGGGCCTCAGACTTAGACACCTGAGCCTTTAGTATAGTGTCCAAATCGGCTCTCAAATTCTCCAGAGTAGCCTGGAGAGTCCTCACATCCACTGTAGGGGTTGGCCGAGAGAGAAACCCGCATCTCAAATGCGTCCAAACACTGGTGGACCTCCATGATCTTCCGCTAAGTGTGCTAGGACATCTTTTTCTCTATACGTTCTTCTGCCTCAACAATGGACCTCTGCATCCAAGGCAGGATGTGGTGCAGAAGTTTGGCCATTTGGGCCTCTAATTTCCGGACCCTAGCAAGCGGGACTATTGTAGCAGATAGGATAGAGCGGGAGGATATCAGAGCAGTGCTACCATCCGAGATAGACTCGACCGATGTGGTGTCAGTAGGCTCAGATATAGATGGATTAGCCCCATGGGCCTTCTCTACCATGGCTGCTAGGTTCTCACCTAGTGGGTGCAACTCTATATGGGGCCCTCTATTGGGAGCCAACTCATTGGCCTCATCCCTAATGAGACCAATATCAACCTAGCCAGGCAGGGTCTTGATCACATCAATGTGCCACACGGGCACTCTTGCAGACCTGCACAATAAAAAAATCATGCACAGGAATGGGTAAGTAGTAGTGCCCTTAAAGTCCGTCTCGTGCATCACCACTTGTAATAGCCATGCGAAGTCCACCTCGAACCCCGCAATAATGGAACCCATCAGCATTGCACGATCACAGGTGACATTATTAAGCAGCAGTGGGGGGAAAGGCAGTCTCAGACCAATAACCATAGGAACTTGGTTGTGAAGGTGAGGTTGGACTTCTTGATACTCCCCTTTGGATCCCGCACAGAATCGGTAGCCTCACAATCTACAGAGAGGTATTGTGCGATCCACCGCTTGGTGGTATCTCTCACCTCTAGGTCACGTTAGAACCGACCATCTTTGATCAATTTCCACCGATAGTCAAACTCGGCGGTGAGAGGAGTCTCTGTGGCATTAACATATGCGCCATAGAATAATCTGCGAATGGCCTGCAAGGAAATGTCAACCCGCTTGCCGCGGACTCGAACGTACTCCAATGGTGAATGCTTTGTGCGAATGCATGCCTGTCCACCTGAGATCGGAGAGTCACCGCATAAGAGGCGTAGAACTCTCGGACCATCTCATTATTATAGCAGCCTACATCTCGAGTCATCCACTCCAGCCGATGTCAGGTGAATAAGTCATGAATGTCCGGCATGGTGCAAAGACTCCCCGTGAGAACCAGTGTCAGGGTCTGATTCATGACCCTCATATCATTGGGCATCTTAGCATCAATGTATATTTGGTATTGCCCCTCGATACACCACCGGTTGGGCTGATCAACAACTGGAGCGGGGACGCATGTCTGGGGTGCTAGAGTAGAATCAACACTAGTAGCTTCATAAGACGAGGCAGAAGTAGAAGCCTTCTCCGATCCGAAAGCCTCCACAGAGCCGGAAGCTTCCTCCAAACCGGAGGCCTCCATGGAGCCAAACGCTCCTCCGGACTGTGAAGTCGAACTTCAACGTGTGTCGATCAGTATGCGCTCCTCATCAGACTGGGAGGTAGTGACTACGTCGGGCACCACCCTCGTGAGTGTGGCTCTAGTGGGGCAAGCAGCATGGGTGTGAGTGCGGGTGCCTGGTGGCACGTACTCTAGGTTGTGATCATCATCTGAGCCTGTGATAAGCCAGTTCGACGGGGGTACTTATTTGGAACCCTCATGAGTAGACACCGTCGAGTTTAGATGCCATTTGTACCTGCAGAGATATGTATTTAGTACTAGTGGAAGCAGCAAACAAAGAAAAGGAATGATAGTGCAGAAGTATAGAGTGCAGGATGGACTCATTGACGGTCCATCGTAGGCACGACGGTCCGTCATGGGGGTCAATCGAGGGATACTTGGAAACAATTTTTTAAACATCAGAAATAAAGGTAATGACAGTGTCGACGCTTGTGCGGGATGGACTGTCTAAGGCACGATGGTCCGTCATAAGGGTCCGTCACGGGACACTTACAAGAAATTATAAAGACGTCAGAAACAAAGGTTCTGACACCGTCGACAGTAGTGTATGACGGACTATCAAAGGGACGACGGTCTGTCATAGGGTTCGGCAATGGATACATAGAGTAAACTTGGGAAGTTGGGGTTAACGGACCCAAATGATGGTCTGTCCCGGGACCGACGGTCCATCGACGGGGTCTCGTACTAAACTTCAAGGAACACAGTTTTGCAGCCAAAATTTGATACCTGATCAAACTAATTTGAAATACTCTTAGAAGCCTAAGTTTACTAAACATTTACCCAGCATCCCATCATATGTAGGGCATGAATTTTCCTAGTTTAAACATGCATTTTTTACAGCCTATCAAAACCTAGGTCAGGAACACAACCATGCAAACACACACTATTTTTTTAACAATACACCCCCATTCCTTTGAATTTAAGTGTTCTAAGGGACTTAGGACATTTTTGTGGAAGTTTTAGCATGCAACATGGTCCAAAATTAAGTACCCAAACAGTTAGACATCACAGTAATCAGGAATATTAATGAAAGTTCATCTTAGCGGATCAGAACAACATACCTGACAACTGTAGTAGAGGAATAAGAGTTTGAACTCGAGTAGTTGAACAGTAGCAACACAAACAACGAAAACCGACGGGCAAGGAGACTGAAGAAGATGGAATATTTGGGGAGAGAATGTATTTTTTGGAAGTGGGGGAAGTGGGGGAATCTAAGGATGGAATGGGAGTGAATGGGTGAGGAAGTGGGGGAAAATGAGAGGAAATAGAGAGGGAAACAGTTATGGGGTTATGTGAATAAGTGGGGTAAATGAATAGCTTATAAATTTTAATATGTAGCCGGACAAGCCGGGTTGGGTTGGTGGGTGAGGGATCGATGATTCCCTGTCGACGTCCCATAAGCCAATCGATGGTCCGTCATGGGGGTCCATCATGGGGGCTTGTCGACAGTGCCCTAACTTAGAAAAACTTAAAGAACATACCTGGGCACGACGGCTCCTACCGACAGTCCATCGAAGGGACAACGGTCCGTCAATGGGTGCACCAGACCAATTTTCTACAAATTTCTGGTGATTTGGTCCCTGCACATGTAACACTCATTAAGCTATTTTTGTGTTTTCTGGATACTTTTTGGACACGGACCCTACTCTACGCTCTAGCCAACACTTCTAAAGAAAAATAAAGGAACATTTAGACGTGACATAAATAATAATAGCAAAATTAATACACCTATGCCTAGAAAATCATGAAAAACCTATAGTTAGATAGAGGATACATATTGGGTTGCCTCTCAATCAGCGCTTGATTTAACATCACGGCACGACGGAGGACTCTTGATTACTAAGACTTCATCAAGATGGTATGCCTCGATCACTTCCTTCGCTATTTCAGCATGCCCTAGATAGATTTTATTTGCTTCACCTTCAACCTCACACCCTCCTTGTTCTCCAACTCAACCGCACCATGAGGGAATAGTTGGATGATCAAATAAGGACAAGTCCATTTGGACTTGAATTTGCCCGGAAACAAGCGCAACCTAGAATTGAACAAAAGTACCAAATCTCCAACCAAAAAATTGCGCTTCTCAATCTTTTGGTCATGGTACATCTTCATACTTTCTTTGTAGATGGCTGAACTTTCATATGCCTTCAAGCGAAATTCATCAAGCTCATTCAACTCGTTTAACCTCTGTTCCGCAGCCTCATGCCAATCCATTTTCAACTTCTTCATTACCCTCATGGCCTTATAATCTAATTCAACCGGTAAGTGACAAGCCTTCCCATATACAAGTTGGTATGTGGACATAACAATGAGAGTCTTGATGTTGTTCAGTAGGACCAAAGAGTATCATCAAGCCTCCTTGACAATCCATTCTACTAACATTCACCATTTTTGTCAAAATCTGTTTAATCTCCCTGTTTGACACCTCAACTTGCCCACTAGTTTTAGGATGGTAAGGAGTGGCCACATTATGGCGAACCCCATATTTTTTCAATAATACATTAAACAGCTTGTTACAAAAGTGGGATTCCCCATCACTGATAATAGCCCTTGAGGTGCCAAATCTAGAAAATATGTTCTTTTTCAAGAATGCAGTGACACTCTTCCCTTCATTATTCGCACGTGCGGTAGCTTATACCCTTTTTGAACATAATCGACTGCCACAAGAATGTACTTCATCCCATGAGAACTCACAAAAGGGCCCATAATGTCAATGCCCTACACATCAAACAATTCAATCACAAGAATGGGATTAAAAGGGAGATCTTGCTTTCTCTAAATTCTACAATCTCTTTGGTTCTATCACATGCCTTGGAGAACTCATGAGCATCTTGGTGGATGGTTGGCCAATAGTATCCACATTGCAAGATCTTGTAAGCAGTCCGGATACCAATATAATGCCCACCTACAGGCGAAGAATGGCATGCCTCCAAAACACTCAACATCTCAACTTCCGGCACACAACGCGGAATAAGACCATCGACACCCAACTCCTATATATGTATTGCTCATCCCAAAAGAACCTTTTCACATCATGCGTGAACTTTTTCCTTTGATGAAAGGACAAGTCTAGTGGGACGATATCACTAGCCAGATAATTTGCAAAATCTGCGAACCATGGAATCAAGTCTTAGGAAGCAGCCAATACATGCTCATCAGAAAAACTATCATCGATTTTAGCCTTTTCACCGAACTTCCTCATTTCTTCATCTTCTAATCGGGACAAGTGATCAGCAACTTGATTTTCGGTCATTTTTTTATCTTTCTCCTCAAAGTCAAATTCTTGAAATAGTAATACCCAACGAAGAAACCTCAATTCCGCATCCTTCTTTACCATCAAATATCTCAAAGAAAAATTATCAGTATGCACTATAACCCTCGTGCAAAACAAATAGGAGCAAAATTTCTTGAAAGCAAATTGTTCAGTGATGGTATAGTTCTTTTAGGCTTTATTAAGGGATTTACTAACATAGTAAATGGGATGAAGGAATTTGTCCCTTCTTTATCCCAATACAACACTAAAAGCAACCCCACTCACATCGCGCATCACCTCAAATGGCTTGCTCCAATCCGGAGAAATAATGATAGGTGCAGACACAAACTTTTACTTCAACTCACCAAATGCCTTAAGACAGGATTCATTAAATGAAACATACACTCTTTCTTAAGAAACTTGCACAAAGGATGTGCAATCTTTGAAAAATCTTTGATGAACCTCTGGTAAAAGACTGCATGCCCAAGAAAACTTCTCATACCTTTTACAGAGATAGGTTGAAGAAGTCACTCTATCACCTCAACTTTGGCTCGATCAACCTCTATACCCTTCTCTGAAATGCGATGACCCAATATAATACTTTGTTTCACCATGAAGTGCAATTTTTTTCAATTTAGCACAAGGTTGAAATATTCACACCTCTTAAGAACTTCGGACAAATGACTCAAACACCGCTCAAAGGAGTCGCCAACCACTGAAAAATCATCCATAAATACCTTAGTAGTGTCCTCCACCATATCGGAGAATATCGACATCATACATCTCTGAAACGTGGCTGGTGCATTACATAACCCAAACATCATTCTCTTGAAAGCGAAGGTTCCATAAGGACAAGTAAAGGTGGTTTTCTCTTGATCTTCCGGTGCAATAGAAATTTGATTATAACCCAAATATCCATCAAGAAAACAGTACCACCCCTTTCCTGTCAGTCTATATAACATCAGATCCATGAAGGGCATAGGAAAATGGTCCTTCTCGGTCCATGCATTTAATTTCCGGTAATCCATACATACCCTCCATCCACTCAGCGGCCTCATCGGAACAAGCTCATTTTGCTCATTGGGAACCAAGGTCATTCCCTCTTTTTTAGGTACACAGTAAAAAGGGCATACCCAACTACTATCGACGATTGGATATATCACTCCGGCATCTTACCACTTAATGATATCCTTCTTCACCACCTCTTGCATAGGTGGATTTAAGCACCTCTTGTGATTAATCACAAGTTCACAACTAGAACAATAAAATCTGAAAAATACCCAAGAGTCTAACTCCAAAAACGAGGTTTTTACAAGTATTTATAATAATAGAGTCCTAACAAAAGAGGAAAATCTATTTAAGGAAAATCTGCCAAAAAACCGTGTCTAAGTGGACGACCTGGATGACGGACCATTGAGGCCAAGACGGACATCGTGGTCCTCCGTCGTTCCACACTTAGCTTCTTTTCAAGATGGGTATTGGGGCTACTTTTTGTTGACGATGACGGATGTGCACGATGGTCCATCGTGGAGATGACGGTTTTGAGAGCCTTCGTAGCCCCACACTTAGTCAGAATTCCCAATCTTCATTCAACATTTTTTTCTTCGTACGACAGTGGCCACCTATGGACCGTCGATGGCTCCGTAGGTAGTCACTTCTACAGTTTCAGCACAATTTTTTCGTGTTTTCAAATTGGACAGATTTACTGCAAAAAGTACAAAAAGGCGTTAGACACACACTAAACTTAAGGAAAAAGCATTGAAAGTACCATGAAACCACGCTACATCACTTCTGTAACTTAAATGTCTTAGTTTTGATTTAGTTGCTTAGTTTTGATAGTAGTAGTAGTTCTCCCACCAGATGGTTAGTGTAGGTGTCAATCACGACGGTCTGGGTCGTGACAGAAAGAAAAGAAAATTAAGATGTTCGAACAAATGGTCAAAAAATTAATTTGTCCGCACCTGATTTAGTTTCTCCAAATTCTTTCCAAAACCAAGTCACACCATCAACACCACATAAGCCCCCAAACCCTAATAACACTATTAACACTGCCCCTCCCCCCCCCCCCCTAAATTCAACTCACACCATTTGACACCTCATGTTTTTTTTGTTGTATTAAGTGTGTGTAGGTATGTTTGTTTTGTTTATTTTCTTTGGTTGTCGGGTATAGTGTTTCAGAATAGATATTTTGGTGAAAAATAATATTTATCAAATTTGAAATATACTAAAAAGTAATGGTGAGGTTTAAAATTTATGCACGAAAATTAACCACAATATATAGTAGCAACATAATACTAAAGTACAAAATAATTCAGGGTGTTGTCTGAACACATGTTCACACATAAGTGACTTATCGTACTTGAATCATTTTAACTGCACAAGGTACAATTTAATCACTTAAATTCTAATCACCTATCAAATGACTCTTAATACTTAAACATAATGAAAATCTTGATTGAAATCATATTTTACATAAAATTTCTATTATTTACAATTTTAAAGTGCATTAGTTTTACATAATGACCTTCGAATATATATATATATATGTATATATATATATAACAATTACTAATAAATCATTGCTCAAATTAAATATGATGATATTGTAGGAAAAACGTAATTTCCCCTGATAATAGTTGTTGCTAAAATTCATAAAAGATCTTAACTAATTTTCTTGCCTTTTTTTGGCAACAATTAAATTTATTGAGAAAAGAATAATTTCTTGCAACAATATTTTTGTTGCTAAATAATCGCATAAGTCATAACGTTTTGATTTTTTACCAATAAAATATTATTTATGTCAATAGCTTTTTTTTATGTAAATAATTAGCTTTTATTAACAATATTATAGCCATAATCGCATAAGTCATAACGTTTTGATTTTTTAGCAATTATTAATTCAAATTAAATGTTATAGCCATAGTTTATTTTAATTGTAATTCGCAGCAAACATTTTTTTATTGTCATCTTATTCGGTATACAATTAGTCATTTTTGGTATACAATTAGCCCTTTTATACATTTCGCAATGTTTAAAATGAATTTGTATTTGTATAAAGCGAGATAATGTGTATATATAAATATATATATACATATTTTTGTCCTAGACACTTAAAATTATATAAATACAGATCTTACTACACAAATAATAATGTATAAATTAATATATAGAAAAATGAACAATTTATAATAAATTGAATGCTTCTAGCGAATTATACAAATCATAAGCTCCTAGAAAAAATAAAATTTGTAATGGAGCGCAATTATAAGTACTATAGTTATCACATACAAATATGATTTTTATATTTGTTATATGTGAAAATTGTTCTATTATTTATCACTGCATAATCTTTTTCCAATGATATTTACATCAACACTTACTACAACTTTTTTTCTCATTGCCAAAACCACTTCTAGCAACAATATTGAAATATCAATACAAGAAAATTGTTGCAAAATTCGTACATTCTTATAGCTCTATTAAGAATTTTATGTAATATTTTGTCAATCATATTATATTTAAAAATAACATTCTCTATATTATAGTATTATTTATTACTATTTTTTATATTATTATTAATATCATCATCATTATACAAATTTCTTAAAGTTTAATCACATTTTTAATTTTCTTCAAAATTATATATGTATTTGTCCTTCTATACTCAACTAATGATAATATTTATTATTATTTTATACCATTTATCAGTATCATCTTATATTCTTGTGGTAGTATTTTAATATTTAAATATTATACGTATATAAAATTATATAGCTCTTTCTATTAAAATTGGTTGAATTATGATAACTTTTAGCCAAAATTGACATCTACTTTTAACACATAAATTGATCCAATTTATGACCCATCTAAGAAAAATATAAAATTCAACCCAATTGATCCTCGTAAATTTTGCCTTTCATTTTATTTAACAAGGTGATCCACATTCCTCTATCGTAAGCCCTAATTAATTTTACTTTCTCCAATCGCCCCCAACTATTTTATTTCTCTCCCTTTCGGTCAAAAGCCGTAACAACTCTTCAAGCTCTGCTGTTGACCTGTAAATTTTTATGTTCTTGTCATTTCTAAATTTCTTTTTCATTTTTTTTCAGTTATCCATTTACTATGAAATTTAGTTTGAATATACGTAAATCTAGGGGATGTTTCCTTAACAATCGTCCAGAAAAAAAGTGAAAATAAAATATCACAATATATGATTGAAATTATTTAAACATTGGTTAAATGGGGTAACTTTATTTAATTGTTCATTGAATGTTGAATGGTTTGATTTTTCTTTGTATGATTTATTTTAACAATATTTTTTAATTGTTATTGAAAAGGAAAATGAGGAAGGAGACTACAAGTTGGGAATCGAACTCTCATCAACAAATTTTCAGATAGTCAATAAACTTAGCTACTAAACTATCCCTTAATACCGTATAAGTCTTTTCCCATTTTATATTTCTGTGTTTTCTTATTATTTTTTAACAAGCTTTTTATTTGATTTCAATTATAAAATTCTTAATTTAAAATTCGTACTCATACACAAAAGCATAAATACACAATGTTATTGAATTGATATTCCATCAATGTTAGAGTGTTACATTTATATTAAAAAAAGAAAGACTTTTTTCTCTTTTCTATCTACCTTTTTTCCTAATCATTTCTCTGTTTCTAATACGAAAGAGAAACTAAACTCTAAAGTCATGTTTCGATAAAACCAATCATCCTTAAAATTGAGTCCTTTAGTTGACTCAATTTCATTCTCTTGAGCATTCCTCCGAAACTGATACAAACTAAAATTGTCATCATTCTTCTTAAAATTATCCATTTAATTATCATATGGGGAGGCACTATTTAAACATTGTCATCATCATCAAAAAGAATGTCCCAGTTTCCTTTTTAGTATGTTTAAAAAGGAATGATCTCTTTCCTTCTCTGACAATAGTTTAACTTTAACTTTCCACGGGATATGTTTAAGGTCACAAGATTAAAGGACATTTTGATACATTTGACATAACTTTATTTTAGAATCACAAAATTAAATGGTCTCTTTCTTTCTTAAACTCTGTTCCAAGTCAAATTAGATCATTCTTTTTTAAATAAACGAAATATTTATTTTCATTGAACAATGAAGCTTTATTCATTGGTATGAATTTTTGTCTTGCGTCATGATTAATTTCTGTATCATGGATACCTTGTTTTTATAACGATGAATTTGAAAGTCATATTCATCTGCTGCTTCTTCCTCGTTAGCTAAATTTTGGAACTCCATTTCATGCTTTTGAGGAAAATACACTTTACTTCCCTGAAATTCTTCAACCATAAAAAGAGAAGTATGAGGGGAAAAAAAGAAAAATTATTTGGAACAAAAATATTTGAAGTTGAATTAATAGGAAAAGGAGGTAAGATAAGGGATATATATATATATATATATATCTTCTCATATCATTCATATTCATTTATATGATATTAAAAGTAGGAAAATATTAAGTTCAAAGTTGAATTACGAAAATATGGTTCACCAAATTAAAATGTTATAACATATGAAATGAATTAAATATTAAATGCACATACAAAATTAATTTAACCATTTTTTCCATCTTCAAAAATAAAACTGAAAAAACAAATTATTGTGGAGCTAGAGAATTCATGTACTCATTTCATTTGTATTACATTATCAAAAATAGTGAAACTTTAGATGAAAAAGAAGATGAAACGTCATTTCTAAGTGAAAAACAATGAAGAAGTAGGAAAGTCATTACAAAATCATAAATTCAATTTAACAAAATAACTTTTATAATAAATAATAAGCAGTACATGTCTTATGCATAATTTATTAATAAAGTGTTAAATATTGATTCATTCATGCAATTGTATCAACAATATATATATATATATATATATATATATATATATATATATATATATATATATATATATATATATATTGTAGAATTTCAAAAGTTTTATAGTAATTAAATGTAGGTTGATTTATTTTAATAAAGATAATCAATAAATCTATTAAAGGAATACCAAAAAAGTTTAAACATCCCTCTTGATTATTGAGCAATCAAAAAAGCTCCAAAAAATCAATTAAGTAATTCAAGGGAAACTGTAGAACATAGCAGAAGAAAAATAAAATTGGGAAATTCTTCTGCTAGCCCAAGACCGTTAACTAAGATTCACGATTCAACTAAAGAAGATGAAACTAGAAAAAAGAACTTGTTAGGTTTTAAAAGGTATGAATGGAAAATGGAGAGTTGCGACTTTTATGAAGGTTGTCATTTTTATGACAAGTTGCGACTTTCATGAAAATTTGTGACTTTTACGGAAAGTTGTTACTTTTATGAAAGATGACAACCTTTCCAAAAGATTGTGACTTTTCCAAATGTTTGTGACCTTTCCGCTAAGATACAATAAGAGCTTTCTCGCACTACCATTTGTTTTCTATAAAGTGAACAATTTTCTCTCATTTTAAAAATAGAATTTCTGAACTTCTTCTACTACTTCTAAATCTAGTAATCTAAGTGTACTTTATTGCTGTTGAGTGGCTCGCTGACACCAGCGTTTTGGGTATTAATATACTGGTGATTGAGATTATTTTATTCTGGGAGGACATATTCCAAATCAAACCTCGGACACTAGAGGGGAATAATTTCCTTAAGGGGACACTATGCATTCAGTCGGCTTGATCTTCTTTCAAAACAAATTCAGATTCTAGTATGTTTTACAAATTTTAGATTTGTGAATTAATTTATTTTCTTCTGTTCTTCACTGGTTCATTAAAACTTTGGTAACTTCGTGTTTCTGCAAAATTTATTGGAATCAGTAAGATTCTTTAAACACAAATTGACAACAATTCTTCTTTAAGAAAATTATTTAGTGTATTTTTTCTTATCTGTTTCTAATCTAGTTTCTCTACTACTTTTAATTTTCTAGTTGTGAAAATGTTCTTAAACTTTGTTGTGTATTTTCAAGTTCTTCAAATTTTTGTTCTAAGTATCTTAGGAATAAAAAACGAACAATAATACTTTGTTTATGGAAGAACACTCTTAAATTGTCTTGGTTTTCGGGTTGTTCACGATTCTAGATACTAAGGATGTTAGACCATTCTAATAATTTTTACAAATATATATTTTAAATATTTAATAAGCCTCGTAGATCCATGAAACTTACGCCCCGTGTTTCGAGGCTTACGCCTCACCGTGTACGGTATAAATTATCTCGCCTCACGGTCCTGCCTTTTAAAACACTGTATAATATTTTTGTAACAATTAAATTGTAGTTGACAATAATAATGTGAAATAAGAATCATCAAGATAACTCTTCAGTTTTCAAATGCTTGGACTTCTGCTAAATAAGTTTTTATCTTCCAATATCTTTATTACATAATATAATGCACATTTGAATACCTTTTTAAAAATGTTTCCATTAATATCTAGTTTTGTATTTATTTATTAGAATACATTTTTTATTTTGTAAATAAAAAATAATATTTAAATGGACAAAATGTTAATCCAACTTTGAGTTAGGAGCTTCCCGTAATACATAATATGATACGATGACTAGGTCAATCTACCATCAACCCAATCTTGTTTATAGAAGAAGACTCTTTTATGTTGGTTTGTTCTTTGGTTGTCTTGGGTTATTTACAAATGACTAGACACCCTTGTTTATATTTGTTGTGAGATGATTCTCGAAATTATGGATGTAAGACTATTCTAATCATTTTACAAATATCTCTCATAAATATCTAATACTCTAGACTATCTAGATTTTTCTTAATTACAAATATCAAAGACATTTACTCTACAAAATTCTAGAATGTTTTACCAAATATGTAGGATATTTTTTGTACTTCCAAAAACTCAATTTTACTTTTTCACAAATCTCTGATGGACAATAGCTAAATTAACATCGGAGAGTTGTATCTTGTTCTTCTTTTGCTTCCCCATTTTTGTCGTAGGAGGAAGATTACTTCAGCGTATGTAGTGTCACCACTAATATGTGACGAGAGGTTTTAGTGAAAAATTAAAGTTGATTTTTTAGAGGTGCAAAAAAAATCTTAGATATTTAGTAGAACTTTATAGAATTGTGTAGCATAAATTATTTGATGTTTGTACTTAACATCCTTAGTATCTAGAATCATCCCTGAATAATTATAAATAAAGGTGTCATAGTCATTTGTAAATAACGCAAGACAACCTAAGAACAAACAAAAATAAAAAAGTCTTTTTCTATAAATCAGATCGGGTTGGTGGTAGATTCAACTAGTCTATAATATCATATCATATCATATATTATTACAAGTGGAAAACTCCTAACTCAAAGTTGGATTATCATTTTGTACTTCATTTAAACATTATTTTTATGAACAAAATAAAAAATATATTCTAATAACTAAATAAAAAACTAGATATAAATGGAAACATTTTTAATATATTCAAATGTGCATCATATTATGTGAAAAAGGTATTGAAAGACAGAAAGTTATTTAGCGAAAGTCCAAGCATTTAAAAACCGAAGAGTTATCTTGATGATACTTATTTCACATTATTATTGTCAACTTCAATGTAATTGTTAACAATTATATACAATGTTTTAAAAGGCAGGGGCGTGAGGCGAGACAATTAATACCGTACAGGGCGAGTCGTAAACCCCGAGACACGGGGCATAAGTCTCATGGATGTACGGAACGTAGTTTTTTATATATATATATCTATATATATATATATATATATATATTTTATATTTGTATTACTAATAAAATAAGAAAATGTAAATCTTTTAATGATTTATTATTTTTATTTGAGATAAGTATTAATAATCAATAATGAAGAATAAAACGTATTATAATTACTATTTGAAAAATATCATTACACCAGACATAAAAAATATGATTTAAAGCAAAAAAGATTTAATAAAAAGAAAATAAATAACGTTTGGGCCTACATTTTTATGCCTAGGACTTACGTTTTTATGCTAGAGTCTTATGCCTCAAATTTTAGGACTTACGCCTTATGGATCTACATCTTTAATTTACGCCAGCCCCGAAATTTGCCCTGAAATTGCCCCAAAAACATTTTTGAAAAAACTAATAATTATATATATGGGGATGTTCATGGATTATTTGATAAGCATACCTCGAGAAACAGTGAATGCAAGTATGGGAGTCAAGCCACTCAAGAATTGTTTTTTCATGATCTCTTTGACTATTAAGTTTGATTAAACAAATAGTATGTTGTTTCTATTTCCTTAAATAAACATTACATATTTATTTTTTGAATTTTTGACCAGAAAATATTTTCACATGTATTCACTATCTTGAAATGTGTATACATGTTTATTTATGAATTATGATTCGAAATACGAAGGTTAAATTATTTAATTATTTTATATTATATTATGAAATCAAATAGATTATTTGAAATTATTTTAAATAAATTTTATATATTTATAATTATAATCAAATGTGAAAGGATATTCACTTTTAATTATTCTGTGTTTTAAAGATAATCCTTTTATTTAGTTTCGAATGAAAATGTGAAAGTAAGAAAGAAAACAATAAAAAATAGAGGGAACATAAAGGAAAGGGACTGACAAGAGTAATGGCAAAGAATGCATAATAGTAATGTTAGCAGAAAATAATAATGAAAAAAAATTGAAGATTAAAAAAATAAAAATATGATAAAAATTATGAAAAATAATCAAGACCAAACTAATGTAATTTTTCGTTCATGCTACAAAGTAGAATAGACAAACTATGTCATGTGATTATAATGCGGAGATAAACTAATATACTTGTTACAAGTAAATATGATAATTCAAATTTTGATACAAATTAAGAAGGTATATTATGTGTGTATTGTCTCTTTTTTAGAAAAGTAACAAAATAATATATTGTAGCTTTCGATCTCATAACATAAAAAGGTAAATTATTTATCATATTAAATTTTGTTATTAAAATTTAATAGGTTACAAAAATATCTAATTATTTGACATTTACATTTCACAACAAAGAAGTCATATATATATATATATATATATATATATATATATATATATATATATTATGGGGAATGAAAATGGTTAAGTTTCAGTTTCATGCTAAAGCTAACCCCATTCTTTTTAGGATAACACTTAACCATTTCCCTTCCCTATATATTTCCCTTTTCCTGTCCCCTTTTCCTATTAATTCAAAAAAAAAAAAAAAAAAAAAAAAAGAACTTCAAATTTTTTTCATTCCCAAAAAAAAAATCTCTCTTGTTATGGATGAAGAATTTCAGAAAAGGGAAGTGTTTTTTCCTCAAGAGCATGAATCGGAGTTTCAAAATTCAGCTAATAAGAAAGAAGTACAAGACGAATATAAGTTTCAAATTCATCGTTATAACAAGATATCTATAATACGAAAAGTGATCATGAAACAGGATACAAATTCCATACCAATGAACAAAGCTTCATTGTTCAATGAAAGAAAATACCAACTTTTTCCAAAGACGAGTACATAGACAATGATGATGAAATGATGTCACCCCATATGATCGTTAAATAGAGAATTGTCATAAGAATGTGAAGATTTTAAATTCGTTTTGGCTACGAGGCACTCAAGAGATGAAATTTGAATCAAGTTATGCATTCACTTCTAAGAATGACTAGTTTTTATCGAAACATGACTTTTAAAGTTTAGTCATTTTTTTTGCATTAGAAGCAAATTAAATAGTTAGGGAAAAAAACTAGATAACCTTCTTTTTTTCATTGTAAAATTAAAGGCATAATACTTATATATACACTTTAACTTAACCTCATTTTATATTTGTATCCTCCAACTTTGAGTGTGCACGAATAGACACTTAAACTTGTAAGAAGTTGAACAAATAGACACACGAATCTTTCATGTCACAATACACGTAGGACACAAATTTTCGAGTAGGATGTCATGTAGGACGTTTATGTCTATTTTTTCAATTTTATACAAGTTTAATTGTCTATTTGTGCACACCCAAAATTGAAGGGCGTAAATATGAATTGAGACCAAGTTAAAGGATATATTTATGTATTATGCCAAAATTAAAATTAGCACCGTTGAAATATCAATTCAGTTTGTCATAATATAAAGTTGACTTTTTTTTATGATGATTTAGTTTATTTGATTCTAGATTTATTTTTATATATTTGGTGTAAGACAATTCAAGTTGTTATGTGTGAGTATTATTTGTTTTTCATCTTGTGTTTCTAATATACTTAAAACAAAATTTTTGGAGAACTTGGTAAGAAACAACAAAGTTTAAAGAGTATTTTTAAAACTAGAAAATTAAAGCAGTGCCAAAAAATAGAATAAAAACAAATTAGAAATAATAGACAAAATATTTTCTCAATTAAGAAAATCGAGCCCATTGAATGCACAGTGCCTCCTTAAGAAAAATATTCTCCTCAAAGTACCCGAGGTTAATAGAATATATCTTGCTGATTTGTTGAGTGATTTATTGTGTGTGGGTATTCGTAAGATATTTAGAAAAAAACTTTGGAGAACATGGTAAGAAACAACAAAGTTTAAAGAGTATTTACAAAACTAGAAAATTAGAGCAGTACAAAAAATAGAATAAAAAATAAATTAGAAATAATACACAAAATATTTTTCTCAAATAAGAAAATTGATCCCACTGAATGCACAATATATCCTTAAGAAAATTATTGTCCTCAAGTACCCGATGTTAATGGAATGTATCCTCCCATTATAGAATGTTCTTACACCAGTGTATCAGTACTTATATCAACGGTGTCAGTGAACCACTTGATGACAGTAAAGTTCACTTAGAATACTAGATTTAGTAGTAAAAGAACTCTAGAAATTTGGTTATTTTGTTGTTTAAAATGAGAGAAAATCCCTCTATTTATAGACAACAAAGAGTAATGCGAATAGGTGATTATTGTGCTTTACCAGAAAGGTCACAACCCTTTGGAAAAGTCAAAATCCTTCGATAAGGTCATAACCTTTCATAAAAGTTACAATTTTAATAGAAGTCAGAACTCTTCAGAAAAACCACAACTCTTCATATAAGTGATAACTTTTTATACAAGTCACAACTCTTCATAAAAGTCACAATAGTTTTATTAGTTTGGTTATTGACTTAACATATTTTAAAATCGAAAATTGATAAATCGAATCGATAATACATAAAACCAAACTGAACAACCAATCACACCCTAATTACTTTTTTAAAATAAATTATTTTATCCATTTTGACATCTTTTGTAATTTATTAGAAATAAAAATTAATAGTGAAAAATGTTGAACACGGTAAATTACAGAATTTCTTTTTAAATTTTAGTTTCAAACATTATTACAAACATATTAAAATGAGGTATACCAAGTCATCAACTTCTTCAACATGTTTTGTCCATTTTGACATCTTTTGTAATTTATCAGGAACAATTTAAGTAAGAAAGGGACTGCACTAGCTCCCTTTTACTTCAACATGTTCATGCAGTAGGCACAGAAAATGATAATGAAGTTTCAGGGAAAATGCCAGAGTTGGAGGAAGTCAAATATGCCGTTTTTAATCTTAATTATCTACAAAATTGTTAGGTGGAATACTCCTGCCCCTAAATGGTTGAAGTGTAATACTGCTCTGCTGCATTTTGCATTAGAGATTCAGGAGGTGAAATAATAGTTGCTAAAAGTTTTCTTCTACCTGACACAACTAATATGGCTGCTGAAGCAAGAGCCATAAGCAAGCAACATTGGAATAAAGCAACCTGTTGAATGAAGTCAATATCAAATAAGGTCATGTACGAAGCTATTTCATAGGATTTAATGTTAGCACCTGGTGAGAACTTGGAGGTGTTCAAATGACATTAAATCACTATATGGTCGGTTGATATTGAACACAAGATCCACGAGTTTACTGTAATTGCTAAGCTATATCCACATACAAAAACAACATAACAGAGATAGTGCTGTCAGTAACTAATAGCTTAGTCTACTTAGCTACTGGTATTTCGCTGGATATCAAGAAACGGATGTTGAACAGAAGAAATGATAATTGCGTTTACCTTCTTAAGTTATGATCTTGAAGGCATGGATGAAGCTTTCTCTGTCTGCGAGAAAATACATCCTTCGGTACCTGCATCAACAAGCGGAGAAGCTTTCAACAAATAATAGTCTATTTTATATGGAGTTGATGGTGGTATCATCCTTAATCTATGGAAATAGGGATAGAGGTTGTTGAATTATCTACTGCCAACTCGGTGGATATCAAGAAACAAAGATTGAGCTGCAGCAATGATAATGATGACTATCTTTATCGTCGAATCTCAAGTGGTAGGGACGAAGATGGAGAAATTTACAGTTATAAACTTTCAAAGTCTAGATAGTAAAGACAAAAACTAGGCATACCATGCATCCACTCCCTATGACCCTGAGTTCCATGTGTATTCAGATTTCACTAGCAAACTTCCAACTCTCACTTATCCAACCCACTTCAACAATTTTGTATTTGATGCTGTATCACTCTTCATACCAAATTATTGTTAAAGCTCACGTGAATCTTCTTATGCAATCAAGACACATTAGCTTAAGTCAATCAAATAGCTTCTACAATTGTAATGCGAAGAAAACATGAATGATGAAGGACATTTTCGTAATTCAACTTTTTTTACAATAAGCACATACTAATGTTGAATGTAATGTTGTAATTGATGTGTGTTTACATTTTGACCAAGTTAAGATATTGTTTGTGCACGAGGCACTTTAATGATGGATTTGAGCACTGTTTGTGCACGGGACTACTTACTGGTCACATCTCGCTGCAATTTATAAGTCTAATTTGGAGTGACAACCATTAGAATGTTGAACAATATTAGAACTTGGAGCACTTGTTTGTGATTGTCTATCTTCAACATAAGACACAAGTTTGACTTTAACTGCATCACAGTGAGTTGTTAGCACGTCCTTGCGTTTGCTGGATTATAATATCCCTTGACCTGGTGTAGCATTGACATATATGATGATTCTTAATGTTGCATTCATATGTAATTGTTGCAAAAACTGAATTAGAGTTTGAACGTTGTAGGCTATATCACTCTTGAAATTACTGTGAGGTATAACAACCTTTCTATTTCTCTTTGATACCTTCCTTTATCAGTAGCCAACTCATCAATTGCATCTTTGGTGTTGGTTAACTTACTGTTATCATTATATATGATAAGTACAAGTTAACACCATTATCTCAAACTCCTCGATGAGCTATCCTCAACTGCATCCTTTCGAGCAATTATACAAACTATTGTTAGGATCGAATTCACGCACACACACTAGATGAATGAAGAACACAAGAACTTTCAAGAGGAAGAGATGAGAAATCTAGAGAGAGAAAGAGAGAAAACCCAATATTTCGTGGCAACACCCCGTGAATAAACTTCCACGGCGGTGAGGTATATTTATATTAATAAATAAGAGTATTTTTGGTTACAGAGAATAAATAGAGAATAAATAGGAAGCCTAAAATAGAGAATAAATAGGAAAGCCTAAAATTAATCAGGCTCCACTACCTAACAATTCTCCCACTTGGAGACATACTCAGTCATCCAAAAAATACATTCTCAAAAAAAATCTCTTCATCATCAACATCTTTACCGCACCGCAACATCTATAGCAACAACTACAGAAGATCAACCGAGGTTTTACATAACCTCAGTTTCCCAACATCAACACATTTCGTCAACATGTCTGTCGGGTTCTTTGCACCCTCTATCATCTCCAAGCACATATAACCATCCTCCACTGCCCTGCGAGTGAAATGGTATCACCTTCTGATGTGCTTTCTCTTCGAATGATAGACGGGATTTTTCACCAACTGTATGGCACTTTGGGTATCTGGATAAAGAATCTTCTTGCTCTGATTCTTGCCCAATTCCTCAAGATAATCTGCCAGCCATATCATTTCTTTCCCAGCTTCAGCTATTGTCATACACTCAGCTTCAGTAGATGAAAGAAAAAAACACTTTTGAAGCCTGGACATCCAACTCACTGTTGTTCCACCTATGGTGTAAATGTACCCGGATGTATTCTTGCTCGAGTCAACATCCCTACCAAGATCAGCATCCACAAAACCCTGTAGAGTCACCTTGCCTTTGCAAAAACAAAGTGAAGTACTGGATGTACCTCTCAGATATCTCAGAAGCCACTTCACAGCTTCCCAATGCTCTTTCCCATGGTTCGCCATGTACCTTCTAACAACTCCCACTGCATGTGCTATATCAGGTCTAGTGCAGACCATAACATACATCAAACTACCAACTGCTGAAGCATATGGAACAAGTGTCATGCGATCACCCTCCTCGGCAGTCTTGGGTGACTTCTCCTTTGACAATTTAAAGTGATTTGCCAATGAACCATCTCATTAACACTGAATCTGCTCTGCAACTTCTCAATGTACAACTCCTGAGATAGATTTAAAGTGCCAGCAGATCTATCCCGAGAAATCTTCATCCCCAAAATCTGTTTTGCTGGACCCAAATCTTTCATCTCAAATGCTGCAGACAACCTTGTATTCAGATTGTTAATTTCCCTCATACTAGATCATGCAATCAACATATCATCCACATACAAGAGTCGAAAGACATATGAATCAGTGTATTTCTTGAAGTAACAACAAGGATCCTTTTCAGCTTTGCAGAATCAACTCTTGGTCATGAAGGAGTCAAACTTCTTGTACCACTGCCTTGGTGCTTGCTTTAGTCCACACAAGCTCCTGGTGAGCTTGCACACCATGTGTTCCTTGCCTGGAACCACAAATCCTTCCGGTTGCTGCATATAGATCTCTTTGTCCAGATCTCGATGTAAAAACGTTGTTTTTACATCCATTTGCTCTAGATGCAAATTCTCCGTTGCAACAACGCTCAACAGAATTCTAATAGAGGTTAACTTCACAACATGAGAGAATATTTCAGCATAATCAATACCTTTCCTTTGTGAATATCCTTGAACCACTAAACGAGCCTTGAACCTTCTTTTGCCATCTGGTTCAGTCTTGATTCTGAACACCCACTTGTTCAGCAAAGCTCTCTTCCCTGCAGGTAGCTCAGTCAACACCCATGTGTCGTTCTTCTCAAGTGATCTCATCTCATCATCCATGGCTTGCTCCCACTTGATTGAATCCTCCACCTGTAGGGCCTCATCAAAAGACTTTGGTTCCCCTTCATCAGTCAGCAATAGATAGTGTAATGAAGGTGAATACCTATTTGGTGCCCTGATGGATCTAGATGATATCCTTAACACCTGCTCAGGTATAACTTGCTCCACTTCAGATTCTTCGGTAGGAGTTGGTTGAGTATCTGCTTCGACATCTCTGGGGTTACTCTTCTCCAACTCAACCTCAAGTCCCACTTGCTTTGTAATCTTTAGAACCTTCTGCTCTCTGTCCTTGTAAAGGACAGACTCATCAAATGTCACGTCACAATGTCTCAGGATCTTTCTGTTCTTGTCATCCCAAAACCTGTAACCAAACAGATCAAACCATAGCCTATGAAGTAACACTTCACAACCTTGGCATCAATCTTGTCTCTCTTTTCTGGATCAACATGAACATAAGCAGTGCAACCAAAAGTCCTCAAGTGTGAGTACTTGAGTTTTTTTTCTTTCCACACCTCCTCTGGAATCTTGAACCCTAAAGGAACTGATGGTCCCCTGTTGATCAAGTATGCAACTGTGCTCACAGCATCCGCCCAAAGTGTTTTGGGCAGCCCACAGTGTATCCTCATACTCCTTGCACACTCATTCAATGTTCTGTTCATCCTCTCAGCATGTCCATTCTGCCTTGCCTTACCAGGAACTGTTCTCATCAATCTGATTCCCTCAGCTGCACATAATGACTTGAACTCTCATATGTCATACTCTCCTCCATTGTCAGACCTTAGGCATTTGACTTTCAAACCGGTCTGATTCTCAACTTCAGCTTTCCACTTCTTGAAAGTTGCAAACACATCTGACTTATGCTTCAAGAAGTAAACCCATACCTTCCTTCTGAAATCATCAATCAAGGTAACATAGAATCTGAATCCTCCAAGTGATGATACTGGAGATGGTCCCCAAACATCTGTATGGACCATTTCCAACCGCACTTTCTTTGGCTCTCTAGGAGTCTTTGTGAAGCTTACTCTTTTCTGTCTGCCCATAACAAAGCTCTCGCAAAGACCCATATCAACAGACTTCAGACCCTCTAATGCTCCTTTTGCAACCAGCATCTTCATTCCTTTAGTACTCATGTGTCGAAGTCTGTTGTTCCATAGACATGAACCAAAAGCACCTTCAACAATAGCGGACATGTTTATACACCCTGCAGTGGCGTACAAGGAATATATCTAACATCCTCCAATGTCCAATGGTTTCCCAAGGTGGTCGTTATGCAAACATCCCCCTTTCCTTCAATCTCTAAGGCTTTATTGTCAGCAAGATATACTTTTCCAAAATTTCCAGATTTGAAATTTTGGAACAACTCCTTGCTTGGAGACGAATGAAAAGATGCACCAGGATCCAAAATCCATGATTCAACCGGGCTGTTCACACTAAGGATTAGAGCATCCCCAATGTCCTCCACTAAATTTACAGAATCATTGTCATCTCCAAATTTCTGATTCTGTTTCTTCTTTGGCTTTGTACAGTTCGTCCGAAAGTGCTCTTTTTCTCTACAGTTCAGACAAGTCACGTTTGATTTGTTCAGGGATTTTCCTAGATTATTTGATTTCGATCGACCATGTTGATTTTGGACTTTCGTCTTGCTTCTCCCCCTTCGATCAACGCTAAGACACTGCCCGATGAATCTCCCACTTCTCGTTCGCGAATACTTTCGTTAAGAACAACATCACAGATTTCATCAAACTTCAATTTCTCAAATCCTCGGGAACTGCTTATCGCAGCAACAACAGTATCCCAAGACTCGGGCAGAGATGACATCAAAATCAACGACTTAATTTCATCTTCGAAATTAATATCCACAGAATTGAGTTGACTCACAATCATATTGAACTCGTTTATATGATCCGAAACAGATCCAGTTTCAGACATCTGTAAATTGAACAATCTACGCATCAAATATACCTTGTTCATAGCCTATGGTTTTTCATACATGTTTGACAGTGCCTTCAACAAACCGGACATAGTCTTCTCCTTCACGTTGTTGAATGCCACGTTTCTTAACAAAGTCAACCGGATCAACCCTAGAGCCTGGCGATCCTTGAGTTTCCACTTCTCCTCCGTCATAGATTCCGTCTTCACCCCGGTCAACGGTTCGTGAAGATCTTTCTGGTACAGATAATCTTCGATCTGCATCTTCTAGAAACTGAAATCGGATCCATCAAACTTCTCGATTCTAAGCTTCAAACTATCCATCTGTTGTGATCGTGTTAAATCTCCTTAGCTCTGATACCATTTGTTAGGATAAAATTCACGCACACACACTAGATAAATGAAGAACACAAGAACTTTGAAGAGGAAGAGATGAGAAATCTAGAGAGAGAGAGAGAGAGTGAAAACTCAATATTTCATGGTGACACCTCGTGAGTAAACTTCCACGGCGGTGAGGTATATTTATATTAATAAATCAGAGTATTTTTGGTTACAGAGAATAAATAGAGAATAAATAGGAAAGCCTAAAATAGAGAATAAATAGAAAAACCTACAATAGAGAATAAATAGGAAAGCCTAAAATTAATCAGGCTCCACTACGTAACAACTATGGTTATCATATCATCCAATTTGCTACAAAATTGCAAAAGTCATAAAGGAAAACTCAAAACCGAAATTGAAAGACACCAGAATGCTTGAAAGCAATTAATGATTACAAGCAAATTCTAAAACTAAAATATTAGTTGGGAAAAAACGAATGCATAAGCCCTAAAGGGGTAGTAAACACATGTAAGAAGATAAAAACATAGTCTTTCATGAGACATAAACTCATAGATGATTAGCCTCTCATTTCCTTCCTTGCTATATCCTAAGAGATTCTGATGGTGGAGATTAAGAATGAAGTTTAGTTCAGTTTGCCACATGATATAGCTCGTAAATGGAATGATGGCAACTTTAATTTGTATCGGTATGGAGGGATGCTCAAGAGAAGGAATTTGAGTCAACCAGGAATTCAATTCTAAGGATGATTGATTTTACCAAAACATGACCTTATAATTTAGTCTCTTTTTTCATATTTAAAGCAGAGAAATGGTTAGAAAAAAGATAGATAGAAAAGAGAAAAAAAACATGTTCTTTTTTTTTCAATGTAAATGTGACACTAATGGAATATTAATTCAATAACTTTGTGTACTTATGATTTTGTGTTTGAGTACGAATTTTAAATTAATAATTTTATAATTGAGATTAAATACAAAGCTTGTTAAAAATAAATAAGACAATGAAGACATAAAAAATGAGAAAAGGCTAAACATACGGTATTAAAGAGATTTTTAGTAGTTAAGTTGGTTGACTACCTGAAAACTTGTTGATGAGAGTTCGATTCCCCACATTGTGATCTCCTTTCTCATTTTCCTTTTCAATAACAATTAAAAAGTATTGTCAAAATAAATCATACAAAGAAAAACAAAATCATTCAACATTCAATGAGCAAATAAATAGAGTTACCCAATTTAGCCGGTATTTAAATAATTTGAATCATATTATGTGATATCTTCATCTTCATTCCTTTTCTGGACCGTTCTTGAGAAAACATCCTCTCATGGTTACGTATATTCATTCAAAATTCCATTGTAAATGGATAGCTGAGAAAAAGAAGAAGAAAATAAAAAAAGAAATTCAAAAATGACAAGAACAAGCGAACTGACTTGAAGAGTTGTTCGGACTTTTGCCTTAAAGGGGGAGAAATATGAAAGTTAGGAGGCAATTGGAGAAAATAAAAAAATTAGGGCTTAGAGAAAGGGAATATTTTGTTACCTGGTTAAATAGAATTAAAGGTGAAGTTTACGAGGATCACACACGCACACGCGCACGCACACACCCTCACACACAATAACCAGGTAGGTCATGATCGATTTGCCTGCCTGGAAGCTGCATTATTTTTCATTTTTTGATTATTCATTTCTTTTAATTTGTTTGTCTTGTTTTTTAATTTTTTAAATATTTAAAAATAATGTAATATATTGTTGCCAATCTGTGTTTGAAAACCAGAAATTACCGATTCTAATAAATTGTTCAGAAACACGTAGTAACTAAAATTTATAGAAGCAGTAAGAAAGATGAACATAAATTTAATTCGCAAAAAATTTGTAAAACGTAACAGAATGTGAATAAAGTTTTAACAAGAAAAGATCAAGTCCACTGAACTCACAGTGTCCCCTTAAGAAAATTATTCCCCTCTACCTATGTTTAATTTGGAATATAACCTCCCAGGGTAAAATGATCTCAATCACCAGAATATTGATACTAAAAACTCTGGTATCAGCGAACCAATCAACAGCAGGAAAGCACACGAACAATTTTTTTGTGCAGAAGAAGAAGAAGACACTCAGAAAATTCGTTAGTAAATATTCTGAAAAATGAATGGTATTTATAGGCAACAAGAACAGGTTCCAAAAGGTTGCAACCCGTTCAGAATCCACACGACCAGTAATGATAGTTTGTAACATTTTAAATTGTACTGACTGTTTCTGAAAAATGCAACCTTTAAGAACAGTTATGGGGGGAATTTTTAAATAAAAAAATGGGAAAGTTTAAATAAAAGGGTCGCGCGCAGATCTGAATCGGGTCGGGTTAATCAACTAAAAAATTAAAACATTTCGGTTAATTTCAACTCAATAACTGAAAAATGTCAACTAATTAATTGAAAACACTTTTGACTATTTAATTTAATTAATTAATTAATTAAATAATTAATTAAAACAAACTTTGTCCAAAAATAATCTCTCAATTAATTGCCAAAGTCGTACCATAGCCGAGTTGAGCGAGCGACGACGACGACGACGCGGGGGGTGGGGTCCCTCTTTCCAACCCTTTTAACAATTAATAGGAGTGTTTCTATATTTAAACTCTCTTATTTTTCTGTCCACCCCCGATGAGGAAGAAATACCTATTAAAGCATAAGAAGACTTTTCAAGTTCTCAACTTTACAAGTTCTTTTCTTTTCCCATCAATTCTTGCAACAAACCTAATAATCTCCCACATTGATGGGAGTGGTTATAACATAGGAATGCACAGAAAATTTTGTACTTTACATGCAAGGATTAATTGCATCTGGATAAGACCCCTTCGACTTTCAATAGTGAACATATGTCGGATATACTCGGTCAATCGGTAAATGTGATATCTTGGAACCTTCGAGCTTTGGTGTATACCTAGAGAATCATATGTCACGCAATTAACCATTTACTGTTAATGTTTCTTACAGTTGTGTTCGTTTCAGCCATGAACACCTCCTGGTTTCATGAGTGTATAGAGAATAGACTTTTGACATAAAATTCTCTTTGAAGCGGCTTACACTTCATACTCATATAGGTGATTTCTAACCGTGTCATCTCGTAGATACACTAGTTGATCAAATCTACCAAACTTAGCCAATCATTAAAAACTTTAAGCTTTATTACCTCATTAACAAGCCTTAAAGTCTTAACCTTGTTCCTGAACATTGTTTTCATGATGAGAATGAATTGAGTTAATTGACAATGTCGAAACGTCAGCCACACCATTGTTTTTCTCTTTGAATCTAGCTCTTGTGATCTCCATTCTCCTAGATAGAGTTACCGTCATGTTGACTTATCCTAAGACATAAACCCATTCCCTTAGATGATCTTTCAACTGTCTCTCTTACTAGGCCTTTTGTTAGTGGATCTGACACATTATCGCTTCACTTTACATAGTCAATTGTGATAATTCTACTAGATATAAGTTGTCTTACGGTGTTATATCTCCGTCGTATATGACGAGACTTCCCGTTGTACATGATGCTCCCTTCCCTACCTATTGCTGCTTGACTATCGCAATATATGCAAATATGTCCAACAGGTTTGGGCCTGAATGGAATATCCTCTAGGAAATTCAGAGCCATTCAGCTTCATTCAGGAGCGATCAATACATGTCTGTTTGGATGATTCCAAGAGACTGCTCCTCCACCAACTATGAACACATAACCACTTGTGGACTTTACTTCACTTGACCCGGTGATCCAATTCGCATCACTATATCCTTCAATCACAACAGGATATTTATTATAATGCAAGCATTGTGTTGTGTATATTTTAGATAACTTAACACACGTTTCATTGCCATCCAGTGAGTTTGATTCAGATTACTAGTGAACCAACTCAGTTTTGTAATAGCACGTGTTATATCTGGTCGCATACAATCCATAATATACATCAAACTTCCCAACACTCTGACATATTCCAATTGAAAGTCACTTTGACCTTCATTCTTTTTAAATGTACATCTTAAATCAACTGAAATTTTGACAACATTGAAATTCAAGTACTTGAACTTATCCAAAACTCTTTCAATATAATGAGATTGAGATAATGCTAGTCCCTGTGGAGTTTGGATAATCCTGACCCTTAAGATCAAATCAACAACTCCTAAGTCCTTCATATCGAACTTGCTGGACAGCATGCGCTTAGTAGAATTTATATCATTCAATGTCTTTAATCATTATTAACATGTCATTAACATACAAACAAACAATTACTTCATGTTTCCTAACATTTTTAATGTAAAAACATTTATCACATTCATTAATCTTGAATCCATTTGTCAATGTTATTTGGTCAAATTTAGCATGCCATTGTTTGGGTGTTTTCTTGAGTCCATAAAGTGACTTTACAAGTATGGATACTTTCTTTTCTTTACCAGGAACTACAAACCCTTCGGGTTGTTCCTTGTAAATTTCTTCTTCCAACTCTCTATTTAAGAAGGTTGTCTTTACATCCATTTTGTGGATTTTAAGATCAGAAACTGCTGCTAGTGCTATTAACATCCTAATTGATGTTATCCTTGTTACTGGAGAGTATGTGTCAAAGTATCCAGACCTTCCTTTTGTTTGTATCCCTTGACTACCAGTCTAGCCGTATATTTGTCAATAGTCCCATCAGATTTCATTTTTCTTTTAAAGATCCATTTTGATCCGAAAGGTTTATTTTCAGGAGGAAGATTAGCCAATTCCCAAGTGTGATTACTCAAAATTGATTCAATTCCACTATTGACAGCTTCTTTCCAATAAGTTGACTCAGACAAAGTCATAGTTGCTTTAAATGTTTGAGGCTCATTTTCAAGCCATTGCTACAAAATCTGGTCTGAAATAAGTAGGTTTCCATTGCGAGTACAACACCTAGGATCCTCACTAGTAAGAACATTTTTGGTTGATTCTTCTCGTGGTCGTTTACGTCTTTCACTTGTCGACTCACATTCAGTTTTAAATGGATAAATGTTTTTAAAAAATCTGCATTATCTGACTCAATTATCTTATTATAATGAATCTCAGGATTATCATATTTGTGAACCAAAAACCGACAGGCCTTACTGTTCACGGCATACCAATAAATACACAGTCTACTTTTTTGGGTCCAATTTTAACCCTCTTAGGTAAAGGAACCACTACCTTGGCTAAACACCCCCACACTTTGAAATATTTCAAATTGGGTTTCCTTCCTTTCCACAACTCATATAGAATTGATTGTGCTTCTCGATGGGGTACTCAATTGAGTATTTTATTAGACCTAAGGATGGATTCCCCCCAAAGGTTTCATGGTGAACCAGAATTGATCATTAAGGCATTCATCATTTCATTTAATGTTCTATTCTTCCGTTCGGCCAAACCATTTGACTATGGTGTATAAGGTGCAGTAGTTTGATGAATAGTACCATATTCCAAACATATCTCTGTAAAAGGAGATTCATATTCTCCACCCCTATCACTCTGAATCATTTTTATCTTTAGATGTAATTGGTTCTCCACTTCATTTTCGTATTTCTTAAATGCATCAATTGCTTCATTCTTACTATTAAGCAAATATACATAACAAAATCGAGTGCAATCATCAAAAAAAAGTTATAAAATATTTTTTTACCACGAGATGGTGTCGACTTCATATCACATATATTTGCGTGAATTAAGTCTAATGTTTAGGAATTTCATTCAACAGACTTATAAGGATTTTTGACAAACTAACTTTCCACACAAATTTTGCATTTCGATTTATCGCATTGAAAATCAGGCAACACTTCTATAGTAACAAATTTTAGCAAGGATTTGTAATTTACATTTCCCAAATGGGCATTCCATAAATCATTTGACTCCAATAAGTAAACAGAAGCAGAATTTTTATTAATAGTGTCAACAACCATTACATTCAGAATTTTCAAACTCTCCTATTTTTCTTTCCACCACCGATGAGGGACAAATACCTTTTCATTGAAGTAAAAGAAGACTTTTCAAGTTCCCAACAATTCAAGAATTCAACTTTACAACTTCTTTTCTTGTCCTCTATTTTCCATAAATTCTTGATACATACCCAACATGTATAATATAAATAATGATAATTAACAACATAAAATACTTGTAAAAAACATATAAAAAGTTCGATTGATTCATAAAATTATTATATCTATATCAAATAAAATGGGATAAAATAAGTAACATATATTATTTAATTTGAAAACTACGTAGAAAGTATTGTAAATCTCAATAATTAACAACATTTGGTTGACTTTTGAAATCTATTTGTGCAACATAAATCGGGATAAGAGAAGTAACACATATTATTGAACTTTTTTAAAGACGAGTACACTAATGATGATGATGTTGTTATGCCACCCCATATGGTAATTAGACAGAGAGTTTTCAGAAGAATGATGACAATTTTAGTTTGTGTAGTCTATGGAGGGATAATCAAGAGAAAGAATTTGAGTCAACCAAGGGACTCAATTCTAAAAATGATTGAGTTTTGCGAAGAAAAAACTTTATAATTTAGCCTATTTGTTCGTATTAAAAGCAAAGAAATGGTTATGAAAAAAGATATATTGAAAAGAGAAAAATATTATTCTTTTTTTCAATTGTAAATGTGACACTGATGGAATATAAATTAAATAACTTTGAGTATTTATGATTTTGTGTATGAGTAAGAATTTTAAATTAAGAATTTTAGAATTGAGATCAAATACAAAGATTAATAAATAAGAAAATTAAGACATATAAAATGGGAAAAGACTAAACATACGATATTAATTAAAATTTTAGTAGTTAAGTTGGTTGACTACCTCAAAACTTGTTGATGAGAGTTCGATTCCCCACATTGTAATCTCTTTCCTCATTTTTCATTTCAATAACAATCAAAAAATATTGTTAATATAAATCATACAAACAAAAATCAAATCATTTAACATTCAATGAGAAAATAAATAAAATTACCCTATTTAACCTGTATTTAAATACATTAATCATATTTGTGATATCTTAATCATTATTTCTTTTCACACAATTGTTGAGTAAACATTCTCTCATGATTATGTATATTCATTAAAAATTTCATAGTAAATGGATAACTTCAAAAAATAACGAGAAATTAATATAAGAAATTCAAAAATGAAAAGAATAAACGAACTGACTTGAAGAGTTGTTCGGGCTTTTGGTTGAAAGGGGGAGAAATAGGAAAGTCAGGCAACAATTGAAGAAAGTAAAATATTAGGACTTAGAAAAAAGGAATATAGGATGACCTAGTTAAATAAAATGAAAGGTGAACTTTACGAGGATTACGCACGCACACACACACTCTCCACACACAATAACCAATTAGGTCATGATCGACATGTCTGCTTGGCAGCTGAACTACTTTTCCTTTTTTTGATGGTTATTTTATTTTAATTCTTTTGTCTTGTTTTTTAATTTTTTAAATATTTAAAAATTATGTAATATATGCTATAAATAATGATTACTACAAACTTAAAATATTTGAAAAAAACATATAATAAATTTTGTTAATTCATAAAATTAATATATCTATGTCAAATAATATGGGATAAAAGAAGTAACATGTATTATTTAATTTGAAAACTTCGTAGAAAGAATTGTAATCTCAATAATTTACAACATTTGATTGACTTTTCCGAAGACGAGTACACTGATGATGATGATGTTGGTATGCCTCCACATATGATAATTAGATAGTGAGTTTCGAGAAGAATGATGTTAAATTAAGTTTGTATCATCTATGGAGGGATGCTCAAGAGAAGGAATTTGAGTTCAATAAGGGACTCAATTCTAAGGATGATTGATTTTACCGAAAAATAACTTTATTCTTTAGTCTCTTTGTTCGTATTAGACGAAGAGAAATGGTTAAGGATAAATGGTAGATTGAAAAGAGAAAAAAAATTCATTGTAAATGTGACACTGATGTAATATCAATTCAATAACTTTGTGTATTTATGTTTTGGTGTATGAGTACGAATTTATGAATTGATATCAAACACAAAGCTTATTAACAATAAATAATAAAATGAAGACATATAAAATGGGAGAAGACGAAACATACAGTATTAAGGGGAATTTTAGTAGTTAAGTTGGTTGACTACTTGAGAAATAGTTGACGAGAGTTTGATTCCCGATATTGTAATCTCCTTCCTCATTTTACTTTTCAATAACAATTCCTTTTCCTGACAATTATTGAGGAAACATCCTCTCACGGTTACGTATATTTATTCAAAATTTCATAGTAAATGTATAGCTGAGAAAAAGAAGAAGATAACAAAAAAAAGGAATTCAGAAATGACAAGAACAATCGAATTGACTTGAAGAGTTGTTCGTACTTTTGACTGATAGGAGGAGAAATAGGAAAGTTGGGCGGCAATTGAAAAATGTAAAATAAATTAGGGCTTAGAAAAAAAGAATATTGGGTGTCCTGGTTAAATAGAATGAAAATTAAAGTTTACGAGGATCATGCACGCACACGCATGCCTAATCTCACGCACACACGCACACATGCATACACGCATGCACGCATCCCTACACATAATAACCAGGTAGTTCCTGATCGATATGCATGCCTGACAGCTGCACTATTTTTTCTTTTTTGATTATTTTTTTGTTTTAATTTGTCTGTCTTGTTATTTAATTTTTTATGTATTTAAAAATTATATAATATATTATAAATAATGATAATTACCAATTTAAAATACTTGTAAAAAAATATAAAAAATTCGATCGATTCATAAAATTACAATATCTAAGTCAAATAAATGGGATAAAAGAAGCAAAATGTATTATTTAAATTGAAAAGTACATCGAAAGTATTGTAAATCTCAATAATTAACAACACTTGGTTTGCTTTTGAAATCTATTTGTGCTACATACATTGCAATAAGAGAAGTATCAAATATTATTTAAATGTTTTGAAAATGATTAAACTAATGATGATGATGTTGTTGTGCCACCCCATATGATAATTAGATGGAGAGTTTCAAGAAGAATGATGACAATTTTAGTTTGTATCGTTTATGGAGGGATGCTCAAGAGAAGAAATTTGAGATAACTAAGGACAGAATTCTAAGGATGATTGATTTTACTGAAACATAACTTTTTAATTTAGTCTCTTTCTTCGTATTAAAACCAGAGAAATAGTTAGGAAAAAAAGATAGATATAAAAGAGAAAAAATTATTCTTTTTTTTTTCATTGTAAATGTGACACTGATGGATATAAATTTAATAACTTTGTGTATTTATGATTTTGTGTATGAGAACGAGTTTTAAATTAAGAATTTTAGAATTGAGATCAAATACAGAGCTTGTTAAAAATAAATAAGAAAATGAACACATATAAAATTTGGAGACTAAACATACGGTATTAATGATAATTAGTATTTAAGTTGGTTGACTACCTCAAAACTTTTTTATGAGAGTTTGATTCCCCACATTGTAATCTCCATCCTCACTTTCCTTTTCAATAACAATCAAAAAATATTGTTAAGCTAAATTATACAAAGAAAAATCACATCATTCAACATTCAATGAGAAAATAAAAAAAGTTACCCCATTTAACACCTATTTAAATAATTTGAATCATATTTTATGATATCTTCATCTTTATTTCTTTCTGAAAATTGTTGAGGAAACATCCTCTAATGGTTACATATATTCATTCAAAATTTCATACTAAATGTATAAATAAATAAAAAGAACAAGAAAATAAAAAAAGAAATTCAGAAATGGCAAGAACAAACGAATTGACTTTAAGAGTTGTTCGTTCTTTTGGTTGAAAGGGGGAGAATACGAATGTTGGGCAGCAATTGGAGAAAGTAAAAAATTAGGTCTTTAAAAAAAGGAATATTGGGGACCTGTATAAATAGAATGAAAGTTGAAGTTTACGAGGATCACGCATGCACGCACACGCATCCACACGCACGCGCGCGCATACACCCGCACACGCGTATGCACGTTAGGGCGCACCCTACACAGAATAACTTGTTAGGTCATGTCGACATGCCTTCCCGGCAGCTGCGCTATTTTTCCTTTTATGATGGTATTTTTGTTTTAAATTTTTTGTCTTGTTTTTTGATTTTTTAAACATTTAAAATAATGTAATATATACTATAAATAATGATTATTACAAAAAGAAAATACTTGTAAAAAAATACAAAGAATTTAATTAATTAATAAAATTAATATTCCTATGTCAAATAAAATGAGATAAAGGAAGTTACATGCATTATTTAATTTCAATGCTACGTAGAAAGTATTGTAAATCTCAATAATTAACAATATTTGATTGACTTTTGAAATTCTATTTGTATTACATACATCAAGATAAGAGAATTAACATATATTATTAAACTTTTCCGAAAGACGAGTACACTAATAATGATGATGTTAATGTTGTTGTACCTCTCCATATGATTATTAGATAGAGAGTCTCGATAAGAATGATGACAATTTTAGCTTGTATCGTCTATGGAGGGATGCTCAAGAGAAGAAATTTGAGTCAACTAAGGGACTCAATTCTAATGATGATTGATTTTATCGAAACATGACTTTATAATTTAGTCTCTTTGTTCGTATTAGAAGCACGGAGAAGGTTAAAGAAGAACAGTAGATAGAAAAGAGAAAAAATATTCTTTTTTTAATTGTAAATGTGACATTGATGAAATATCAATTCAATAACTTTGTAGATTTATGATTTTGGGTATGAGTACAAATCTTAAAATTTAGATCAAACACAAATCTTGTTAAGAATAAATAAGAAAACGAAGACATAATAAATGGGAAAAGACTAAACATACGGCATTAAGAGTATATTAGTAGTTATGCTGGCTGACTACCTGAAAAATTATTGCCGAGAGTTTGATTCCCCACATTGTAATCTCCTTCCTCATTTTCCTTTTCAGTAACAATTAAAAAATATATTTAAAATAAATTATACAAAAAAAAATAAAATCATTCAACATTCATTGAGCAAATAAATAGAGTTACTCCATTAAACCGATATTTAATAATCTGAATCATACTTTGCAATATCTTCATCTTCATTCCTTTTCTGGACAATTTTAGAGGAAACATTCTCTCATTGTTACGTATATTCATTCAAAATTTCATTGTAAATGGATAGCTGAGAAAAAGAAGAAGAAAATAAAAAAATGAATTCAGAAAAGACAAGAACAAGCGAACTGACTTGAAGAGTTGTTCTGACTTTTGGCTGAAAGAGGGAGAAATAGGAGAGTTGGGTGGCAATTGGAGAAAGTAAAAAATTAGGGCTTAGAAAAAGGGAATATCGGTTCACCTGGTTAAATAGAATGAAAGGTGTAGTTTATGAGGATCACGCACGCACACACATGCACACCGGCTCACATGCACACATGCACACGCGCATACACGCACGCACGCATCCCGCACACACAATAACCAGGTAGGTCATTATCGATATGCTTGCCTGGCAGCTGCACAATTTTTCCTTTTTTGATTATTTTTTAATTTTTGTGTCTTGTTTTTTATTTTTTAAGTATTTAAAAATTATATAATATATATTATAAATAATGATAATTACCAACTTAAAATACTTGTAAAAAAATATATAAAAATTCAATTGATTCAAAAAGTTAATATATCTATGTCAAATAAAATGGGATAAAAGAAGTAACATGTATTATTTAATTTTAAAACTACATAGAACGTATTGTAAATATCAATAATTAACAACATTTGATTGACTTTTGAAATCTATTTGTGCTACATACATTATGATAAGAGAAGTAGCACATATTATTTAAATGTTTAGAAAATGATTACACTAATGATGATGATGTTGTTCTGCAACCCCATATGATAATTAGATGGAGAGTTTCGACAAGAATGATAACAATTTTAGTTTCTATATTTTATGGAGGGATGCTGAATAGAAGAAATTTGAAATAACTTAAGGACTCAATTCTAAGGATGATTGTTTTTACTGAAACAGAACTATACAATTTAGTCTCTTTGTTCGTATTAAAACCAGATAAATGGTTAGAAAAAAAAGATAGAAATAAAATAGAAAAAAACTATTCTTTTATTTTCATTGTAAATGTGACACTGATGGAATATAAATTCAATAACTTTGTGTTTTTATGATTTTGTTTATGAATAGGAGTTTTAAATTAAGAATTTTAGAATTGACATCAAATACAAAGCTTGTTAAAAATAAATAAAAAATGAACACATATAAAATTGGGAAAAGACTAAACATACGGTATTAATGAAAATTTTAGTATTTAAGTTGGTTGACTACCTCAAAACTTTTTGATGAGAATTCGATTCCCAACATTGTTATCTCCTTCCTCGCTTTCCTTTTCAATAATTATAAAAAATATTGTTAAAATAAATCATAAAAAGAAATATAAAATCATTGAACATCCAATGAGAAAATAAATAAAGTTACCTCATTTAACCGGTATTTAAAGAATTTGAATCATATTTTGTGATATGTTCATCTTTATTTCTTTTCTGACAATTGTTGAGGAAACATCCTCTCATAGTTACGTATATTCATTCAAAATTTCATAGTAAATCGATAAATTAAAAATGGAACAAGAAAATAAAAAAAGGAATTTCGAAATTACAAGAACAATCAAACTGACTTGAAGAGTTGTTCGGGCATTTAGCTGAAAGGGGTAGAAATAGGAAAGTTGGGCGGCAATTGGAGAAAGTAAAAAATTAGGGCATAAAAAAAGGAATATTCGGGACCTGGTTAAATAGAATGAAAGGTGAAGTTTACGAGGATCACGCATGCACGCACGCGCACACACATACACCCGCGCGCATATACCCGCACTCGCGCATGCACACACGGGCGCAACCTCCACGCACAATAACCAGTTAGGTCATGATCGACATGCCTGCTTGGCAGCTGCACTATTTTTCCTTTTTTGACGGTATTTTTGTTTTAACTTGTTTGTCTTATTTTTTAATTTTTTAAATTTTTAAAAGTTATTTAATGTATACTATAAATAAGGAGTATTACCAACATAAAATACTTGTAAAAAACATATAAAGAATTTGATTAATTCATAAAATTAATATATCTATGTCAAATAAAATGTAATAAAAGAAGTAACATGTATTATTCAATTTGAAAACTCGTAGAATGTATAGTAAATCAAAATAATTACAATATTTGATTGACTTTTGAAATTATATTTGTATTATATACTTCAAGATAAGAGAATTACCATATATTATTAAACTTTTCCGAAGATAAGTACTCTAATGATGACTATGTTGATGTTGTTGTACCTCTCCATATGATAATTAGATAGAGAGTCTCGATAAGAATGATGAAAATTTTAGTTTGTGTCGGCTATGTAGGGATGCTCAAGCGAAGAAATTTGAGTCAACTAAGGGACTCAATTGTAAGGATGATTGACTTTACCGAAACATGACTTTATAATTTAGTCTCTTTGTTTGTATTAGAAGCAGAGAAATGGTTAAAGAAGAAGAGTAGATAGAATAGAGAAAAAGATAGAATAGAGAAAAAAATATTCTTTTTTTAATTGTAAATGTAACACTAATGTAAAATCAATTCAATAACTTTGTATATTTATGATTTTAGGTATGAGTACGAATTTTAAAATTTAGATCAAACACAAATCTTGTTAAAAATAAATAAGAAAACGAAGAAATATTAAATGGGAAAAGACTAAACATAGGGCATTAAGGGTATTTTAGTAGTTATGTTGGCTGACTACCTGAAAAATTATTGAGGAGAGTTTGATTCCCACATTATAATCTCCTTCCTTATTTTCCTTTTCAATAACAATTAAAAAATATTGTTAAAATAAATCATACATATAAAAATAAAATCATTAAACATTCATTGAGCAAATAAAAAGAGTTACCACATTTCATTGATATTTAAATAATTTGAATAATATTTTGCGATATATTCATCTTCATTACTTTTCTGGACAATTTTTGAGGAAACATTCTCTCATGGTTACGTATATTCATACAAAATTTCATTGTAAATGTATAGCAGAGAAAAAGAAGAAGAAAATAAAAAAAGGAATTCAGAAACGACAAGAACAAGCGAACTGACTTGAAGAATTGTTCTGACTTTTGGCTGAAAGGGGGAGAAATAGGAAAGTTGGGCGGCAATTGGAGAATTAAAAAAAAATTAAGGCTTAGAAAAAACGAATACCGGGTGACCTGGTTAAATAGATTTAAAGGTGAAGTTTACGAGGATCACGCAGGCACACACATGCACACCAGCTCACACACACTCATGCACACGCACATACACGCACGCACGCACCTCGCACACACAATAACCAGGTAGATCATGATCGATATGCCTGCCTAGCAGCAGCACTATTTTTCCTTTTTTGATTATTTTTAAATTTGTCTGTCTTATTTTTAGTATTTAAAAATTAAATAATATATACTATAAATAATTAAAATTACAAACTTAAAATACTTGTAAAAAACATATAAAAATTCAATTGAATCATAAAATTAATATATCTATGTCAAATAAAATGGGATATAAGAAGTAACATGTATTATTTTATTTTAAAACTACGTATAAAGTATTGTAAATCTCAATAGTTAACAACATTTGATTAACTTTTGAAATCTATTTGTGCTTCATACAACGGGATAAGAGAAGTAATTAAGATTATTAAAAAATTTCTAAGATAATTACACTAATGATGATGATGTTTTTGTGCCACCCCATAAGATAATTAGATGGAGAGTTTCGAGAGAAATGATGACAATTTTAGTTTGTATCATCTATGGAGGGATGATCAAGAGAAGAAATTTTACTCAATTAAGGGACTCAGTTCTAAGGATGATTGGTTTTACCAAAATATGACTTTATAATTTAGTCTCTTTGTTCATATTAGAAGGAGAGAAATGGTTGAGGAAAAACATTAGATAGAAAAACGAAAAAATGTTCTTTCTTTTCATAGTAAATGTGACACTGATGTAATATCAATTCAATATTTTTGTGTATTTATGATTTTGTTTATGTACGAGTTTTAAATTAAGAATTTTAGAATTGAGATCAAATACAAAGCTTGTTAAAAACAAATAATAAAATGAACACATATAAAATGGGAAAAAGACTAAACAGACGATATTAATGAAAATTTTAGTAGTTAAGTTGGTTGACTACCTCAAAACTTGTTGAGGAGAGTTCGATTCCCCACATAGTAATCTCCTTCCTCACTTTCCTTTTCAATAACAATAAAAAATATTGTTAAAATAAATCATACAAAGAAAAATAAACTCATTCAACATTCAATGAGAAAATTAAGAAAGTTACCCCATTTAACCGGTATTTAAATAATTTGGATCATATTTTGTGATATGTTCATTTTTATTTGTTTTCTGACAATTGTTGAGGAAACATCCTCTCATAGTTACGTATTTTCATTCAAAATTTCATAGTAAATCGATAAATTAAAAAAAGAACAATAAAATAAAAAAAAGGAATTCAGAAATTACAAGAACAAACAAACTGACTTGAAGAGTTGTTCGGGCTTTTTTGCTGAAATGGGTAGAAATAGGAAAGGTTGGGCGGCAATTGGAGAAAGTAAAAAAATTAGGGGTTAAAAAAAGTAATATCGGGGACCTAGTTAAATAGAAGGAAAGGTGAAGTTTATGAGGATCACGCACGCGCACGCACACGCACGTACACACGCGCGCATACACCCATACACACGCATGCACGCACTAGCGCAATTTCCACACACAATAACCAGTTAGGTCATGATCGACATGCCTACTTGGTAGCTACATTGTTTTTCCTTTTTTGACAGTATTTTTGTTTTAATTTGTTTGGCTTGTTTGTTAATTTTTTAAATTTTAAAAGAATATGTAATGTATACTATAAATAATGAGTATTACCAACATAAAATACTTGTAAAAAACATATACAGAATTTGATTAATTCATAAAATTAATATATCTATCACAAATAAAATGTAATAAAAAAGGTAACATGTCTTACTAAATTTAAAAACTACGTTGAAAGTATAGTAAATCTCAATAATTAACAATATTTGATTGACTTTTGAAATTCTATTTGTATTATATACATCAAGATAAGAGAATTAACATATATTATTAAACTTTTCCGAAGGCAAGTACTCTAATGATGATGATGTTGATGTTGTTGTACCTCTCCATATGATAATTAGATAGAGAGTCTGGATAAGAATGATGAAAATTTTAGTTTGCATCGTCTATGGAGGGATGCTCAAGAGAAGACATTTTAGTCAACTTAGGGACTCAATTCTAAGGATGATTGATTTTACCGAAACATGACTTTATAATTTAGTCTCTTTGTTCGTATTAGAAAAGAAGAAATGGTTAAAAAAGAACGGTTGATAGAAAAAAGAAAAATATTCTTTTTTTAATTGTAAATGTGACACTGATGTAATATCAATTCAATAACTTAGTATATTTATGATTTTGTGTATGCGTACAAATTTTAAAATTTAGATCAAACACAAATGTTGTTAAAAATAAATAAGAAAACGAAGACATATTAAATGGAAAAAGACTAAACATACGGCATTAAGGGTATTTTAGTAGTTATGCTGGCTGACTTCCTGAAAAATTGTTGACGAGAGTTTGATTCCCCACATTTACTCTCCTTCCTCATTTCCTTTTCAATAACAATTAAAAAATATTGTTAAAATAAATCATACAAAGAAAAATCAAATTATTCAACATTCATTGAGCAAATAAATAGAGTTACCCCATTTCACCGATATTTAAATAATTTGAATCATACATTGCGATATCTTCATCTTCATTCTTTTTCTGGAAAATTTTTGAGGAAACATTCTCTCATGGTTATGTATATTCATTCAAAATTTCATTGTAAACATATAGCTGAGAAAAAGAAGAAGAAAATAAAAAAAAAAAGGAATTCAGAAACGACAAGAACAAGTGAACTGACTTCAAGAGTTGTTCTGACTATTAGATGAAAGGGGGAGAAATAGGAAAGTTGGGAGGCAATTGGAGAAATTAAAAATTAGGGCTTAGAAAAAAGGAATATCGGCTGACCTGGTTAAATAGAATGAGAGGTGAAGTTTATGAGGATCATGCACGCACACTCATGCACACCAGCTCATACGCACACATGCACACACGCATACACGCACGCACACACCCCGCACACACAATAACCAGGTATGTCATGATCGATATGCCTGCGTGGCAGCTACACTATTTTTCCTTTTTTGATTATTTTTTAATTTATTTTTCTTGTTTTTTTATTTTTTAAGTATTTAAAAAGTATATAATATATACTATAAATAATGATAATTACCAACTTAAAATACTTGTAAAAACATATAAAAATTCAATTGATTCATAATATTAATATATCTATGTCAAATAAAATGGGATAAAAGAAGTAACATGTATTATTTAATTTTAAAACTACATAGAAAGTATTGTAAATCTCAATAATTAACAATATTTGATTGACTTTTAAAATCTATTTGTGCATCATACATCGAGATAAAAGCAGTAATATATATTATTAAAAATTTTCTAAGATGATTACACTAATAATGATGATGTTGTTGTGACACCTTATAAGATAAATAGATGGAGAGTTTCAAGAGGAATGATGACAATTTTAGTTTGTACCATCTGTGGAGGGATGATCAAAAGAAGAAATTCGACTCAACTAAGGGACTCAATTCTATGAATGATTGATTTTACCAAAATATGACTTTATAATTTAGTCTCTTTGTTCATATTAGAAGGAGAGAAATGGTTGAGGAAAAACATTACATAGAAAAGAGAAAAAATGTTCTTTTTTTTCATTGTAAATGTGACAGTTATGCAATATCAATTCAATAACTTTGTGTATTTATGATTTTGTGTATGTATGAGTTTTAAATTAAGAATTTTAGAATTGAGATCAAGTACACACCTTGTTAAAAATAAATAAGAAATTGAACACATATAAAATTGGGAAAAGACTAAACATACGGTATCAATGAAAATTTTAGTATTTAAGTTGGTTAACTACCTCAAAATTTTTTTATGAGAATTCGATTCCCAACATTGTTATCTCCTTCCTCACTTTCCTTTTCAATAACAATCAAAAATATTGTTAAAATAAATCATACAAAGAAAAATCAAATCATTCAACATCCAATGAGAAAAAATAAAGTTACCCCATTTAACCTTAATTTAAATAATTTGAATCATATTTTGTGATATGTTCATCTTTATTTCTTTTCTGACAATTGTTGAGGAAACATCCTCTCATAGTTACGTATATTCATTGTAAATTTCATAGTAAATCGATAAATTAAAAAAAATGAGAAAATAAAAAAAAGGAATTCAGAAATGACAAGAACAAACAAACTGACTTGAATAGTTGTTCGGGCTTTTGGCTGAAAGAGGTAGAAATAGGAAAGTTGGGCGGCAATTGGAGAAAGTAAAAAATTAGGGCTTAAAAAAGGAATTTTGGGGACCTGGTTAAATTGAATGAAAGGTGAAGTTTACGAGGATCACGCATGCACGCACGCGCACGTACATACACACGCGCACATACACCAGCACACGCGCATACAAGCATGGGCCCAACCTCCACACACAATAACCAGTCAGGTCCTGATCGACATGCCTACTTGGATGCTGCACTATTTTTCCTTTCTTGATGGTATTTTTGTTTTAATTTGTTTGTCTTGTTTTTTAATTTTTTAAATATTTGAAAATTATGGAATGTATACTATAAATAATGAGTATTACCAACATAAAATACTTGTAAAAAACATATGAAGAATTTGATTAATTCATAAAATTAATATATGTATGTCAAATAAAATGGAATAAAAGAAGTAACATGTTTTATTTAATTTGCAAACTACATAGAAAGTATTGTAAATCTTAATAATTAAAAATATTTGATTGACTTTTGAAATCCTATTTGTATTACATACATAAAGATAAGAGAATTAACATATAATATTAAACTTTTCAGAAGACGAGTACACTAATGATGATGATGTTATTGTACCTCCCCATATGATAATTAGATAGAGAGTCTCGAGAAGAAGGATGGCAGTTTTAGTTTGTATCGTCTATGGAGGGATGCTCAAGGGAAGAAATTTGAGTCAACTAAGGGACTCAATTGTAAGGATGATTGATTTTACCGAAACATGACTTTAGAATTTAGCCTCTTTGTTCTTATTTGAAGAAGAGAAATGGTTAAAGAAAAACGGTAGATAGAAAAGAGAAAAAAATGTTTTTTTTAATTGTAAATGTTACACTGATGCAATATCAATTCAATAACTTTGTATTTATCATTTTGTGTATGAGTACGAATTTTAAAATTTAGACCAAACAGAAAGCTTTTTAAAAATAAATATGAAAACAAAGACATATTAAATGGGAAAAGACTAAACATACGATATTAAGGTATTTTAGTAGTTAAGTTAGTTGACTATCTGAAAAATTGTTGACGAGAGTTTGATTCCCTACATTGTAATCTCTTCCTCATTTTCCTTTTCAATAAGAATTAAAAAATATTGTTAAAATAAATCACAAAGAAAAATCAAATCACTCAACATTCGATGAGATAATAAATAGAATTCCCCATTTAATCGGTATTTCAATAATTTCAATCATACTCTTTGATATCTTCATCTTCATTCCTTTTCTGGAAATTTTTTGAGGAAACATCCTTTCATGGTTACGTATATTCATTCAAAATTTCATAGTAAATGGATAGCTGAGAAAAAGTAGAAGAAAATAGAAAAAGGAATTGAAAAACGACAAGAACAAGTGAACTGACTTGAAGAGTTGTTTGAACTTTTGGCTGAAAGGAAAAGAAATAGGAAAGTTGGGCGGTAATTGGAGAAAGTAAAAAATACTAGGGCTTAGAAAAAAGGAATATCGGGTGACCAGGTTAAATAGAATGAAAGGTGAAGCTTACGAGGATCTCACATGCACGCACACACACACCTTATGACACGCACATATGTAAACGCACATACACGCACGCACGAACCACGCACACACAACAATCAGGTAGGTCATGATCAATATGCCTGTCTGGCAGCTGCACTATTTTTCCTTTTTTGATTATTTTTTGTTTTAATTTATCTGTGTTGTTTTTTTAAAGTATTTAAAAATAATATAATATATACTATAAATAATTATAATTACCAACTTAAAATACTTGTAAAAAACAAATAAAAATTCGATTGGTTCATAAAAATAATATATCTATGTCAAATAAAATGGGATAAAAGAAATACCATATATTATTTAATTTTAAAATTACATAAAAAGTATTGTAAATCTCAATAATTAACAACAGTTGATTCACTTTTGAAATCTATTTGTGCTTCATACATCAAGATAAGAGAAGTAACACATATTATTAAAATTTTGTAAAGATACTTACACTAGTGACGATGATGTTGTTGTGCCACCCCATAAAATAATTAGATGGAGAGTTTCGAAAGAAATGATGAAAATTTTAGTTTGTATCTTCTATAAAGGGATGCTCAAGAGAAGAAATTTGAGTCAACTAAGGGACTCAATTCTAAGGATGATTGATTTTACCGAAACATGACTTTATAATTTAGTCTCTTTGTTCTTATTAGAAAGAGAGAAATGGTTAAGGAAAAACGGTAGATAGAAAAGAGAAAAAAATGTACTTTTTTTCATTGTAAATGTGACACTAGTGTAATATCAATCCAATAACTTTGTGTATTTTTGATTTTGTGTATGAGTACGAATTTTAGAAATTAGATCTAACACAAAGCTTGTTAAAAATAAATAAGAAAAGGATGACATATTAAATGGGAAAAGACTAAACATACGGTATTAAGGGGAATTTGAGTAGTTAAGGTTGTTGACTTCCTAAAAAATTGTTGACGAGAATTTGATTCACCACATTGTAATCTCCTTCCTCAATTTCCTTTTCAATAACAATAAAAAAAATATTGTAAACTAAATCATACAAAGAAAAGTCAAATCATTCAACATTCAATGAGCAAATAAATAGAGTTTCCCCATTTAACCGGTATTTAAATAATTTAAATCATACTTTATGATATCTTCATCTTCATTCCTTTTCCTGACAATTATTGAGGAAACATCCTCTCATGGTTACGTATATTTATTCAAAATTTCATAGTAAATGTATAGCTGAGAAAAAGGAGAAGATATTAAAAACTGAATTCAGAAATGACAAGAACAATCAAAATGACTTGAAGAGTTGTTCGTTCTTTAGGCTGAAAGGAAAAGAAAAAGGAAAGTTGGGCGGCAATTGGAAAAAGTAAAAGAAATTAGGGCTTAGAAAAAAAGAATACTAGGTGACCTGGTTAAATAGAATGAAGTTAAAGTTTACGAAGATCAAACAAGCACGCACACGCGCACGCGCATACACATACGCACGCACTCCCACACACAATAACCAGGTAGGTCATGATCGATATGCCTGTGTGGCAGCTGCACTATTTTTCCTTTTTTGATTATTTTTTGTTTTAATTTGTCTATCTTGTTTTTTAATTTTTAAGTATATAAAAATTATATAATATATTCATAAATATTGATAATTACCAACTTAAAATACTTGTAAAAAACGTATAAAAATTTGATTCATTCATTAAAACTAATATATCTATGTCAAATAAAATGAGATAAAAGAAGTAACATTTATTATTTAATTTGAAAACTCCGTAGAGAATATTGTAAATCTCAATAATTAACAACATTTGATTGACTTTTGAAATCTATTTATCCTACATACATAGGGATAAGAGAAGTAACACATATTATTAAAAATTTTCAAAGACAATTACACTAATGATGATGATGTTGTTGTGCCACCCCATATGATAGTTAGATAGAGAGTTTCGAGAAGAATGATGACAATTTCAGATTGTATCTTCTATGGAGGGATGCTCAAGAGAAGGAATTTGATTCAATTAAGGGACTAAATTCTAAGGATGATTGATATTACCGAAACACGACTTTATAATTAAGTTTGTTTGTTCATATTAAAAGTAGAGAAATGGTAAGGAAAAAAAGATAGATAGAAAAGAGATTTTTTTTTCCGTTGTAAATGTAACACTGATGGAATATAAATTCAATAACATTGTGTATTTATGATTTTATGTATGAGTATGAATTTTAAATAAAATTTTTAGAATTGAGATCAAATACAAAGCTTGTTAAAAATAAATATGAAAATGAAGACATATAAAATGTGAAAATACTAAACATACGGTAGTGATGAAAATTTTGTTAGATATTTGTTTTAAAGTATTTGTTTGATTTAGTCAAATAAAAGTAGTTTAAATGGAGTCAATATGTATCCTGATCTTTAACTAGAAGTTACAGCTTTTAGTGGTCTGTTAACGTGATATATGTTAGCCTATTTTGTAGCTATTTCAGTTTGTGTACAGCTCTATAAGAGAGCCTTTATGTTGATCAATAAAGTGTGAGAAAATTTTAATTCCCTTACTTGCTTTCTTTTACTGATATACACAGTTATTTTCATCAGTGGTATCAGAGCATGAATTACATATACTAGCAGCAACTAGCATTCAATGAATTCCTCAGACAACTTCGTACAACTAGCTATTCCGCGCTTCGATGGTCACTTTGATCATTGGAGCATGCTAATGGAGAACTGCTTGAGGTCCAAGGAGTATTGGGATGTTGTTGAATCGAGAGTAGCAGAACCAGCAACAGGAGCTACGGAAGCTAAGAAAACAGAATTTGAAGTCTTAAAATTGAAAGATCTTTACGCTAAAAATTATCTGTTTCAAGCTATCGATCGTTCCATTTTGGAGACTATTCTTTGCAAAGAAACCTCCAAGAAAATTTGGGACTCCATGAAGAAGAAGTATCAAGGCAATGTGAAGGCAAAAAGGGTACAACTCCAAGGACTCCGAACTGAATTTGAGACTTTGTGTATGAAGTCAGGAGAGGCAGTTGCAGATTTCTTTTCAAGAACTATGGCAATTGCAAGCAAGATGAGAATCCATGGAGAGCAAATGCAGGATTTCACCATAGTTGAGAAAATACTTCGATCAATGACACCGAAATTTAATTTTGTTGTCTGCTTTATCGAAGAATCGAAGGATATTGATGAATTCTCCATTGATGAATTGCAAAGTTCTTTGTTAGTTCATGAGTAGAAAATCATCCAGCAGGACAAAGAAGAGCACGCGCTGAAAGAAACCACAAATAATCCTTCAAAAACAAGTGGAGGTCGAGGTAGAGGCTGAGGTCGGAGTAGGGGGAGAGGAAGCTATAGTCAAGGTAATCAACAGTACCATCAGCAGAATGATGATAAGTTTCAACACAGAGGAAAGGGACGTGGAGGACATGACTCAACAACTCAGAAACCAAAGTCAGTAGACAAAACAAATGTTGAGTGCTATCGCTGCCATAGGTATGGTCATTACCAATCAGAATGTCGAAAAAATTTAAATAGACAGAGTGCAGAAGTATCTAACTTTGCAGAGAAGGAAGAAGAAGTTTCTCTCTTGATGGTGTGTTATGCAAGTGAAGAAACTCGACAAAATCTGTGGTATTTGGACACCGGGTGTAGCAACCACATGTGCGGAGACAAGAAGGCATTTTCTATACTGGATGAAAGCTTCCGCAGTACCATCAAGTTCGGTGATAACTCTGTTGTATCTGTTATGGGAAAAGGCAATGTCACTTTACATGACAAAGATAACTCTTTTCACACAATTTCTAATGTGTTTTATGTTCCAGATTTAAAGACCAATTTACTTAGTATTGGTCAACAACAAGAAAAGGGTTATGAGATATCCATTAAAATGGATTATGTCGAATTGAAGATTCAAGGCTGGGTTTGATTTCTCAAGTTAGCATAAAAACAAATCGTATGTTTCCACTTCAGTTTCAGAGTTCGAGATCTTCCTGCTTCTCGGCCAACGTAACAGATACATCGTTGTTATGGCATTTTCGTTATGGACACTTGAGCTTTGTTGGCTTAAGCACTTTGCAACAAAAGAATATGGTCAGTGGCCTCCCTGAAATTGCAGCTCCTTCTCAAGTATGTGAGGAATGTGCAGTTGGCAAGCAGCAACGTAATCAATTTCCTAAGGGAATATCATGGAGAGACAAAAGTATGTTGGAGCTGGTGAATTCTGATCTTTGCGGCCCAATTAATCCATCTTCAAATGGAGATAAAAGATACCTAATTACCTTCATTGATGATTTTAGTTGGATGACATGGGGCTATTTTTTGCAGGCCAAATCTGATGCTTTTGAAGCTTTCAAAAGCTTTAAAATTATGGTGGAGAAAGAAGTAGTAAGCCAAATCAAAGTACTTCGCACAGATCGAGGCGGAGAATACAATTCACAAGAATTTGCAAATTTTTGTGAAAGCAATGGCATTAAAAGGCAGCAGACAACAGCCTATACGCCCCAACAAAATGGTATCTGTGAGCGCAAAAATCGTACTATAATGAATATGGTGCGCAGTCTCTTGACAAGAAGCAGTGTTCCAAAAGCTTTCTGGCCTGAAGCTGTTAACTGGAGCATTCATATTTTGAATAGAATTCCTACATTATGTATTCAAAATTTGACACCGGAGGAAGCTTGGAACGGTCGAAAGCCTAATGTTGATCATTTCAGAATTTTCGGGTGCATTTGTTATGCCCGTATTCCAGATCAAACAAGAACGAAGCTTGATGACAAAGGTGAGAAATGCACTTTCCTTGGTGTTAGTGATTGTGCTAAAGCTTACAAACTATATAATCCTATCACCAAGAAAATTGTCATTAATCGAGACGTAATATTGGACGAATAAAATTTCTGGACATGGAGTGAATCTGGTTCTCAACGACAAATTCTAGCAGACATTGATGGGCAAGATGAAGCTGAAAATGTACATAATATTGTGGTAGTGCAGCAACCAATCACTTCTCAAGATGAACAAGTAGTGACTCAAGTCTCAGCGGTAGTTACAAGAGAACCAAGAAGCAGAAAAAGACCAATATGGATGGATGATTATGAAGTAACGGGAATTGGTCAATCTGAGGATCCAACTATTCATTTTGCTCATTTTGCTATGGATGAAGAGCTTGCATCTATTGAATGAAACAACACATGGAAGCTGACTGAGCTTCCGAAAGGTCAGAAAACAATCGATGTGAAGTGGATTTTTAAGACCAAGTTGAAAGAAAATGGTGAGGTGGACAAGTATAAAGCTCGGTTGGTGGCAAAAGGTTACGAGCAAGAATTCGGTGTAGATTATGAAGAAGTGTTTTCTCCAGTAGCAAGACATGATACAATCATATTATTGATTGCATTGGCAGCACCAAACTTGTGACCCATTTTCCAGTTGGATGTCAAGTCGGCTTTCTTACACGTAGACTTGAAAGAACAGGTATTTGTCAAACTCCTGGTTATGTTAAAGTTGGAGATGAATTCAAAGTGTATCAGCTAAACAGGCTTTATACAGACTTAAACAAGCCCCACGAGCTTGGTATAGTCTTATTGAAGCCTATTTTTTGAAGGAAGGTTTTTCTAAATGCCCATATGAGCATACTCTGTTTGTTGAAGTTGAAGGAGGAAAGATGCTTGTTGTGTCCTTATATGTAGACGGCTTGATTTATATTGGAAATGATGCTGCTATGTTTGAAAAATTGAAGCAATCCATGATGCTTGAATTTGATATGTCTGATCTTGGAATGATGCACTATTTTCTTGGCATTGAAGTTGTGCAATCTGCTGCTGGTATTTTTATTACTCAAAGAAGGTATGCTCGAGAAATCCTTGACAGGTTTGGAATGAACAACTGTAATCTTGCCGAAACTCCCACTGAAGCTGGTCTTCAACTTGTGAAATATCCAGAAGAAGGGAGGAAAGTGGACAGCAGAGTGTTTAAACAAATCGTGTGAAGTCTGATGTATTTGACTACTACTAGACCTGACATAATGTATTCTGTCAGCCTTGTTAGTAGATATATGGAATGCCCTCAAGAGATTAATCTTGCAGCTGCCAAATGAATTCTCCGTTACCTGCAGGGAACAATTGATTGCGGAGTGTTTTATAAGAGAGAAAACAAATAAGATTTTTTGGGTTTTACTGATAGGGATTATGCCCGAGAGAAAGATGATAGAAAAAGTACTTCGGGATATGTGTTCATGTTGGGTTCTGGAGCTGTTGCTTGGTCTTCTAAAAAGCAATCTATTGCCACTTTATCAACCACTGAGGCGAATTTGTAGCTGCTACAGCTTGTGCCTATCAAGCTACATGGTCCAGAAGGATACTTGAGGAGCTGTAGTTCAAGCAAAGAGGACCAACTGCAATTTATTGTGACAACACATCAACGATCAAACTCTCCAAACATCCTGTGTTTCATGGCAGGAGAAAACACATAGATGTTAGGTTTCATTTCCTAAGGGATCTCACAAAAGATGAAGTCATTGAAGTTCTCTACTGTAAGAGTGAGAATCAAATTGCTGATATAATGACAAAACCTTTGAAATTTTGCACATTACAGAAACTCTGGAAGTTGCTTGGTGTTTCTAACTATTTCAATTAAACTGAAAGCATTCAGTTTAAGGGAGTGATTGTTAGATATTTGTTTTACAGTATTTGTTTGATTTAGTCAAATAAAAGTAGTTTAAATGGAGTCAATATGTATCCTGATCTTTAGCTAGAAGTTACAGCTTTTAGTGGTCTGTTAACGTGATATTTTTTAGCCTATTTTTTAACTATTTGAGTTTGTGTACAGCTCTATAAGAGAGCCTTTATGTTGATCAATAAAGTATGAGAAAATTTCAATTCCCTTTCTTGCTTTCTTTTACAGATATACACAATTACTTTCATCAAATTTTACTAGTTAATTAAGTTGGTTGACTATCTCAAAACTTGTTAATGAGAGTTCGATTCCCCACATTATAATCTCCTTCCTCATTTTTCTTTTTAATAACAATTAAAAAGTATTGTTAAAATAAATCATATAAAGAAAAATTAAATCATTCAACATTCAATGATAAGATAAATAAAGTTATCCCATTTAACCGGTACTTAAATAATTTGAATCGTATTTTTTGATATCTTCATCTTTCTTTCTTTTCTGGCAATTGTTGAGTAAACATTCTCTCATGGTTACGTATAATCATTCAAAATTTCATAGTAAATCGATAACTTTAAAAAAGAACAAGAAAATAAAAAAAGGATTTTAGAAATGACAAGAACAAATGAACTGACTTGAAGAGATATTTGTGCTTTTCGATAAAATGAAGAGAAAGAGGAAAGTTGGCGGCAATTGAAGAAAGTAAGAAATTAGGGCTTAGAAAAAAGGAATAATGGGGACCTGGTTAAATAGAATGAAAGGTAAAGTTACGAGGATCACGCACGCACGTGCATGCACACACGCGCGCGTGCATACACCCACATACCCGCTCACGCGCATGCACGTATACACACACCCTCCACACACAATAACCAGTTAGGTCATTATCGACATGCCTGCCTGACAGCTGCACTATTTTTCCTTTTTTGAAGTATTTTTGTTTTAATTTATTTATCTTTTTTTTAATTTTTTAAATATGAAAAAATTATGTAATATTTACTATAAATGTTAATTATTGCCAACTTAAAATACTTATAAGAAACATATAAAGAATTTGATTATTTCATGAAATTAATATATCTATGTCCAATAAAATGGGATAAAAGAACTAAGATTTATTATTTAATTTCAAAACTACGTATAAAGTATTGTAAATCTCAATAATTAACAACATTTGATTGACTTTTGAAATTCTATTTGTATTACATACATCAAGATAAGAGAATTTACATATATTATTAAACTTTCCGAAGACGAGTACAAGAATGATGATGTTGTTGTTATGCCTCCCCATATGATAATTAGATGGAGAGTTTCGAGAAGAATGATGACAACTTTAGTTTGTATCGTCTACGGAGGGATGCTCAAGAAATGAAATTTGAGTCAACTAAGGGACTCAATTCTAAGGATGATTGATTTAATCGAAACATTACCTAATAATTTATTCTCTTTGTTCATATTAGAAGAATAGAAATGGTTAAGGAAAAACGGTAGATAGAAAAAGAAAAAATTGTTCTTTTTTTTCATTGTAAATGTGACACTGATGTAATATCAATTTAATGAATTTGTGTGTTTATGATTTTGTTTATGAATACGAATTTTAGAATTTAGATCAAACACAAAGTTTGTTAAAAATTAATAAGAAAATGAAAACATATTAAATGGGAAAAGACTAAGCATACGGTATTAAGGGGAATTTTAGTAGTTAAGTTCGTTGACTACCTGAAAAATTATTAACAATAGTTGGATTCCCCACATTGTTATCTCCTTCCTCATTTTCGTTTTCAATAACAATTAAAAAATATAGTTAAAATAAATCATACAAATAAAATCAAATCATTCAATATTCAATGATGAAATAAATAGAGTTACCCCATTTAACCGGTACTTAAATAATTTAAATCATATTTTGAGATATCTTCATCTTTATTTCTTTTATGACAATTTTTTACGTAACTATCCTCTCATGGTTACGTATATTCATTTTAAATTTTATAGTAAATGGAAAAATTAAAAAAAAAACAAAAAAAGGAATTTAGAAATGAAAAGAACAAACAAACTAACTTGAAGAGTTGTTCGGGCTTTTTGCTGAAGGGAGAGAAATAGGAAAGTTGGCGGGAAATTGTAGAAAGTTTAAAAAATTAGGACTTAGAAAAATGGAATATTGGGTGACCTGATGATGACGATGTTGTTGTGCCTCCTGATAATTAGAGAGAGAGTTTCGAGAACAATGATGGCAATTTTAGTTTGTATCGTCTATGGAGGGATGCTCAGGAGAAAGAATTTGAGTCAACTAAGGGACTCAATTATAAGGATGATTAATTTTACTGAAACAAGACTTTATAATTTAGTCTCTTTGTTCGTATTAGAAGAAGAGAAATGGTTAGAAAAAAAAAGGTAGATATAAAAGAGAAAACAAATGTTTTATTATTTCAATGTAAATGTGACACTTATGGAATATAAATTCATTAATTTTGAGTATTTATGATTTTGTGTATGAGTACGAATTTGAAAATAGAATTTTATATTTGAGATCAAATACAAAGATTGTTAAAAATAAATAATAAAAAGAAGACATATAAAAAGGGAAAAAGACTAAACATATGGTATTAAGGGGAATTTTAGTAGTTAAGTTGGTTAACCTGAAAAATTATTGACGAGAGTTCGATTCCCCACATTGTAATCTCCTTCCTTTTTAATAACAATTAAAATATATTGTTAAAATAAATCATACAAAGAAAAATAAAGTCATTCAACATTCAATGAGCAAATAAATAGAGTTACCCTATTTAACCGGTATTTAAATAATTTGAATCATATTTTTTTAATAATTTCATCTTCATTCCTTTTCTAGACAATTATTGAGAAAATATCCTCTCATAGTTATGTATTTTCATTTAATATTTCACGAATAACTGAGAAAAATAAGAAGAAAATTAAAAAAGGAATTCAGAAAAGACAATAACAAGCGAACTGAATTGAAGAGTTCTTCTATCTTTTGGCAGTAAAAAAGAAGAAATAGGAAAGTTGGGCGTCAATTGGAGAAAGTAAAAATAATTAGAGCTTAGAAAAGTGGAATATTGAGTGACCTAGTTAAATAGAATAAAAGGATATGTTTTTGAAGATCACACACGCTAGCGCACACACACGCCTGCACACACGCACATGTGCATGCAAGAACGCACGCACCTCCACATACTATAACCATGTAGGTCATGGTCGATATGTCTGCCTGGCAACTGCACTTTTTTTTCTTTATTGATGGTTCTTTATTTTAATTTGTTTGTCTTGTTTTTTAATTTTTTTATTATTTAAAAATTATGTAATATATACTAGAAATAATTATAATTATCAACTTAAAATACTTCTAAAAAACATATAAAAAATTCGAGTTATTCATAACATATATATATATATATATATATATATATATATATATATATATATATATATATATATATATATATATATATATATATATATATATATATATATATATATAAATCTCAATAATTAACAATATATGAATGACTTTTGAATTCTATTTGTGCTACATATATCATGATAAGAGAAGTAACATATATTATAAAAAAAAATTGAAGACGAGTGCACTAATGATGATGATGTTGTTGTGCCTCCCCATATGATAATTAGACAGATAGTTTCGAGAAGAATGATGGCAATTTTAGTTTGTATCAGCTAAGGAGGGATGCTCAAGATAATGAATTTGAGTCAAGTAAAAGACTTAATTCTAAGGATGATTTATTTTAGCGAAACATGACTTTATAATATTCTCTTCGTTCGTATTAGAAGCATAGAAATGGTTAGGGAAAAAGGTAGATAGAAGAGAGAAAACAAATGTTCTTTTTTTTTCATTGTTAATGTGACACTGATGGAATATCAATTCAATAACTTTGTGTATTTATGATTTGTTACAGAACGAATTTTAAATTAGTTCTTTTTTAAATTTAGATCAAACACAAAGCTTGTTAAAAATAAATAAGAAAACGAAGACATATAAAATGGAAAAAGACTAAACATACGGTTTTAAGGAGAATATTAGTAGTTAAGTTTGTTGACCACCTTAAAAATTGTTGATAAGAATTCGATTTCCAACATTGTAATCTTGTTTCTCATTTTCCTTTTCAATAACAATTAAAAAATATTGTTTAAAACAAAGAAAATCAAATCATTCAACACTCAATGAGCAAATACATAGAGTTACCCCATTTAATCGGTATTTAAATGATTTGAATCATATTTTGTGATATCCTAATTTTTATTCAATTTTTGGACAATTGTTGAGGAAACATCCTTTCATGGTTACATATATTCCATTAAAATTTCATAGTAAATGGATAACTGAGAAACAGAACAAGAAAATAAAAAAGGAATTCAGAAATGACAAGAACAAGCGAACTGACTTGAGGAGTTGTTCGGACTTATGGATGTAAGGAGGAAAAAAAGGAAAGTTGGGCGGCATGGGAGAAAGTAAAAAAATTAGGGCTTAGAAAATAGGAATATTGGGTAACCTGGTTAAATAGAATGAAAGACGAAGTTTACGAGGATCATTCACGCACGGGCACACGCACAAATGCGTGCAAACTCACTCGCGCACACGCACACGTGCATGCACCCCCAATAAACAGGTAGGTTATGATCGACATGCCTGCTTGACAGCTGTATTATTATTCCTTTTTTGATTATTTTTTGTTTTAATTTGTCTGTCTTGTTTTTTAATTTTTTTTTAATATTTAAACATTATGTAATATGTACTATAAATAATGATTATTATCAACTTAAAATACTTGTAAATATATATAAAAAATTCGAGTGATTCATGAAATTAATATATCTATTTCAAATTAAAATGGGATAAAAAAGTAACATGTTTTATTTAGTTTGAAAACTACGTAGAAAGTATTTTAAATCTCAATAATTAACAATATTAGATTGACTTTAAAATTCTATTTGTGCTACATACATCGGGATTAGACAATTAACAAATATTATTAAACTTTTTCGAAGACGAGTACACTGATGATGATGATATTGTTGTGCCTCTCCATATGATAATTAGATAGAGAGTTTCGAGAAAATTGATGGCAATTTTAGTTTGTATCGTCTATGGAGGGATGCTCAAGAGAAGTTATTTGAGTCAACTAAGGGACTCAATTTTAAGGATGATTGATTTTACCGAAACATGACTTTTTAATTTAGTCTTTTTGTTCGTATTAGAAGTAGAGAAATGGTTAGGGAAAATAGGAAGATAGAAAAGAGAAAACAAATGTTTTTTTTTTCAGTGTAAATGTGACAATAATGGAATATCAATTCAATAACTTTGTGTATTTATGATTTTGTGTATGGATACTAATTTTAAATTAAGAATTTTAGAATTGAGATCAAACACAAAGCTTGTTAAAAATAAATAAGAAAATGAAGACTTATAAAATGGGAAAAGACTAAACATACTATATTAAGGGGAATTTTAGTAGTTAAGTTTGTTGACTACCTGAAAATTGTTAGCGAGAGTTCGATTACCCACATTGTAATCTCCTTCCTCATTTTCCTTTCAATAAAAATTAGAAGATATTGTTAAAATAAATCATACAAATAAAAATAAAATTATTCAACATTCAATGAGCAAATAAATAGAGTTACCCCATTTAACCGGCATTTAAATAATTTGAATTATACTTTGTGATATCTTCATCTTCACTCCTTTTCGTGACAGTTGTTGAGGAAACATCCTCTCTTGGTTACGTATATTCATTCAAAATATCATTGTAAATGGATAACTGAAAAAAAAAGAAGAATAAAATAAAAAAAGAATTAAAAAATGATAAGAACAAGCGAACTGACTTAAAGAGTTTTTCGGGCTTTTGGATGAAAGGGGGAGAAATAGGAAAGTTGGGCGGCAATTTCAGAAAGTAAAAAAAATATTAGGGCTTAGAGAAAAGGAATATTTGGTGACCTGGATAAATAGAATGAAAGACAAAGTTTATGAGGATCACGCACACACGTATGCATGCACGCACACACACACACACGTGTGCACCCGCATGCGTGCGTGCACACATAGACATACGCACACGCACACGCGCGCGCACATGCATACGCATGCACATACGTACACATAATGCACCTCCCCCCCCCCCACATACAATAACAAAGTAGGTCATGATCGACATGCATGCCTAACAACTACATTATTTTTCCCTTTTGGATTGTTTTTTTATTTTTATTTGTTTATCTTGTTTTATAATTTTTTAAATATTCAAAATTATGTAGTATATACTCTAAACAATGATAATTACCATCTTAAAATACTTGTAAAAAACATATAAAAATTTGATTGATTCATAATTAATATATCTATGTCAAATAAAATGGGACAAAAGAAGAAACATGTATTATTTAATTTGAAAACTACGTATAAAGTATAGTAAATCTCAATAATTAACAACATTTGATTGACTTTTGAAATTCTGTTTGTGCTACATACACCGGGATAAGAGAAGTAACATATTCTATTAAAATTTTACATAAAAAATACTATAAATATAATAATCAAAAGAAGTAACGTGCTCCTAATATTTAATTTAGATACTACATAAAAAGTATTGTAAATCTCAATAATTAATAATATTTGATTGACTCTTAAAATTCTATTTGTGCTACATACATCGGGACAAAAGAAGTGATATGTAGTATTTAAAAAATACGTAAAAATAGAATAAATTACAATTATTAAAAACATAAAATATTTAAAGTCAATTTGATTAAATATCTAAATTCTATCTAGGTCTTCTAATGTGAGACAAAAAAAATAACAGATGTTGAGTCTGTGCTAACACGGACACTTGTTACTAGTATTATAGCTAAGGCGACAACTTTACTCAAAAAAGATATCTGTATTTTTGAGTTAAATTTACATATTGTTAGGTGTTGTGGATTAATATAAATACTAAAACTGAAATGTTTGAGTAAGCAAAAAGATCGTTTGACAAAAACGTTAGATTATGGCTTAAAATTTTGTAGATATTAGAAAACTCAGAAAAGTTGTAGGGGAAATGGTATGATATATCCCTCAATTTGTCATTTGGAGTTGATATTCCTTTGTTATAAAAGTGATTCATATATACCCTTATCGTTATACAAAAGACTCACATATACCCCTACCATTACAAAATGAGCTCACATATATCATTCATTTAACATAAGTGAATAAATTAGCTTTAATTATATTTATGACTTTTAATTTGAAAAAAGTTCATGTAGGGATATATATGTTCCTTGTAGCAACATTCAAAGTATATTTTAATCTTTTGGATACATAAATTATTTTTTGATGTCTTTGATTTCATTATTTAAATTTCCTATCCTTATTTTTTTTCATTCATTCCTTAGAGTGAAGAGAAAAACTAAAACTAATTTTTGTGCCTAATATTATAATTAATACTTTTTTTTACTATATTGTCATTTAGTTTTTGTATTCGATAAATTGACTAGGTCATGTGTGATAAAGTGTACAAGAAAATTAGTGAAACATGAATTAATTTGACCATAATAATAATAAATTTAAGGGAAAGGATAAATATACCCCCAAACTATCATAAATGGTATACATATACCCTCCGTCATACTTTTGTGACATTGGTGCCCTCTAAGCTATCACCGCTAGACAACTTAAAATTCAACTAAGAAGTTACCACACCGCCCACTAAATCATCTAGCTCCTAGATGACTTAGAATTTAACTAAGCAGCAAACAATGTTGCCCACTAAATCAGTTAGACTCAATTATTTTAGACTTTTACAATGAACACAAAATCTGAATCCTTTATAGATTAGGAACATATTTACAATGAAAGTACTACAGAAGATATAATTTTAAAACAACTAGACAACTTCAACTCTATCAGGTCCTTATTTCTCTTGAGGATGATTCTTCACCTTTTGTTAGCCTTTACAATAGTTCTTGAGAATTTTCAAGTTGTTAAAACTTATTAAATGATATACACAAAACTCAAACTCAACAAAGATACTTCAGCACTCTATCAGATCCTTTTATTGAGTATGAGTATTTTTCTATCTTACAAATGACTTTTTCTTTTTAATTTTGTGTGTTTTTCTTTGCCAAAATCTTGTTTTTGTGTTATTGAAGAAGACATTAATTTAAAATGGATACAAAACCTTGGGACAAGACCATTGGCTAAAGGTCTGTTGTCATTAAAAATTGTGCACCAACCACATCAGTTGGCAGGCTGTTGAAAGTTCTCTTTTCCTCCTTTTCTCGTCCGCATACTTTCGGGGGACCAGGTCGTTGCTGCATGTTGTTGACAATTCGTAACTTTTAAATATTATTTATTTAACAGTTTAAAATGAATTTTTATAATTTTAAATAAGTTTATTGATAACTATCTTTATTTATCAAATTTAGGATTTTTTTATTATTTATTTTTGAAAGTGCACTTTTACATGTCACTAGTTACGTTTATTATATTTTTCTGATTCATTTTATTTGCTACATTTGTTACTATTCATGTTGATATTTTGCACCGTCTAGAAATTTATTCAAATATGAAATTTACATACGCAGTTGATCGATAATTTTGGGCCACAATTCTAAGCCCACAAAATTTGAGTCCATTACATAATTATTTTTGGGAAAATTATATAATGACAAACTAACAATTCAAATTAAATGCTATAACCACACTTTAATTTAATTGTACGCTGTGACAAATTGTTTGTTAGTTGCCTCTCTCGCTTAAACTCTCGCTCGCCAGTCTCCCTCTCTCGCTCGCTCCCTCTTACTTTATACAAATACAAATGTATAAAATGCGTTTGTGTTTGTATAAAGCAGAAGAAAATTGTATGTATACATATATTTTTGTTCCCCTCTCTCTCCTCTCCCAGATCTCGCTCGTCACCCTCCCCTCTCTCGCTTATACAAAAAAAATGAAATGTATAAATTGTGTTTCTATTTGTATAAAGTGATAGAAAAAATATATATACACGTGCAAATACATGTATCTTCGTCCTATACACTTATAATTGTACAACACAAATATTCTCCTGCCCATTGTTTTTCGTTCTCTATTTCTCGTTTTATACATAAACAAATTATACAATCGATCTTGTATATATATAACGAATTATACAACTGATTTTTTTTTATATGTATAGCGAATTATATTTTTTTTATATGTATAGCGAATTACTTCCCTCTGTTCCACTAAAATATTATTCACACAGAAATATTTCCAAATAATGTCTAAGCGCCTACACACACGCAGTCTTCTCTTTTGCCATCAATCTCCTATATGACAAACATTTTTTCTTTTGAATATGTACGGGTTATTAATTAATAATTTGAAAGAACTAAAATCCTTAAGCATTCATATCTTCACACCCAGTGGCCGATTCAGGATTTTCATTTAGGAGGTTCGGAAAAAAAAAGATTAGTGATTTGAACCCCTAAACTATAATTCAATCTCTAATCTTATATTGGGAAGGTTCAAAATCAATATATAAACATAAATTTTTTTAAAATACCTTAAATATACAAGTAATTTTTTTGGAACCCCCTCAGCATACTCTAGATCCGCCCCTGTTTATACCGCCTCTGTATATGGATGGTGAATAAGAAAATCAAATATCTATACACCATCTGAATCTGTATGAATGATATGATCACATTCTCTGTGCACCTATATGGAAGTTTGATGTCACTATAGGCCAGTCGTTATCAGCTAGATAGAAAAGAATAATACAACTCAAATGCTATCGAACTCAGAAAATAAGAAGTAACAGAAATTTTGATCATTTGAGTTGCAGTTATACACGTCTGGCAGTGCTTGGTTGATTATTGGTCCATTTTCGAAGAGTCTGATTAATTTATTTATTTTACTATTCGATTAGTTGGTTAGATGGTTACTGTTTTAAAATTTCTACTTTCTCATTTTTTTGTTCTGAATTTTGTGTATAGTATTCTGTAATCTCTTTGCTTTTCTTGGTTAAGTTAATGAGTAAAGTATGCAGTTCACCACAAATGATTGAAGTTATTATGTAGAATCTTGATAAACATCAGGACTTCTTGAAAGATTACAAAAGAAAGGTGTTAATAGTGTCAAAAAGAGTTAATGTCTAAGATGATCATTTAACTAAAAACTCTGAGCGTCGATGAGGGTTAAGTTGGAGATTTCATCTTCGAGATAGACTACCTTCTTCAGTACTTTGACAATGGAAAGAGGGCGAACGAAAGTTGCTCGGCGATGATGGAGTTTGGAAATGTGAATGGGGAGTTTTAGGTTTTTGGTGGGGGAGGGGGGGAATTGAAGCTTTTAGTTAAAAATATATAGAGGGTTGAACTCGTTTAGACTTGTCATTATCATTTGGTATAAGATGAAGTGTTTTGGGTTGTAATTTGGGGTGGATATTATGTTATTTGGGTGGATTTTAATATTAATTTGGGCGAGTCTTTAAATTATGGGTTGAAATTTAATAAATTTTGGGTAGATGTTTTAGATTGGGATACATGTCTTGTTGTTAATAGAAAGGGTATATACGCTTTAATATTTGGATGGCAGGGGCAACAATGTCCCAACAGTATGACAAAGGATATCTATATAACATTTATAATAGTTTGGGGATATATTTGTCCCTTTTTCCTTAAGTTTATTAATATTATGGTCAAATCAATTTATGTTTCAATAATTTTATTTTTAACTTTATTATATACGACTTAATTAATTTTTCAAATACAAAAGCTAAATAACAATATAGTAAAAAAAATATTTTTAATTATAATACAACAACAAAAATAATTAATTTTAGTTTTTTTTCTTTACATTTAGGAATGAAAGAAAAAAATAAATGATAATAAGAAATTCAAATAACAATAATGAAAGACGTCAAAAAACAATTTATGTATCTAAAAGATTAAAATATGCTTTGAACTTTGCTAGAAGGATAACATATGCCTGGCATGAACTTTTTTATAATTAAAAATCAGAAATATAATTAAAGCTAATTTATTCACTTCCGTCAAATGAAGGGTATATGTGAGCTCATTTGTAACGGTGGGGTATATGTGAACTTTTTTTATAACAATAAGAGTATATATAAATCACATTCATAACGAAGGGAATAACAACTCCAAATGACAAATTGAGAGATATATCAGACCATTTTCCCTAAATTTTTTATCTGTTTTCTAATATCTACAAAATTTTAAGTCATAATCTTACGTTTTTGTCCTAATTTTTTTTAATTGGTTTATTCAAAATTTTTATTTGGAGCATTTATACTGATCCACAATGCCTAATCAATAGGTAAATTTAACTAACAAATACATATCTCTCTTGTGAGCAAACTTGACGCCTTAGGTATAAAACTAGTCTCAAGTGTAATGTTAGCACATACTCAATATCAATTTTTTTTGTCTCACTTTAGATGACATAGAAAAAATTTAGATAGTCAATTAAATTGACTTTAAATATTTTAAAATTTTATTAATTGTAATTTATAATATTTTTATGTATTACTTCTCTTGTCCCGATGTATGTAGCACATATAGAATTCCAAGAGTCAATCAAATGTTATTAGTTATTGAGATTTACAATACTTTCTATCTAGTTTCAAAACTAAATAATACATGTTACTTCTTTATCCCATCTTATTTGACATAGCTATATTAATTTTATGAATCAATGGAACTTTCTATGTATATTTATAAGTATTTAAAGTTGGTATCATGATTTATAGTATATATTACATAATTTTTATATGTTTAGAAAATTAAAAAACAAGACAAACAAATTAAAATGAAAAAATCATAAAAAAAATGTAGTTGTCACGCATCATGACCTGCCTGATTATTATTATTATATATATATATATATATATATATATATATATATACATATATATATATATATATATATATGTATATATATATATAGTTATCAGGCATCATGACCTAACCCAAATCCTTTATATCGATCTATCCAATTTTAGTTTAAGCCACAATTGCATAAAATTTTGACCCTATGTATTTCAAAATATATGTATCTGGACGTATTAGAATGCATCAAAATATGATAAGATTCGTAATATTATAAACTAGTGTTTATCTAAGTAATTAGCTCGTAAACTAGTGAGATTTCCTTAAATTACCCCTAAAATTAGCCCATATTAAACATAATGTATCCAATCCATTCAATTTTTTGTGGTTTTTGACTCACTCATTTATTAACCTAGCTCACTTCGGTCCCTTCGATTAATCATCTACAAGTTGGGATGTTATATTGATCCATGATATAAATAAATTTCGTTATATATAGCCGCCATGATTAAGAGATAATAGCCAAAAGCCTCCCCAAACTAATACTGAATTCTCAACTACACACTTATTGTTCACCGATGGTCCTATTACTCCCCTACACCTTTTAAAAGTGAAATATTTAGCCCCCTACAAACTCACGCACAGATTTGTATTAGGCAGTAGTCAACACGTGCTTCCACGTCATATTACCTTTTTAAAAAAAATTTAACAGAATAATAATTCTTTTATATTTTACTTTTTTTTTGTTTTATATTTTCATCTTCACCTTTTCTCTTTCTTTTCCATTTCTCCGTTTCTTTTTCCTTGAAAGCTTCTAAAGATTTCATGACTACCGCATCTTTCACCTTCATTGGAATTCTAAACACCAGGAAATCTCATTCTTTAAAGCTAGAGACAAATGAAAAACTTTATCACTGAAAATTGTTTCTTTCTCCGCTTTATAACATTTCAATAAGTGGGTCTTCGTCATTAAAAGGTATGTTATCAAATGAATTCTTCTCCATTAATTGAACCTAATACTTAGTGAACTACTCCATTAATGACTAGCCTAAAGTTCGATTCTACTAACTTTTATGTTTTATTTTGATTTTGAGCAACCAACAAATTTTTAGAGTTTTGAAAAATTAAGAGATGACAAAATTATGTGATTTGAAGGTGCGACTTGTTGATGAATAGTTAAGGAGGCGGTAACCTGGTGGTCGAGGTGAGCCACCACTATCTATGGATCTATGAAGATTCAAGAGAGGATAAAAGGATAAAAAGAACTAAAGGAAACATAATTTTTTCTTTAAAAAGTAGAATATTATTATGAAATAAATTAAATATTTATAATTTTTTTTAATTAATTATCTTCTTATCTCTCACTCTCCCAAGAGAGTGAACTACACCTTCTTTGCCACATCAACATTTAGGGAGGAAATAATTTCACTTTAAAATAGTTTATGGGGGTAATAGGACCCCGTGAAATATGGGTGTATAGTTGAGAATCCGACTATAAATTGGAGAGGTTTTTTGTAATTTTCTCTATAAAAAATGAAAACAAATCTTTTACCACTTTAAAAAATATAACGAGATATAAAAATTTAAAATTGAGTGCATGGGATTGCATCTTGTTTTGATTTTTTTCTTATTATAATCCATGTAACTTAAATAACTTTTTGACGAGTCACTAACTAACTCATATATAAACTTACATAAATTTAATAAAAAGTGAATTCAACATTTGATGATTATGAGTCTCATCATTTCTAAAAAGTTGTGTTCATTCTAAAGAAAAATAAAATTTACAAAAATCATTGGTCTAATATTTTGTTACGTTGTACTAAATTAGCAGACATTATTGAAAAAATAATGAAGTTTTTTTCCTTTTGACTTTTCTAAATAAAATAAACATAATTTACGAAAATTTATTATTAATGAAAAATTAAAACTTTTTCTAATAGTTTCTTCATTTAAATTAAATTAACTGATACATGCTATAGGAAAACAATCATTTTTTTAATTTCAAGATTTTAATTGTTGTTAAATAACTATGCTAGCATTCTCACTTGAAAAACAATGTGTTCTTTTAGTAGTGCACTATCTTCAATGTGAAGTTACCACTGGTTAATAAATCTACATATAATTAGATTAATAATATTTTTGTTGATATTATTATTTTAAATGATTTTGAAAATTAAGAAAAGAGTAACATTAAATGGACAAATTTTAAAATGTTTATATTTTATTTAAATAAAAATTTGAGGTAATAACAAGAGAGAGCAAGTATATAATTTAAATAAAATAAGTTTGTGAAATAAAAAAGAAAATGAAAGAAACGAGCCAAAACAAAGGACAACCCACAAAATTAATATATATAAAAAAATAATTAAAAAAAGAGAAATCATGTTTTATCGTCCCCTTATTATCTTTGTGAGATAAAGTACCACTTTTTATCATGTTAATATTTTAGTTTAGATGTAAGTCTAGTATTTAGATATCGTGCTATCCCAAATTCATAATATAGATTGATTATTAATTTTAGTCCGCCAAAATTCAATTTAAATCACATTATTTGATACCTTCAAACTATATAAATTGAGCCTATTTTTTAATCTTTAAAAATTTAGTTCACGTCATGCTAATTAACATCCACAAATTCAAATCACACCATTTGACACCTTACAATCCTCCAAACCCATGTCACACCATTTGACACCTCAATTCTTGTTTTTTTTTTTTTGTCAAAATTTTTGTTATGTTGAGTGTGCTTAGGTATGTTTGTTTTTATTCTTTTCTTTGGGTGTGAGGTATAGTGTGTCAGAATAGATATTCTGATGGAAAATAATATTTATCAATTATAAAATATACTAAAAAGTAATGTTGAGGTTTGTTATTTACGCACGAAAATCAACCGCAATATATAGTATCAACGTAATACTAAAATACAAAATAATTCAGGGTGTTTAACACATCTTCACACATAAGTGACTTATCGTACTTGAACCATTTTAATTACACTAGGTACAGTTTAATTAGTTTAATCCTAATGACCTATCAAATGACTCTTAAATACTTACACGTAAAGAAAATATGCTTGGAATCATATTTTACTGTGTGAGGGAGGGAGACTTGCTAAAAAAATTTAAAAAACATGTGAGTTATTGTTTGTAATAATTACCAATAAATTATTGCTAAAATTAAATATGATAGATATGTTATTTCAGAAAAAGTGATTTACCATGATAAAGTTCTTGCTAAAAATTTTCGTAAGAGATTATTAACCAATTTTCTTGTCACTTTTTTTGCAACAATTAAGTTTATAGATAAAAGAATAATTTCTTGCAACATTATTTTGTTGCTAAACAATCACACGTCATAACGATGTGATATTTTACCAATAAAATCTTATCTATGGCAAAAAATTTTTTGTTGTGTAAATAATTAGCTTCCAGTTACAATATTATTTATCATTGCATAAGTTTTTTCCAATAATATACATCAACACCTACTACAATTTTTTTTCTTATTGCCAAAAGTACTTTTGGCAACAATATTGAAATAAACAACAAGAAAACTGGTGTTGTTGTTTTATTATTATTATTATTATTATTATTATTATTATTATTATTATTATTATTATTATTATTATTATTATTATTATTATTATACACATTTCTTAAAATTTTAATTACATTTTTAATACTATCAAAATTACGTGTGTACTTGTCATTTGTACTCAACTAACGATTATATCTTTTACTTATAAATTGTTGTACGATTTCATCAATATCATCTTAATATTCATATAATTATATAAAAGAGAATCCTAGACCTGCCTATGTGGTGTCACCACAAATCATGATTTCTTTTTAACTTATTTATTTCAAAAATTAGCCTTCCCTTTCATCAAAAGTTATGATTTTTATGAAAAGTTGTGACTTTTTATGAAAAGTTATGACTTTTATATAGAGTTGCAACTTTTACGAAGATTGCGACTTTTATGAATAGTTGCAACTTTAATGAAGAGTTGCAACTTTAATAAAATTATATGACTTTTTATGAAAGATTGTAACTTGTCCGAAGAGTTGTTACCTTTCAAATAAGGCACAACAAGACTTATTCATTCCATCTTATCAAGGCATTCTATTAATTAGTGACATCTAAAAAATAAAGGAATAAAGTGGGATGATAAGTATTGTACTCAACCTTAATCAAACGTTTGGGGTTAAAATGTAGGGTTGGATTCAATGAATTACCCTTCAAAGTAGGATGAATCTATATATCAAATATTAAAGAAATATTTATGTCCTCATAAACTTTAGATTAAAAGTCCCAAAAATAAAGTTTTAACCATATTGATCGAAACATAAACAACAAAATATGTCTTTTTTCTATCAAAGTAGTATCATCGACTGTATATGATCTTGAATAACGTACTTGGCAATACATCATTATTTGAGCGACATACGTTATTTCATTGAAATCCAAGAGATGATTTATATTTTAACAAACTTATCAAGTGCACAACTAATTATATAAGATGTATAATAATAAGATTCTGTATGTAGAGGCCTTGAATAGGAGGAAAACTCTCGTAGTTGATGATTAAAATGTTTGTACTACTATTTGAAAATACAAATATAGACAATGAAACAATTACATATCTTTTCAAAAGATATTGGTGATGAACAACTACAACAAAATGAAGAATTAATAACAAAATCCATAAACACATAGAATCAAATCTTTTTATTTTAAGATGAAAAAGCATTTCATATTTTCTTTGAATAAAATATTCTTCAAAATTTATCATAGGATTGTACCCTATTGAAAACACTTATATTATCAAATGCTTAGAAATATATTAATTACGTAGTTCCACCACCACGCACACCTATGTGGCGCCACGACATATAAGAATTCCCTATTAATTTATTTACTTTCAGAACTATTCTTCTCCTTTTCATAAAAAGTTGTGACTTTTATGAAACGTTACAACTTTAATGAAGAATTGTGACTTTGATGAAATATTTTGACTTTTATGAAATGTTGTGAGTTAAATAAAGAGTTGATATTTTTATGAAAAGTTATGACATTTAATAAAAGTTGCGACTTTAATGAAGAGTTGCGACTTTTATGAAAAGTTGCAACTTTTATTAAAGGTTGTGACCTTTCCAAAGGGTTGCTACTCTTCCAAGTAGTTGTAACCTTTTTGATAAGGCACAATAATTTTTTTTACACTACCCTTTGTTGCTATGAATAGGGGATTTCCTCTCATTTTAAAACAACAAAAATTCAAAACCTCCTCTCCTTCTTTTTCTCCTTGTCCTCCTCCTCCTCCTCCTCCTCCTCCTCCTTCACAATTAAATATTTGTATACTTTGCTTATTTTGGGCGGCTCACTAACACCATTGCTTAGTTGTATACTTTGCTCCTGTTGAGTGGATCCCTAACACCATTGATTATTAAGGATAAATGATAATATGTAATAATTTTCATTTTTGTTTACATTATAATATATGTTACTACGTAATCTTGTATGTACGATAACCTAGTATTCTAAATATAATGTCGAATATGTTTTAAGGACCTTTTTTATTAATCCTGTGACACTAAATTTGTGCGCGAAACACAGGTAATTTTACGTGTTTAATATTCAAATAATAAGCCTAAATAAATTATCAAGCTCTTTTAGAAAAATTGGTTGAATTATGCTAACTTTACCCAAAATTCACATCCAATTTTAACTCATAATTTATCCAATTCATGACCCATAAAAAAAAACAATCCAATTGATCCTCGTGAACTTTGTATTTAATTATATTTAACCAAGTGACCCTATATTCCTTTTTTCTAAGCCCTAATTTAGTTTTACTTTCGCCAATTGCCGTCCAACTATCCTATTTCTCTTTGAAGAAACCTTACCTCGATACAAGAACCAAGTTCTTGTGCTTTTGTAGCAACACATTAAACAGGGATTTTATCGTGGAAATATTCCTAACTCAAGGAAGGGAAAATCACACCGAAGTTTTATATTAATTCAAGATTTACAACTCACTTAATCCATGAATCTAATTCTAAACTTCTACCCTTTTCGATTAACTATAATAAAAAATTTCCCACTCTTCTTAACTCACCAAGAAGTCAAACTCGCTTCTTGTTTACAAAAACTCTCAACTCTTCTAACTCTAACCACCCAAGAAGTCAAACCCACTTCTTGTTTACAATCTCTCAACCTCTCTCTTACTTTATCCAAAGAAGTCAAACCCACACATTGTTAGGATTTTCAATAAAGCGGTTCAAAATTCGTAGAAATAGACACACAGAGTTAGCCGAAGGGGGTTGGACATCTACTAAATATACATTAAATATTATTTTAACCATGTATAAAAAGTATAATATTCTTTCGAAGGGGGTTTGGATGAGCCCCCTTCTACCAAGGTGGCTCCGCCCCTGCTTGTTACAATTCCCTCAAGACTCTACCCCCCAAGAAGTCAAACTCAATTCTTGTTGCACAATCTAGAAATCATTACAACTCAATAATAAACCTAGAACAAATCAACATAGACTTATAACCCTATACATTGATTGATCTGACTTCAACATTCAAATTTTCAGTGTGGAACAGAACTCATGAACCTGGTCCTGATCCAAAAGCTTGAACTACTCTTCAAGTCAGTTCGTATGTTCTAATCAGTTCTGAATTCCCTTTTTCATTTTCTTCTTGTTTTTCTCAATTATCCATTTCCTATGAAATTTTGAATGAATCTACGTAAATGAGAGGATGTTTCCTCAACAATCGTCCATAAAAGGAATGAAGATGAAGATATCACAAAATATGATTGAATTTTTTTAAATACTAGTTAAATGGGGTAACTCTATTTATTTGCTCATTGAATGTTGAATGAATTGATTTTTCTTTGTATGAATTATTTTAACAATATTTTTTTAATTGTAATTTAAAAGGAAAATGAGGAAGGATATTACAGTGTGGGGAATGGAACACTCATCAACAAGTTTTCAGGTAGTCAACCAACATAACTACTAAAATTTTCCTTAATACTGTATATTTAGTCTTTTCCCATTTTATATGTCTTTGTTTACTTATTTATTTTTAACAAGCTTTGTGTTTGGTCTTAATTCTAAAATCCTTATTTTAAAATTCAACTCTAATACACAAATAACAAAATACACAAAGTTACTGAATTGATATTTCATTGGTGTCACATTTACAATGAAAACAAGAACAATTTTTTTTCTATTTTCTATCTACCTTTTTTCTTAACTATTTCTCTACTTCTAATAATACAAAAAAGAGACTAAATTATAAAGTCATATTCCGGTAAAATCAATCATCCTTAAAATTGAGTGCTTTAGTTGACTCAAATTCTTTCACTTGAGCATCCTTCCATAACTGATACAAACTAAAATTGTCATCATTCTCCTCGAAATTTTCCGTCTAATTATCATATGGATAGGAGAAGGGATATCTGTGTGTGTGTGTGTGCGCGTGCGTGCGTGTGTGCGTGTGTGCTGTGCGTGTGCGTGTGTGTGTGTGTGTGTGTGTTTGTGTGTGTGTGTATGTGTGTGTCCTACTTCCAGTCTAACGTAGAACCGAAACATGTCCTACTTACAACAATGTGTAGCTAATCAAGGGCTGTGATTGATCATTTAAACATGGAACAAGCCATGAAATAAAACCTTCTTTTGACAAAACTTGTATCAACTGGATCTTTGGGATATCTTGGTTATTAGAAAGAGCCAGACAAATTTTTTCAAGAGAGAGGTTCTAATCCATCCCTGAATGTGACGTAGAGAATGTTGGTTCACTTGTTAGTGACTCATATAGATGGTATTGACTAACTAGCACAAAAAGATGAGAAAAATTGTCAATACTCAACGTTCTAATTTTTTTAATTGTTTGGGATTCATACATCAAAAATTAAGTTGAAGTTAAATATAAATTCTTATCTAGTCAAGAAAGTACCACTATAATGAGAAATTCAAACTAATCTCAAAATGTAATTTAGGATACAAGACAGAAGAAAACATAATGAAGAAAATTTAGCAAGAAAAATTACAATCAATGTGTGTAGCCAAAATAATATTTATGGAAATTTTAATTAAAGAATTATTAAATGTTAACATTGTACGTGTTTAACCTCTACTAAACCACTCCTACAACTATAAAAGGTGAAAATAAAGGCTAGACCAACACATGAAAAAAACACTTCACATTAGGAAGAAATCAAAGCCTTTTCTCCATTTTTTTTCTCTTTTTGAAACATTATGCACAAAAATTGCAGATTCCTCTCCGGTTTGATCAATAATCTTAATAGCTAGAAGCAAAAGAAGGTTGTCGAATTTCCACCCGAAAAAAAAACATTCTTTTGTTTCTAGAAATTCAGAGTGTTGATCAAACCCGAGAGGAATCTGCAGTTTTTGTGCATAAAGTTTCAAAAAGGGAAAAAGACTTTGATTTCTTCCTAAAGTGATTTTTTTTTCATGTGTTGGCCTAACCCTTTATTTTCACGTTTTATAGTTGGAGGGGTTTAGTAAAGATTAAAATCGTAGCATGGTTAACATTTAATCATACTTTTACAACCCGATTTCAAACTAAAGGTTCGAAGCCGATTTCGTAACTTTGGCAGATTGTTTAAGTTTTTCCTAAAAATAATAATATTGGGAGTCGCCACTCAATTTTTTAGGCAAAATTAAGAAAACAATTTTGAAAGGTGTTTTGGAAAGAATACATTTTAAATAAAATTAGAATTTTGGATAAGAGTTCAAATAATTGTCTAAGGAAGGGTTAATGAATCTTAGAGAATCCACTAACACGCAGTTGACAGACAAATTTTAAAGTTGACTACTTTTTAAGAAACAACTTAGGACTATTTGTAAAAAAATTATTTTAAAATAACTAAAGTCTTTTAATACTTATATATCACAAAGTAAGACTATGTTAAAAGTTTAATCAAATTTATATCTCTATGGATAATATATTTGATAATTGGATCTATATGTTTGTGAAGTTGTGTTATTTCTACGAAATCATAATAATCTTTTTAAAACACTCATGAATATCATTGTACATGTATAGCCTGAAAGCGCAAAAATCACGACAACGATAATAATTTTGTAAATATAATGTGATAGAATAAAACTTTGAGTCAATAAAACAATTCTTGATTCATAGAAATTCTAAACTACATCAATTATTTTATGAAATTAATTTTATTTTAGCAAAGTCCGACGTAGAGTCTACAAGACACTAAAGCACTGTATTCATATGTTTTTTTTTCTGTATTCATATATAAAAACCCAACTAAAACTTTTTTTTCTATTCATTATTGTTCTTTTTTCCATATGGTGGATTATAAAAAACATGATTAGGATAACTCAAAAAAAAATATTTTTTAAATGTCTAGTTTCATTTATCATAAATACCTTATTTATTAACTAGTATTTAATAAGATGATTTTATATCTTACATTTTTATTGTTGCATAATAAATTGTAAGAAACTTCTGTTGACTGATAGTCTTGAATGTAGAGTTAGAAACTTCTAGATCCGTTCATTTAATTAGATTTATTTTTCTCTACATATAGAAAGAGAACACACAATTATATACATGTATGAGTCTTCATTTCTCTCTATGTCTGAGCTTGTAAACATAGAAAAATATTAACTACTAGTTCTTGATTATAATTTTTTTTGGTGGAAATGTAAGAACTACTCACTCTTTCCTTCCTTTTACAGGTAAACTATTTTTAATCAATTGTTTCTCCATTGTTTCATTCAAATTGTTGTAAATATTTTTTAGAGTTGTTCTTGTGAGGAAAATAATTTATGCATACACGTTTTATATATGTATATGTATGTATGTGATCATGCATATAAACCTTTTTCTTTTCTTTTTAATCGGTGTTTCTAAATGACTTTGGAATTTGAGGATTTTGTTATCTTGCTGAGTTCATATCGAATACTTTTGGGTTTGAAGCTTTGATTTCGAGATTCTGTAAAACATTTTGTGGTGAATTATTTTACAAAGTGTCATTTTTCAAGTGTAAAATTTGAAACTTCTATAAACATAAAATGGTATCTACTACTTTTCAATTTTGATTGATTAAAGAATGAAGATTAAGGATATATCTCACCGAGTTGTTGAATCTTTATTTAGTTTCAAAGAAAATAAATTTAAGTAGAGATTTTTTTTAGTCATTATTACCCTTGTGATCAGTGTCGGCTCAATGCTTATTAAAATAAGGAACATGCCTTAGGTCCCCAATTTTAGGGGGCCTCAATTTTTCCCCAAAAATAATTTTTGTGTTAATTTTTCGTAGAAAGAAATATTTTTTTATTATAAATGTATTATCTTTATTTAAAAAAAAATTATTCTCCTTAACCTCAATCACAAAGAAGAAAACAAGAAAATGTTGTTTGTCTTCTTACATTCTTTTCGCTTAAACTCATATTATTATATTTTAAACCCCCTTATTCTCAATGTTAAGTTACAATAATACTCCGTCAAAAATATAAAATTAGAGTAAAAATGTGTTGAATAAAGTGAATTGCCTGTCTAGATTGAACTTTTTATATGTTTCTAAACCAAAAAAAGTTTCTAAGAAATTTTGTCAAACTTAAGTTCCTTTACTCTTTTTTAATGAATTATAGTTAGTAAAGTAATCTGGTGGAAGGGGTCCATAGAAAAAAATTTGGCTTCTTTTTTCTATTTTTCGTTTTAGATAGAGAAAGAGTTGAAGCTAAGGGTAAACTCACTAGAAGATTTGCTTTGAGATTTTTGGTTGCCTACTACTATATTGAAACCTCTTTGCTTGCGGGGGCAAGAGTTGAAAGAGCTCTGGCTGCACTATTATTTTCTTGAATACAGACTTCTACCTTACAATTCACAAAATTGTCCAATTTTTTGCAAGTTAAAAGGTAATAGCTTCCGCAAATGCTTTAACTTTTTTTTATTCATACTTGTCCAAATTAAAAGTCCTAGCCTCTTCACCCCCTTTTCTCCTGAATGGATGAGATAGCAACTGCATGATACATCTAAGAAGGAGTTAAACAATATCTAGTCTAGTTTTCTTATTGCTCGAGACCTCCAGTATAGCCTTGCATTGACAAATTCAAGTGTTAGCCAAGATGGAGTGGAGCATTACCTTTAGCAGCGAATATTATTGGTCTTAGTTTGCCACAAATACATATCTTTAGCGGCTACTAGCGGTTTCAGTTGCAACAAATCAAAAAATAAAATTAAACGTGTGTTTCGTTCAAGGGTTAGATGAGATTCTTTAATTTTCAAAATTCTTCATATTCTGAACTTTGTTCTCTTAAGTTTTATTGTTAATACAACAATGCTTGTTCATTTAATTTTTGTTTTGGAGTCAGTGAAACAAACTTTAATTTCTTGCTACATCAGTTAAGGTTCTTACAAGTTTGTTCACCTATGCCACTTTGTCGAGTGATAGCATGACTACATGGATTAATTTGTGTGAAAAAATCATATGACGAAATAAAACAATTTCTAAAAGGATATTTGGGTGATAAACAAGGGGTGAAATAAGTAGATACACCAAAACTTGAAATAATCCAAAGGAAACAAGAGTTTCAACATAATATAAATGTAATATAATTCTACTTGGAGACTTTAATACCAAGGCTACGATCCTATTGCCTCAAGTTACCCAAATTCAAGAAAAAGGACATGCAAGAAGTTATGATATCTTCAAGTTTGAACAAAATTATCCAAAGGGGACAAGACTTTCAATATAACTATAAATGTCATGGATTTTGTTTTCCTTTGGAAGCTCCGTGAATTTTAATTCTCTCCAATTCTTTCTTGTGACATCATAACAGAAACAACGGACAACACTTGAACTTAAGTACAAGACAAATACATTCTCCCCATCACTAGGAGTGGGGGATGATATAAATATAGGTTTTTTTCTGATCGCATATAAAGGGAAAGTGAATGATATGTCTCTTTCATTGTTTTCTTGGAGTCTGCTCTAAAATCCACATGTCCAGGTTTCCACTTCGACTTACATAATTATAATCTATGAATGCTAATATACCCTTCACCTTTATCAGCTCGTGACAGTACGACTGCGACTCTGAGAAAAATGCTTTCCACAATGCAATAATTTCATAATTTTCAGATTTAATATCAAATGCAACAATAGAAGATTTGTAACCGTGTATTAAAGACTCATAGATGAATTGATAGATAACTCCACTAATGCAAACACCCGGGCCACTAGATGGAGAACAAGATAAAACGTGTTGAGTCTCTCTCCATGATCCGTCTATGCCTAAATGATAATTCAGTATTTAAGGTATCCTTCTTGTGCATGATATTTTGTCGAGACAACTTTGTACTTGTTTTGTTTTGGCTAAAAAGCTAATGAATATTTAGACCAAGGAATATCTTTATTTGGATGGGGAAAAAATCCTACTTCTTTTGTGTTAGGAAGTTGATGATGTCCAACAACAAAATAAACCATTAACGGACGAATTGAAAGAATAATATGTATGGACATGATTTTTGAATTTAATAAAGAGGAAATGTTGTTTGTAGTTCCTGTGTTATTGTCTAATTCAAATTTTAATCCATGTAATATTTGACTTGCACCTTGGACTAACTAGACTGAGCGATTTTGATCTAATCACTAAGAAATGTTAACTTCGTTAACCCTCTTTATTAACGGAAAGGGCTATTTTTGTTCTATTAAGTATTGGATATTCTACTTTATTTATTGTCTAATAAAATAATTCTTTTATCTTTTAAATTTAGTTACTCTAGGTTCATGTGCTAGCATACTGTCAGAAGTATCGTGGATTGCATTTACTTTTACTTCTTCATTTTTAAATTCCCTCTCTCTCTCCCTCTCTCTTAGAATGACAAGAAAATATATCAGTGTGTTCTTCTCTCCTTTCTTATCTCTTTCTCCCTCTTAAAAATCAAATCGAGAGCTCCTAAAAATTTATTTAACTAAAGGAAAATATACTATGGAGCTCATCCTGGAATAATTTTTGTTTCAATTGAATCAATTTTTGAGATTTCTTCTCAGTTCTTCTTCAACTCGAGATATGAGCTATGTCTTTTTGATTTCTCCTTATCGATTTGGTCAAGAAAGTGTGGTTCTTCCTCTTACATATTGGAAGGTTTTATTTTCTTCTAAGGTGTGTGCATGACAACTCTAATTTAGTTAATGTGATGAGTATGCGTGTGATGAATTAATTTGGTAATCAGTTTTTATTTTGCATAAATCTATTTGTATCCCTTTTAAAATTGTAGTAACCCCTTTTGAAGGTGCTGAAAATGAAAGGTCTTAGCCTATAGGTTCAATAATTTATTTACCTCTAGGATTTCAATGGGATCCTTGTCGTTTGCGAATGTATCTTTCACTTTGCAGTATTTCAGATTGATTAATAATTAAATTAATAGTTATCAACATTCAAATGTCATATCTCACTAAAAATCAGTAAAATGTGGTTAACTGTGAAGTTTGCATTGTTTCTGTAGTGAAATTATTTATCTTGATTGTGAAAAGACAATATGCATTTCAAAGTTTTGTACTATATTGACTTATAAAGAATGATAGTGAAAAAACTGATTGTAGATATTAACTTATTGAATTGTCTGATGTAAGATTGTTATATGGGTTTTGCATTAACTTAAATGATGTGTAGATGCGGGAGACAAAATCAATTACTGTGATAACGGAGTCAGAGCTCTGGCTTCATATCCAATGAAAGCCAATAAGAAATGTATTGGAGAGAAGCCCGTTCCCATAATCATTGTCGGGACTAGAATCTGCTATGGTGAGTGGCTTTATACCGATACCAATGACATTCTGATTTCTCAAATGGATCTATACCAATGACATTCTAATTTCTCAAATGGATTTATGTGTTTGGAAACATATATGCACCATGCCTTAAGTAAATGCATATCAGTTGTGAACATATTCTTATGGACCTTACTGTCTAACTCCTCTTCATTTATATGCTATGGGAATCACGAGCTTCATTAATCTATTTTATGTTGTAAGACAAACTTGTCGTGAACACGTTTTAAGTCTACTCTATTTTGCCTTAAATAAAGTGATAGAAGCTCCTTTTTGCTCAAGGTTTGAAGAGTTTTGAAAATTTACCTGACTCGGGTTCTGTAGGTTCTGTTTGCATCTCTGAGATGGGAGATGAGAAGCCATGAGTTGCAAAGAAAAGCAGGTGTAATTTGGCTGAAGAACCTACACAATCATTGATTGTTGAAGAGAATAATCATGAACAAATGGAACTTTAAACATTGAAGCGTGAAGATAATGGTTCTCATCCTGCTGAGTGATGTGAACAGAATGCTTCTAGGTCATATACTAAAAGTGGTTATTCTGAGACAGATTCTGTGGAATATATCGATGATGAGTTTTCCACAATCTCAACTTTCTTCCTTTTCACTGTTGTACAAGCCACCTTACATGTAGATGCCGGAAACTAAATTAGGAGATAGAAGGGTCATGTTTTAGGTTGTGAATCTCCCTCCGGTGCTCTTTTATACATTTTTTGGATATGTAGAAACATTTCAATCTTTTTATTGTTAAAACAATGCATTGATGCATGCGATCTTGCTATAGTCATCTGGGAGAAGTTCAAAATTCAGAACAAAATCAAACTATTTAAGTTACATCTAGTTTTAAGAGGAAACAAAAACACGTCACCAAAACATAAACAACTATAAAGTCAATAGGAATGAGAACAGTGTAAACTCATGCACCCATTGTCATGAGAAAATGTTTGTCTTGTATTTAAGGAACATTTTTCTTTTTAGTATATGCTCTATTTCCGAATCGTTTGCTAGTTTTAGAAAGCTCCTCTTGTAAGCTTGACAATTGGGCATATTGTTTTCCCATTCTCTGGATGAAATGTGGCCTTGTACCTTCTCTAGAATGATCATTAGTTTGTTCTAAGATGAACGCAACACTTATGTTATATTCTATGTGTTATGATGATCCTCACAAATACGGGGACCTGGTCTCTGACAGAGTGCTCTCATCCAGATACAAATAGGGTACAGCTGTAAAAACTGTCATTCAAGTTTTAGGTGAAGTGCAGTGTCCTACACCAAAAGGAATAGCAGACGGGATTGTATGTTTTAGTATCTCACAAACGCAGGGACCTTGTCCCTCGCAGAGTTTTCTCCATCAGGTGCATAATGGAGTACATCTGTAAAAGTTGTCCACATCAGAAAGTTGGTGAAGCGTCTGCGTACTACACCAATCAGAATAGAGGAGGATGTTTGTCCAACGGATAATGACTCTTTATGTTTGATATTTTCAACACGAGAAACTCCATAGTCAATTCATTCATACAAAGAAGGAAGTTAGCAGTAAACCTTTTCAAGAACTCACAAAGAAATTCGTAAGGGACTTGGTCCCCGCAAGACTCTGACGTGAAAAGGTGAAAAGACAGCTATCAGAAAAGCTACCACCTTTGATGCAGTAGGTGTATAAATTTTCCAACAGCAGGCCTGCAACCAATGGGATGACCTCAATGAATTTGTGGTTGATTATATTATCTCTTTCCAACAAACACAAATTCAAGATTTGGCAAACTCAACTTGGATTTTCTTTCAAAATTCATAAGCTTTAAAAGTGAAGGCCATTATCAAGGAAGAACACTTCTCATATCAACAAAGGACCAGATGGAGTGATAAAAAGTCTTTTTGTATTTTGAGCTTTGTCTCTTATGTGCTTACATTGTAAATCTGATCCTAATCTATAAAGGATACAAATCTTGTTTCGTCTTCTAGAAGTCTAAGTCATCTAGAGTTAGGTGATTTAACGGGCAACATTGTTGTTGCTTAGTCAAAATCTAAATCGTCCAAAGGGTGGGGTTTAGTGGGTGATGGGGTATACTCTTAGGAAAATCTATATTAATTGGTGAGGGTTAGTATAGTGGGTAGTGTTGTATCTACTCTAGCTCAGCTAAGTGATAGGAAGTATTACTTAGCATAGAGATTAGCAGGCTAGTCTCTTGGTGTAAAACTGGTTTTAATTTTTCTTGTGAGAAGATTAGTGTACCAGTTCGAAAAGTCCTATTAAGATAGGTCGTGGTTTTCTTCCCTTGATAAAGGAGGTTTTCACGTAAAGTTTCTTGTTCAATCTTTACTTTTAGCACTTATTTTACTGTTCATTATTATAACTATGTTGAGAACGTGGTCCCATTGAAACAAGTCGACACAACTTTTAGTTGCTGTTCTTGTTGAGTCAAGGAACCTGGTCCTTGACTGATAAGTGGACGGATACATTCCAATAAGTGGTATTAGAGCAGGTTCTCTCTATCTTGTTAACAACAAGAGAGATTTCTATGGAAAGAATGGCTGCTCCACTAAGATGAAAAGAAGGTCGGTCTTAAATGAGGCCACCCCTGATTGATGGTTAGCATTATCAGTTGTGGAAACATTACATGATTGTCTTCATAATGGCTGAAGATTGCGAGCTGTGGTATCTTTTTTGTGACGGTCCCTATGTCCCATTTATTGAAGTAAAATATGGGATGTCACGGAGCATTCTCAAAACTCGACAGAAATACAATGATTTTGACAAACGAAAAATTAAGAAAAACCACAAGGCTAAAATGTTCATAATGTGTGCAATTGGAAAGACTGTATATAATTTGATCTCTTCGTGTGAATCATCTAAAGAAATGTTGGATCTACTGAGGACCACATATGAGGGAACTGAGGAAACAAGGGCAGATCTGACTGGGGATGTTGATCAAAAGAAAGATACTGAAAGGGATGAATCATTATCTTCCAAGATTTCAAAATATGATGAAGCCTTTATGGTGAAATCTGATGATGAGGAAGATGAAGAAGACATAACCCTTTTTGATCTTAAACAAAACTTGCATATTAACTGTGTTATGAAGTTGATAACTCTAGCTACTCTTTTTATTGACTCTATCATTATGTCAACAACTGAAAAGAGTTAATGAACAACAAATTAGATATTCTTCATGTAGAGGTAGCCTATGTTGACCAAATGTCTGTTGCGGAAAAAAAATTGATAGTTCTAGAGATTGAAAATCTAGAACTCAAGAAAAAGTTGAAGATGTTGAATGAGAAATCTGGCAAAGGAAAGGGAGAGGCTATTGGCATACAAATGGAGCTAGAAGCTAGTCTGAACAATACTGAAACAAAAATTGTTATGGCCTTGGAGAAAAATTATCAGTTAAAAAGGGACCTGCTCCGCGTCAAAGAAGAACTGAACAAATATCTCAAATGGGCCACCTCTTTGAAATTACTTTCCAATCTTACCAGTCAAGCTCAAAATGATAGACATGGATTAGGAAATTCAAGCAAAAATCCTTCTTACAATCTCCATGGCAAAGTTGTGCTCATGTCTAATAATTTTTCGTGTCTCCATTGTGGTGGTGATGGTCAGTTGAAGAAGGATTGTCTATCTTCGAAAAAGACCCAGGATAACCTCTCAAAATATTCTAATTAGAGAAACAAGAAGACAAAGGGACCTCGGCAACAGAATAACAAGAAGAATAAGGGACCTGGTCAACATACCAACAACAAGAAGAAGGGAACTATTCAACAAAGGAGCAATCAGAAGAAGGGACATGGTCAACAGAATAATTGGCAGAAGAAGGGACCTGGTCAACAGAAGAATTGGCAGAAGAAGAGACCTGGTCAACAGAAGACTTGGCAAAAGATGGGACCTAGTCGTTCTTCTGTTCCTAAGTTAAAAAATATCAATTTGCCTCACTGGACAAAAATTTCTCTTATAACTCATTTATATGCTTACTGGGAACTCCAACTGAAGTGGGTTCCCAAGGCTAACACGTGATATGATATTCTTGTCAGAGGAAATGACAGCAACCAGTGTTTATTCATTAATGGAAGATGCTCTAAGCAATGGGAAACTGAAAAAAACTTCCTCTCTCTCAAGGCACTTCAAGGTGGAGGTGTTGTATTTTGTGATGGCAAGAAAAGATATGTTCTTTTTGTGAAGGCATGTTTGGAAAATCTATGGAATACAATATTGAGTATTTGTACTATGTCAATGATTGAACTACAATTTAAATTGTTTCATAGATTTGTGATAAATGAAATTAGGTTAAGTTCTTATTAGAAAGAACGTGTGGTCATAAACTTGCTTTCTCGGGCGACGATCTTGATAGAAGAGAGATGCAAGAACATGTGTATTGCTAATCTGTTTACTGCTCATTGTGTTAGTCTCACAAAACTTAATTCTCGAGGTAAGGATGCTGAGGTATGGCACAAGAGACGGGCTCATGTATGTGTTGTTTACTGCACAAACTTGTGTCTGGGGACCTGTTCCCAATCTGCATAAAATAATTTATGCATATGAAAAAGTTTATGACAATTGTGTTAAAGAGAAGCAACTCATACTATGCTTTAGGTGAAATATGCATACTTCGAATATTTCGAGGAACATTTGACTGAAGTGATGAATGTTACATGTTGTGTGACTGAAATGATGATATTGAGAACCTTAATCTCAATGATGTTTTTAAGAGTATTTGTGAGATGTTCATCCTCCTGCAAAGCTTATTTGGTGCATAAAAATGTGTGCATTAAAAAAGGGTTTTCATGTGATTTTTGATGAGCCAAGAAGAATTGAGAAGTAAGTTGCAAAACAAAGAATATTCTGAGATAGAAGAGCTGCTTCAGATTCAGAGAGATGATCTAAATAGTGAGCTTGTTGAAGAACATTCTCTTCATGAATCCAGTTATCTCAAGAAAGCTGATGCAGATGATGTACCTGATGAAGGACCCGGTCCTCTAGACAGTGCTGAACAAAGATGATGCAGTTCAAACTGATAATGTGAATTTTGAAGGTGAGAATGAACAATTTAATCAAGCTTAGTTTTAAAGAAAAAAATTCTGAAAGTCGGTTCTCTAACAAGCTGATCGGTTCTCCAAGTTGCTCTTCAATATTAGCTTCAAAAGAGGGAAAATTGTCAAAACCCCTCTTTTTGAGATTACAAGGAAATGAATTGCTGATCCTTCAAGTGTATATAGATAAAGTCATCTTTGGTACTACCTTTTTAATTATTGTGTGAAGAGTTTTTCGCATTCATGGGTAGTGGGTTCTAAATAAGCATGATGAGAGATTTCTTCTTAGAGCTAAAAATTTAGCACACCTTGAAAGGTACCCTCGGTTTTCTAGAAAAAAAAGAACATTAATGTGCTATTCAAATGGCGTAACATATTTGAAGTCAAGACAATGATAAAGAGGGATAATGTCATCATGAATCTTTGTAAGAAGGAAGATCAAGTGGATGACATTTTCGCTGAAGCTCTAATCACGGACATGTTGAATACTCTCACAGGATCTTAGTTGCAGAGAAGAAGATAGCATAACATTCAGGGGTCATTGATGTCTGATCAAAGAGAGGGACATGGTACCACTTTAAAGAAGCTGCTGAAAGGGTTTCATGTGTTGGGTGCTAGACAATTAATACTTTTATGCGCACTAACTTGAATATGGATGCTGATCAATTGGTTCAAAGACTCTACTCATGTACAAAGAACAATATTTTGAAGGCTGCTGAGAAAATCTTAAGTCATTTGAAGAAGATAGAGAAGCTGGTCCTATTTTATCCATCAGGAGACTTTTTGATTTGTAGTACAGGTGTTGTTAATTATGTTGGGTATCAAGATGATAGAAAGAGTACCTCAAGAGTGGATTATGTTTTGCGTTGATCTTTCATTCATGTGGAAAGGCAAGATTCAGTTTCTCTTTCATCAACTGAGGCAGTAAATGTAAAAGTGCAACTTGATGGACTCAACTTTTAAGGAAGAAGCAGCAACTTGAAGTTCACAAAAACTTGGCTGAAATAACCATGCGGATGATGGAAATGCTAAAACCTTCCTGAGTGGATCCTGCCAAAAGCAATCAACTCTTTTATGACTATGCAAAGGGATAATGTATCCTTGTTCTTCGGTTATGTATGTTTTAGCAAGTTCAGTTTCATACCTTTAGTAGGTACACACACATGGAAAAGGGGATGAAGGAAAAGGGAGTTCAGGATAGATCTAGGCAATGGCATTAAAACTACAAAGAGGGACCTGGTCCTTTCTCGAAGGTTAGCAATCTTAACATTTCTGTTTGAATTATGCATGAGAACCATCGCAATTGCCACATGTTTGTCCTTCAGTAATCTGACTGTTGTCTCATCTTTTGAGTACCAAAATGATACCTCCTTTCTCTTTCTTTATATTCCATATTTCTTTCTATTTTCCTAGAAAAATCAAGTTACCTTCCAAATATCATGGTGATTCAAAATTCACTTTTCTCTTCTATTCAACACACTATAAATTGTCATCCCCTTTATTGTTGCTGAAGAATTCTCTGATGAAAATGTTTTAAGTGTGAAGAGGGATCTGGTCCTTCATGAAAAATGAAGAAGAGGAAACGATGATGTTCAAAAAGGGACAAGTTGATAATCTGAGAAACAAAAGTTTTTTGGAGAGGAAGGTGTCAAAATTAAAATAAATAAAAAAATTAATTAAAAAAATCTTCTTGGTTCCTCAATTGTTGATCTATTCATCTCAGAGGCCTTGAGTAATTTACGTTACCAATGTTTTTGTTATGAGAAACTCAAGATGGTGTTGGAAGCTATGAGAGTTGCTCGTGTAAACTAGAATACTGAAATGGGTTGTCTAAAAGTCCATATTCTGAAATAACACTATTAGAGGGTCCAGGTGCCAAAACAAAAAGAAAAAAAAGGAAAATTGGCAGCCCTGAAAGTTTAACATACAGATTGGGCTGCACAGCACGCTAAACGTTAAGAGAAATATGAAAATATCATGCTAATCTCTATTAATTCTATCTTTCAATTCCTTCTCTCTAAGTAATCCCTTCTCTTCCTATTTCTCTATGGCAGTCCTCATAACTATTTTTGGTCATTTTTCTAGTTTCCATTTGTAATCATACTTGCAATGCTTTGATGGCTGATTTTTTTTATGGATGAAAATGGTATTGTTTCTACTGACTTGTCTCATTACTTTATGCATTTTTACTCATGCTTAGTGTTGTCCAAGTGTCTACGAATTTTCTTAAACTGTAGTTCTGTCAACTTGGTTTACTGCTTTAACCCTTTTTTATGATGTCAAAAGGGGGAAACTTGTTAAGGTAAGGTATGACATAAATGATGTTACAACTTCTTGGAGAAGTATGAGATCACTGGTGTTATCACTACTTGAAGAATACATGGATCATGCCAATAAAGGGAATCAATTTTAGCTTCTTTAAAGGAAATGGTTTTGCCCACAGGGGGAATACATGCTTGCTACCTGAAGAGGACCTGGTCCTGTCATAGGAGGAAAAAGATGTTTGTCATCATCAAAACGGTGAAAACTGCTATTTTGATATTTTAATGATTTGACAAACTTAGGGGATGATTAAACTCTAGATACCCTAATAATTCTCATTGATAGGGGGAACTGGTGAATATGTTTGTAACTATAAAAAAGAGGGATAAATCTACATTGATGTTTTGATGATTTGATAAGATTTGGGAATGATTCAACTACGGTTACCGTAAGAGTTCTTGTTGATTGGGGAACTGATGAAAATGTTTGTCATCATCAAAAAGGGGATAATGTCATATCGATGTTTTGTTGATTTGACAAACTTCGGGGATGATTAAACTACAGTTAGCCCAAGAATCTTTTTGTAAGGGGGAATTGGTGAATAAGTATGTTATCATCAAAAAAGTGGAAAATGTTAGTTCGAAGTTGATTTGAGATATTGTTTCGAACTTGATATGAAGTTTTAGATGATTTAACAAACTTATCCATCTAACACGGAACCAGATCCTTGTTATTGGAACTGCTGACAGTGAGATGAATACTAAACTCAATATAGGTTTATTTGTGTGCTATCATCAAAAAAGGGGAAAATGTTATATTCTAGGTGTTGTGATGATCCTCCTTAATGCGGGGACCTGGTCCCTGACAGAGTGCTCTCATCCAGATACAAATGGTGTACAACCGTAAAAGTTGTCATGTCAGGTGTTAGAAAAGTTTAGTGTCCTACACCAATAGAAAGAGTAGACGATATTGCATGTTTTAGTATCTCACAAATTCAGGGTCCTGGTTCCTCGCGGAGTTTTCTCCATCAGGTGCATAATGGAGTACAGTTGTAAAAGCTTTACACCGCAGAAGGTTGGTGAAGTATCAACGTACTACACCAATCAGAATGGAAGAGGGTGTTTGTCCAACGGATAATGACTCTTTATGTTTGATATTTTCAACATGACAAACTCGATATGAAATTCATTCATCCAAAGAAGGAAGTCAGTAGCAAACCTTTTCAATAACTCCCAAAGAAGTTTGTAAGGAACCTGGTCCCCGCAAGACTGCGATGTGAAAACATGAAAAGACAGTTGTCAGAAAAGTTGTCACCTCTGATGTAGTAGGTGCACAACTTTTCCAATAGCAAGACTTCAACAAATGGGATGGCCTCAACGAATTTGTGGTGAACTATATTATCTCTTTCCAACAAACTCAAATTTAAGAATTAGCAAACTCAACTTGGATTTTATCTCAAAATTCATAAGCTTGAAAACTGAAGGTCATCTTCAATTAAGAACACTGCTTATATCAACAAGGGACCAGCTAGAGTGCTAAAGAGTCTTGTTGTATTTAGAGGTTGGTGTCTTATGTGCTTACATTTTAAATCTGATCCTAATCTTTAAAGGATACAGATCTTGTATTGGTTTCTAGAAGTATAAGTCATCTAGATTTAGGTGATTTAGTGGGTAACGTTGTTGTTGGTTTGTCAAAATTTAAATCGTCCAAAGGGTGGGGTTTAGTGGGCGGTGGGGTATCCGCTTAGGAAAATCTATATTAATCGGTGAGGGTGAGTATAGCGGGTAGTGTTGTATGTACTCTGGCTCAGCTAAGTGATTTGAGGTATTAATTTTGCTTGTGAGAAGATTAGTGAAACATAGTTTGAAAAGTCCTGTTGAGACAGGTCGTGGTTTTCTTCCCTTGAGCAGGAAGGTTTCCACGTAAAGTTTCCTGTTAAATCTTTACTTTCATTACTTATTTTACTTTTCATTATTATAACTGTGCAGAGGACCTGGTTCTATCGAAACAAGTGGACGCAAATTTTTGTTACAGTTCTTGCTGAGTCAAGGAACCTGGTCCTTGACAGATAAGTGGACGCATACATTCCAACAACTTCTCAATGGGATTTGAGGTTGTGCCCTTGGATTTTTAAGTTGACTGGCCTACAATATATAATACGATAAACTAAATAAGTAAATTTCAATATATAAAACATAAATAGACAATCTCAATGGTAATTAAGATTTGTTTAGTCACAAATGAAGAGTTGGACTGTACTGATGCCGCACTCTCAGAAAGAGTTCTTGAGACCTACATCAAAATAATATTTTTAGTATTTATATTCTTAATATATATTGAAGGGAATCCTCTTATTTTGAAAACTTACTTCCGTTTCATTATTAAGTGTATATGAACCTTCTTTGTTGACTTTGTGGTGAACTTATTGCAATTGAACCTCGGATTGATTGGTTTTTATAAGAATAGGACATTTTCTAGTATTATGTCCTGTTTTTCCAAAAAATCAACATTTCTTTTTTCCCCTTTCATGACGATTTTAAAAGGGTACTATTTCCAAAATCTTATTCTTTTTTAGTTGTCTCATCATTTCCTCTCTTTCTTAGTTTTCTTGGTCTACGTGGCTGAGCTTTATATATGGGTAAAAGTGGTTGTTCACCCCAGTCTTAGACCATTGCTCAGAGCTATTAATTGGCAAATAAATGGATGATAAATCTTTATATATTGCTCAAATGTGTAACATCCATGAACATACTTTTCAGGTTCATCCTTCTTAACCCATATATTTGCGACAACATGATTACAAGGTATCCCTGTTAAGTCCCATCTCTTATAAGAACATGTTCTCTCCTTAAGTCAACAGAGAATAATCATATATTTATTTAATATTTATCAATTTATCATTGATAGCATTATTTTAACAATACATATAATAATTGTCTCACTTAAAAGATGTTTTTCAATGTTGAGTTGATAAAATCTAACCTAAAATTAGTAACGAAAAAAACATTATTGAATACTAACAATTTTTCATGTAAATAGTGTGATAAAAATTGATTTTGAATAAATATGTATATGAAATTTATTTAGTTTCTAGGCCATTAATTGAAATTTCGCTTTAGACCCCCAATTACGTAGAGCCACCCTGCTACTATCTTAGCCAAATTTTGATGGTGGAGATTGGGAAGAATGATTACTTGGTCCTGTGACATGCATGAAAATTTAAAGTAATAAACTTTAAAAGTCTAGATAGTAATGACAGAAACTAGGCATACCATGCATCCACTCCCTATGACCCTGAATTCCATATATATTCAGAGCTTTAACAAGTTCAGTGTCAGATTTCACTGGCAAACTTCCACTCTCACTTATCCAACAATATTTTGTATTAGATGTTATATCACTCTTCATATCAAATTATTGTTAAAGTTCACGTGAATTTTCTTATGCAATCAAGACACGTTAGCTTACCTCAATTAAATAGCTTCTACAAATGTAATGAGAAGAAAAACACGAATAATGAAGAACATTTTCGTAATTCAACTTTTTTATGCATAAACACATACTAATGTTGAACTAATGTTATAATTAATGTGTATTTACTTTTTTGTCAAAGTTAAGATATTGTTTGTGCACGAGGCACTTCAATGAAGGATTTGAGTACTGTCTGTGCACGAGACTTACTGGTAACATCTCGCTGCTATTTATAAGTCTAATTTTGAGTGACAACCATTCGCATGTTGAACAATATTATAACTTTGAGAATTTGTTTGTGATTCAAATGATTGTCAATCTACAACATAAGACACAAATTTAACTTTAACTGCATCACAGTGAGTTACGTTGTCAGCACGTCCTTGCATTTGATGGATAATAATATCCCTTGACCTGGTGTATCTTTGACATATCTGATGATTCTTAATGTTGCATTCATATGTCATTGTTGCATAAACTGAATTAGAGTTTGAAAGTTGAAGGCTATATCACGCCTGGTATTAAAGTGAAGTATAACAACATTTCTATCACTCTTTGATAGCTCCCTTTATCAGTAGCCAACTCATCAATTGCATCTTTGGTGTTGCTTAACTTATTGTTTCATTATATTTGATAAGTACAATTATACACCATTATCTCGAACTCCTGGATGAGCTTTCCTCAACTACATCCTTTCGAACAATTATTCAAACTAAGACTACCATATCCTCCTCCAATTTTCTACAACATTGCCAAAGACAATAAGGAAAACTCAAAACAGAAATTCAAAGACACCAGAATGATTGAAAGCAATTAATGATTACAAGCAAATGCTTAAACTAAGATGTTAGTTGGGAAAAAGCGAATGCATAAGACCTAAAGGGGTAGTAAACACATGTAAGAAGTTGGAAAGATAGTCTTTCATGAGTCATAAACTCATAGATGATTAGCCTCTCATCTCCTTCCTTGCAATGCCTGATAGTGAGATTGAGAATGAAGTTTAGTTCAGTTTGCCACATCAGATATGAAATTATGGCAATTTTAGTTTATATCGTCTATGGAGGTATGCTCAAGAGAAGAAATTTGAGTCAACTAAGGAACTCAATTCCAAGGATGATTGACTTTACCGAAACATGACTTTATAATTTAGTCTCTTTTTTCGTATTTGAAGTAGAGAAATGGTTAGAAAAAAAAGGTAGATAAGAAAGAAAAAATGCTCTTTTTTTATTGTAAATGTGACAATGATGAAATATCAATTCAATAATTTTGTGTATTTATGATCTTGTGTATGAGTATGAATTTTAAATTATGAATTTTAGAATTGAGAACAAACACAAAGCTTGTTAAAAATAAATAAGAAAACTAAGACATATATCGATTATCCACATTGTAATATCCTTCCTCACTTTCCTTTTCAATAACAATTAAAAATATTGTTAAAAAAATCATACGAAAAAAAATAAAATCATTCAACATTCAATGAGCAAATAAATAGAGTTAACCCATCTAACCGGTATTTAAATAATTTGAATCATATTTTGTGGTATCTTAATCTTCATTCCTTTTTTGGACAATTGTTGAGGAAAAATCCTCTCAGGGCTACGTATATTCATTCAAAATTTCATAGTAAATGGATAATTGAGAAAAAGAATAAGAAAACAAAAAAGTAATTTAGAAATGAAAAGAACAAATAAACTAACTTGAAGAATTGTTCGGGCTTTTGGCTGAAAGGCGGATAAATAGGAAAGTTGGGCGGTAATTGGAGAAAGTAAAAAATATTAGGGCATAGAAAAATGGATTTTGGGTGACCTGTTCAAATAGAATGAAAGACAAAGTTTATGAGGATCAGGCACGCCCACGCACACGCACGCACACATCCACGCGTACACGCACACACACAAAATAACCAGGTAGGTCATGATCGACAGGCCTGCCTGGTAGCTGCACTATTTTTCCTATTTTGATGGTTATTTTTTTTAAATTTGCGTGTCTTGTTTTTTAATTTTGTAAATATTTAAAAATTAAGTAATATATACTATAAATAATGATAATTACCAACTTTAAATAGTTGTAAAAAATATGTAAAAAATTCGACTGATTCATTAAATTAATATATCTATGTCAAATAAAATGGGATAAAAGAAGTAACATGTATTATATAATTTGAAAACTACATAGAAAGTATTATAAATCTCAATTATTAACAACATTTGATTGACTTTTGAAATTCTATTTTTGCTACATATATCGGGATAAGAGAAGTAACATGTACTATTAAACTTTTTCGAAGACTAGTACACTGATGATGATGATTTTGTTGTGCCTCCGCATATGATAATTAGATAGAGAGTTTCGAGAAGAAAGATGACAATTTTAGTTTGTATCGTCTATGGAGGGATGCTCAAGAGAAGGAATTTGAGTCAACTAAAGGACTCAATTCTAAGGATGATTGATTTTACCGAAACATTACAGTATAATTTAGTCTTTTTTTTCGTATTGAAAGCAGAGAAATGGTTAGGAAAAAACGGTAGATAGAAAAGAAAAAAAAAATGTTCATTTTTTTCATTGTCAATGTGACACAAATTGAATATCAATTCAATAACTTTGTGTATTTATGATTTTCTGTATGAGTACGAATTTTAAATTAAAAATGTTAGAACTGAGATCAAACACAAAGCTTGTTAAAAAAAAGTGAACACTTATAAAATGGAAAAAGACTATATACGATATTAAGGAGAATTTTAGTAGTTAAGTTGGTTGACTACCTGAAAACTGTTGACAATAGTTCGATTACCCACATTGTAATCTCCTTCCTTATTTTCCTTTTCAATAAAAATTAAAAAATATTGTTAAAATAAATCATACAAAGAAAAATAAATCATTCAACATTGAATGAGCAAATGAATAGACTTACCCCATTTAACTAGTATATAAATAATTTGAATAATATTTTTCATATCTTCATCTTCATTCCTTTTCTGGAAAATTGTTGAGGAAAATTTCTCTCAGGTTTATTTATACTCATTCAAAATTCATAGTAACTGAATAACTGAGAATAAGAAGAAGAAAATGAAATAAGGAAAAGCAAACTGACTTAAAAAGTTGATCGAAATTTTGGCTTAAAGGAGGAGAAACAGAAAAGTTGGGCGTCAATTGGATAAAGTAAAATAAATTAGGGCTTAGAAAAAAAGAATATTGGGTGACCTATTTAAAAAGAATGAAAGCCAAAGTTTACGAGGATCACACACACATGTGCATGCGCGCACATTCACACGCTTAAGCGCACACACACGATAACCACGTAGGTCATTAAATATTTAAAAATTATATAATACATACTATAAATAATTATAATTACCAACTTAAAATACTTGTAAAAAATGTATGAAAAAATTGATTGATTTGATAAAATTAATATATCTATATCAAATAAAATTTGATAAAAGAAGTAACATGTATTATTCAATTTTAAATCTAAGTAGAAAGTATTGTAAATCTCAATAATTAACAATATTTTATTGACTTTTGAAAATTTATTTGGGCTACATACAACGGGATAAGAGAATTAACATATATTATTAAACTTTTTCGAAGACGAGTACACTTATAACGATGATGTTGTTGTGCTTCACCATATGATAGTTAGATAGATAGTTTCCAGAAGAATGATGATAGTTTTCATTTGTATCGTCTAGGGAGTGATGCTTAAGAGAAAGAATTTTGAGTCAACTAAGGGATCGAATTCTAAGGATAATTGCTTATACCGAAACATGACATTATAATTTAGTCTCTATTTTTGTATTAGAAGCGGTGAAATGGTTAGGAAAAAAATGGAAATAGAAAAGAAAAAAATGTTCTTTTATTTTTCATTGTAAATGTAACAATGATGTAATATCAATTCAATAACTTTGTGTATTTATGATTATGTGTATGAGTACGAATTTTAAATTAAGAATTATATAATTGAGATCAAACCAAAGCTTGTTAAAACCAAAAAAGAAAACTAAGACTTACAAAATGGAAAAAGATTAAACATACTGTATTAAGGGAAATTTGAGTAGTTATGTTGGTTGACTACCTTAAAAATTATTGAAGAGAGTTCGATTCCCCACATTGTAATCTCCTTCCTCATTTTCCTTTTCAATAACAATTAAAAAATATTGTTGTAATAAATCATACAAAGAAAAATCAAATTATACAACATTTATTGAAAAAACGGACAAGGGCCTATAATACCCTTAATGTATTCAAAATGGTACAAAATTACCCTTCATCCACCTATTGGCTCCAAAATGCCCTTTTCATCCACCTATTGGCTCCAAAATACCCTTGTCATCCATCTTTGAGTTCAAAATTGACCACTTTTTTTAATTGTTTTAAAATTAAACTCTTTAAATATTTTTTAAAATACTTGGCATTTAACTATTGATTATAATTATAATTTATTAATATAATTTATAAACCAACCCACTACTCACTCATTACTAATTAAACCTCACCCAATTAATAATCCAATTATAACATCAAAATCGTCATAAACACACTAAAAGACGATGAAATTATAGATTCCTTAAAATGACATTCAAAATTATTCGAGTCTGAATCGAAGCCCCAATTAAATTTAAGTTGAGCAGCTTATTAGGAGGACACTTTCTTTTAAAATTGAATTAGAAATTTATGATTAAAGGTAAAGAACTAATACATCCCAAATTAATTAATTCACTTTTTTTAAATATAATTTTATAAATATTTATGATTTGTTTTAAAACCTTTAATATATTATTTTTAAAAAAAGTTACCTATGAAGTAACATCACATAATTGAGACGTAGAAATAATTAAAATGAACATAGTCAGACATTTAAGTTTATCGGTGATTCTTATAGCTACTTGAATGTATGATAATTTACCTCTATAATTTTTAAAAACACTAAATTGACAGTAGCTTGCATTAATAATGTGACGGATTCGTTAATTTAGAGGTATTTGATTAGTAATGGGGTGGGTAGTGGATTGATTCATAAACTATACTAATAAGTTAAATTATAACAAAAAGTTGAGCGTCACGTATTTTAAAAAATATTTAAATAGTTTAAATATAAAACCGTTAAATAAGTGGTCAATTTTGAACCAAAAGGTGGATGTCAAGGGTATTTTGGACCCAATAGGTGGGTGGGAAGGGTATTTTGGAGCCAATAGATGGATGGAGGGTAATTTTGTACCGTTTCCAATACTTTAAGGGTATTTTAGGCCCTTTTCCATTGAAAAAATAAATAGAGTTACCCCATTTAATCGGTATTTAAATAATTAGAATCATATTTTGTTATATCTTCATCTTCATTCCTTTTATACACAATTGTTGAGGAAACATCTTCTTAGAGTTACGTATATTCATACAAAATTTCATAGTAAATGGATATATGAGAAAAAGAAGAAGAAAATGAAAAAAGAATTCAGAAATGACAAAAACAAGCAAACTGACTTGAAGGTTGTTAGGGCTTTTGGTAGAAAGGGCGAGAAAATAGTAAAGTTTGGTGGCAATAGGAGAAAGTAAAAAAAAATTAGGGCTTAGAAAAAAGGAATATTGGGTGACCTGTTTAAATAGAATGAAAGGCAAAGTGTACAACGATCACGCACACACGCACGAACACGCACTCGTGTGCACACATCTAGACGCGCACTCACTTATATGTGACGCGCACTCACACAAAACAACCAGTTAGGTCATGATCGATATGCCTGCCTGACAACTGCAGTATTTTTCTTTTTTGATGGTTTTTTTGTTTAATTTGTTTCTCTAGTTTATTAATTTTTTAAATATTTAAAAATTATGTATGTACACTATAAATAATGATAATTACCAACTTAAATTACTTATAAATAATATATACAACATTCAATTGATTCATAAGATTAATATATCTATATCAAATAAAATGGGATAAAAGAAGTAACATGTATTATTTGATTTGAAAGCTATGTAGAAAGTATTGCCATACTCAATAATTAACAACATTTGATTGACTTTTGAAATTCTATTTGTGCTACATACATTGGCATAAGATAAGTAACATATATTATTAAACTTTTTCGAAGACGAGTACACTCATGATGATCATGTTGTTGTGCCTACACATATGATAATTAAATAGAGAGTTTTGAGAAGAATGATGACAATTTTAGTTTGTATCATCTATGGAGGGATGCTTAAGATAAGGAATTTTAGTCAACTAATAGACTCAATTCTAAGGATGATTGATTTTGCCGAAACATAACTTTATAATTTAGTCTCTTTTTTCGCATTAGAATTTTCTTGTAAATGTGACACTAATGGAATATCAACTGAATAACTCTGCATATTTATGATTTTGTGTATGAGTGTAATTTTTAAATTAAGAAATTTGGAATTGAGATCAAACAGAAAGCTTGATAAAAAAAAAGAAACGAAGACATATAAAACAGGAAAAGACTAACATACGGTATTATGGAGATTTTTGTAGTAATGTTGGTTGACTACCTGAAAAATTGTTGACGAGAGTTTGATTCCCCACATTGTAATCTCCTTCCTCATTTACCTTTTCAATAACAATTAAAAAATATTGTTAAAATAAATCATACAAAGAAAAATAAAATAATTCAACATTCAATGAGCAAATAAATAGATTTACCATATTTAGCCGGTATATAAATAATTTGAAACATATTTGTAATATCTTCATCTTCATTCCTTTTCTGGACAACTGTTGAGGAAACAAACTGTTAAGGAAAAATGTTCTCAGGTTTATGTATATTCATTCAATATTTCATAGTAAATGGATAACTCAGAAAAAAGAAGAAGAAAATGAAAAAATGAAATTCAGAAATGACAAGAACAAGCGAACTGACTTGAAGAGTTGTTTGGGCTTTTGGCAAATGGGGGGGGGGGGGGGAATAGGAAAGTTGTGCGGCAATTGGAGAAAGTAAAAAAATTAGGGCTTACAAAAAAGGAATATTGGGTGACCTGCTTAAATATAATGAAAGACCAAGTTTACGAGTATCACAAATGATGCGCACGCTCGCACACACACACGCCTAAGAGCGCACACACATGATAACCAGGTAGGTCATTATCGACATAACTGCCTTGCAAGTGCACTATATTTCCTTTTTTTATGGGTATTTTGTTTTAGTTTTTTATTCTTATTTTGTTTAATTTTATTAATATTTAAAAATTATATAATCAATACTATAAATAATGATAATTACCAACTTACAATACTTGTAAAAAATGTACGAAATATTCGATTGATTCATAAAATTAATATATCTACATCAAATAAAATTGAATAAAAGAAGCAACATGTATTATTTAATTTGAAAACTACGTAGAAAGTATTCTAAATCTCAACAATTAACAATATTTGATTGACTTTTGAAATTCTATTTGTGCTACATACATCGGGATAACAGAATTAACATATATTATTAAAAAATTTTGGATGACGAGTACACTGATGATGATGATGTTGTTGTTCTTCCCCATATGATACTTAGGTAGATAATTTTGAGAAGAATGATGACATTTTTCGTTTGTATCATCTATGGACGGATGCTCAAGAGAAGGAATTTGATTAAACTAAGGGACTGAATTTTAAGGATGATTGATTTTACTGCAATATGAAATTATAATTTAATCTATCTATTCGTATTAGAAGCAGTGAAATGGTTAGGAAAAACTGTAGACAAAAATGTGGCACTAATGAAATATCAATTCAATAACTTTGTGTATTTATGATTTTGTGTGTTACGAATTTTGAAAGACTTTTAAGACTGAGATAAAAAATAAAACTTGTTAAAAATAAATAAGAATTCGTAGACATATAAAATTGGGAAAATACTAAACGTTCCGTATTAAGGAGAATTTTAGTATTTAAGTTGGTTGACTACGTGAAAAATTATTGACGAGAGTTCGATTCCCCCACAATGTATTCTTTCCTCATTTTCCTTTTAAACAACAATTAAAATTTATTGTTAAAATGATCATACAAAGAAAAATCAAATCATTCAACATTCAATGGAAAATAAATAGAGTTACCCTATTTAACCATTATTTAAATAATTTAAATTATATTTTGTGAAATCATTATTTTCATTCCTTTTCTGGACAATTGTTGAGGAAACATCAACTGATGGTAACGTATATTCATTCAAATTTCATAGTAAATGGATAGCTGAGAAAAAAGAAGAAGAAAATCTAAGAAGAAATTTAGAAATGACAAGAACAACTGAACTCACTTGAAGAATTGTTCAGGCTTTTGGCTGAAAGGGGGAGAAAAGAAAAGTTGGGTGGCAATTGAAGAAAGTAAAAAAAAATAGGGCTTAGAAAAAATTAATATTGGGTGACCTGGTTAAATAAAATAAAAGACAAATTTTACGAGGATCAGGCACTCAAACACGCACTCACACATCCACATGCGCGTGCACTCGTTTACCGCACACACACGCACGTATGCACACGCACACGCGCGCGCACATGCGTGAGTGCACACGCACACACGTTCACATGCACACGTGCGCACACACGCACACACGACACCCTCCCTGCACACATAATTACTGTCATTCTGAAAAGGACATTTGACAATCTAAACAACGTTTGTATCACACAAAATTGTAAGAAATAGGAACAAAATATTAGTGAGGAAAGAGCTACCCCGCGAAGAGCTTTTTGAACTCAATGTTTTATTTGTTATAACTTGCTTGAGTCAATGTTTGTGACATGAACACTTGGGGCATGTATATTACAAAACCCTGTAAGGAAAAATGATCAACTTAGAAGTTTTGCCTAACTTTGAGTGCAATAAATAAAAATGTCAAGCTTTTGTGGAATTGTTGGATTTAAAAAGAAGTGTGAATAGAAAATAAAGAGTTGTGACTTTTATGAAGAGTTGCGACTTTTATGAAATGTTGCGACTTTTATAAAAAGTTGTGATTTTTATGAAAAATTGTGACTTTTATGAAAAGTTATGACTTTTATTGAAAGTTGTGACTTTTATGAAAGGTGACGACCTTTCTAAAAGATTGTGACTTTTCAAAAGGTTAGTGACCTTTTCGGTAAGACACAATAAGAACCTTTTCGCACTACCCTTTGTTTTCTATAATTTGAGGGATTTCCTCTCATTTTAATATAAAATTTATGGACTTCTTATTTAACTACTAAATCTAGTATTCTAAATGTACTTTATTGCCGTTGAGTGGTTCGCTGACACTGGAGTTTTTGGTATCTATACTCTGGTGATTGTGATCATTTTACCCTTGGAGGTCATATTACAAATCAAACGTCCGATACTAGAGGGGAATAATTTCTTTAAGGGGACACTGTGAGTTCAATCGACTTGATGTTTTTCCTATTAAAAATTTTCAAGATTCTGGTACGTGTTTTACAAATTTTAGATTTGTGAATTAATTTCAGTTCTTCTATTCTTTTGTTCTTCACTGGTTCATTAAACTTGGTAACTTCATGTTTATGCAAAGTTTTTTGGAATCAGTAAGATTATTTAGACACATTAACAATAATTCTTCTTTAAGAAAAATATTTCGTATTTTTTTTAAAAAATCCGTTTCAAAATCTGATTTCGCTACTACTTTTAATTTTCTAGTTGTGAAAATGTTCTTGAACTTTGTTGTCTTAAAAAGTTGTTCAAAGTTTTCTTGTAAGTATGTTTGAAATACAAGATGAACAATAATAACCAGTTAGGTCATGATCAACATGCGTGCCTTACAACTGCATTATATTTTTTTAATGGTTTTTATGATTTTATTTGTTTGTCTTGTTTTTTAATTTTGTAAATATTTGAAAAATATGTAATATGTACTTTAAATAATGATAATTACTTAAAATACTTTTAATAAATATATCAAAATTTTGATTGATTCATAAAATCAATATATCTATGTCAAAATAAAATGAGATAAAAGAAGTAACATGTATTATTTAATTTGAAAACTTCATAGAAAGTATTGTAGATCTCAATTATTAACAAAATTTGAGTGCTTTTGAAATTCTATTTATGCTACATACATCGGTATAAGAGAAGTAACATATATTATTAAAATTTTACATAAAAAGTACAATTAATATAATAATAAAAAAAGTAACATCTGTTCTAATATTTCATTTGAAAACTACGTAGAAACTATTGTAAATCTCAATATTTAACAATATTTGATTGACTCTTGAAATTCTATCTGTGCTACATACATTGGGATAAGAGAAGTAATATATATTATTTAAAAAAACATAAAAATACTATAAAATACAATAATTAAAAACTTAAAATATTTAAAGCCAATTTAATTGACTAAGTAAATTCTATCGATGCCATTTAAAGGGAGACAAAGAAAAATAGATATTGAGTCCGTGCTAACACAAACAATTGTGACTAGTGTTATAGCTAAGGCGTCATGTTTACTCACATGAGATAATCTGTATTTTTGAGTTAAATTTATATATTGATTAGGTTTTGTGGATTAATATAAATACTTCAACTGAAAATTTAGACTAAACAAAAAACTCTTTTGAAAAAAACATTATATTAAGGCTTAAAATTTTGTAAAAATTAGAAAAATCACAAAAAAATTAGCGTAAATGGTATGATATATCCCACAATTTTCCATATGGAGTTGATGCCTTTGTTATGAATGTGATTCATATATACCCTTATCATTATAAAAAAAAAAACCACATATACCCACTACCGTTACAAAATGAGCTCACATATACCCTTCATTTAACATAAATGAATGTAGCATCTCGAATTCAAGATAAACTTAGGTTAAGCTAACAAAAACAAGAAAAATCAAATTTGGAAATAAGTAAGGAAATCTGGAAAATTTCCATATTTCAAAAGTGAGTTTTGTTAATTTTCAAACAGCCATAATTTCATGCTCAGGAGGAGTTTGAGTGAGTTCTTTATATGAAATATCGTCGGAAGATATTTTCAATGACGCCAAGTTTACAAATTTCGAGGTCGTATGAGGGAGATATGACTTTCGGATGTTGGATTGTTGAGAAGGGAAAGTTACATATCCGAAGTTGTTAAGGGTGTTTTGGTCTTTTCCTAAGTTAATTATTAAATTCATTTTAGGGGCAATATGTTGGGGTCTAGACTAATCCAATTAAGTTTACTTACTTAACAAATAAGCTAGGGTTGTGAAAGAAAGTAGAAAAGAGGAGAAGCGAGAAGAACAAGCAAGAATGCCAAGAATTCGATCATGGATTTCGTTCGGGGGTGATCCCTAACAAGTTATGTGAGATCGTTAGGTGTTCTGTACTTTCACCCACACTCCAATTTGATTCATTACTAAAATTTATAGTTAATTGAAAGGAAATCTTGATGTTTTTGAGGAAAAGTTTGATGTTCTTTTCAGTCGAATTAATGTTGAGCTTTGTCAGTTTTAATTCATTTTCTTGACTGTTCTTAGGTTTAAAATATTGGATAATAAGTTATTTAGGTATAATAAGTGCTTGGGGTAGGATCCATGAGAATTTTAGAATGTTTAGAGATAAAAAAAGAAGAAGAATGTTGGAAAAACCCGTAGGAGAGATGCTGGGGCGCCGCGCCTCAGGACAGAGTCTTTTCATCAGGCTCTGGTACGCCGCTCCTCTCTGAGCGCCTGAGGACAACCTCTGTCCATCATGCTATGGCGCTTCGCGACTCTTAGAGCGCCAGGACCTCTGAAGACCCCGTTCTTTTCCTATCTCTTCATATTAGTTCCTACGTGATGTACCCTTCAATCATAGATATTTCCAACACTCTAGAGTACATCTTAACATCATGAATTATCTATAAACATGACCTCGTTATCCTTGAATCCATAATCCAATTCAAGGGAAGCTAACTTCAAAGTCAAAGAAGTTAAGGGTCAAAGTTTAAAAGTTCAGAAGTAAGTCAAAAGTAAGTTCTTAAAGTTTTTAAAGAGTCTTAAATAATTATTTTTACTTTCTTTTAAGGATGAAGTTACAAGTTGAGTAAACACCAAGAGTTGAGTTCATTTCTCAAAAGCTATAAGGGAACTAAGTATTCCCTAAGGCTTAAGTTTCAAGTTAAGAAAGAGCAAGAGCCGATTTCATTTCTTGAAAGCTCTAAGGGAACTAAGTATTCCCTAAACGTTTACAAATGTTTCACATCGAGTAAAAAGGGAACTAAGAGTTCAAAAAGAGTTTTATACTAAAAGGGAATATTGATCCCAAAAGGAGCTTTTGAAGCTAAAGGGTTCAACAAATTATCTCAACCAAAAGAAAAGAAAGATTTATTAAAGTATGAGCTAAAGTATGTTTTCGAAGTAGTATTGCGCAACAATATGGGGATGAGAGTTAATATAAACTCAAGTCTCCATGTAAACCATGAAGCCATCATGGGATTTGATGGATAATACTTTTTTAGATGATCACACAAGTTTATCTTGTGGATCCACTAATAAAAGTAAGGTCTTATACCGTTGGCAAGGTATAGGAAATTTTTAGAAGCGTGGGAAAGATGATTTATCACCATTTAGGCTCATAGTGGTGGTTGTCGGTTGGAGAATCTCCAACCAAAGTTATATTGCTTTCGTATATAAGTAAAGTTGAGTTTATTATTGTTTTATCTTTAATGGACTAAGAGTTTACACTGTTTCATAAGTTTTTTTATATATATATTGTGTTTGTTCTTATTGCTTTATGTTGAGTTATTATCTTATAGTTGAGAAGAGCCAAGGTAAGTTTATCCTCACTCCACTTCAAGCTTAGCCTTGTTCTAAGCATTCCAACTCGCTTACTCGTACATTCAATGTACCGATACTAGTTGGCCTGCATCATTTTATGATATAGACGCAGGTATCCAAAAACATCACGCAACGCTTCGTTGATCCTGACCGAGCTCCAGAGTCAGTGGTGAGCCTCCTCGCACTATGGGGAAGATTATTTTCATTGCTTTACTAGTTCATCTTTTAGGATGTTGTGGGGTATGTCCCAATATCCCTCTTCAGTTAGTTTAGAGGCTTTGTAGACAGAAGTATTTTAGTTTAAATTATTTTCCTTGTTGGGACTCAAGTGCCCTTTTCCTTTTGTCCAAAGTTTATGAAGTATTTGTTTCGAACATGTTTTATTTCTTTAGTACGTTGAATTTAGTCTTCCATTGAGTTAAGTTTAAAAGGCCAAGGGTTCGCTTGAAAACTAGCATAGTCTTCAAGTGCCGGTTTCGCTAAGGGCTTAGGCTCAGGGCATGACAAACTTTGTATCAATGAATAGTGTTGAAGAGTCCCAGGGAGTGTATGAACTTGTGTCTGTACAGTCATAGTCATCGCTGTGAAGTACGCCACATCTATGATTAGGAGGCTACGACATTTAGGAATGTTTCACTTATTTCATTTTATTTCGTGCGAAGAGCTTATCTCTAAAATTATATCTCTCTAATTCGTGCTTACACATATTTTCAGATCATCATGCCTCTAAGAAGAACAACCAGAGTTCATCCACAAAGAAATGTTAAGGAACAAGAGGTCACTAATGCATCAGAGGTGCAACCCCAAGGAGAGGTTCTTAATGATGAATTTTGAGAAGCTATCCGGATGTTGAGTAAGGTTGTGACTAACCAGGTTGGGCAACAGAGAGGTGCTCGACAAGAAGAGGCTGATACTTGAAGAGTTCGTGAGTTCCTTAGGATGAATCCTCAGCACTACAGAAGAACTGAAAAACTTTGTGGAAGAGTTGAAGAATTTATTTGAAGTGATGCATGTGGTCGATGTGGAGAGGGTTGAATTGGTTGCATATCAAACGAAGGGTGTGGCCAGAACTTGTTTTGATCATTGGGAAGAAGGTAGAGCCGAGGATGCACAACACCCAGGTTGGGCTTGCTTCAAAGAAGCCTTCTTGGAGAGGTTCTTTCCTCGCTAACTGAAGGAAGCCAAGTTGAGGAGTTACTTACATGAAACAAAACTCCGTGAGGGTACATGAGTGAGGGATGAAGTTCACCCATCTATCTCACAATGCTCTAGAGATGGTGAAAGACGTGAGGAGCAGAATGAGTATATTTGTTGCAGGGTTGGGTCGTGCTTCAAGTAAGAAAGGTAGGGCTTCTTGTTGATAGGAGACATGAACATATCAAGGCTGATGGTGTATGTTCAACAATTTGAAGAAGAGAAGGTGAAGGATAGAGGAGAGTACCGAAACAAAAAGGCAAAGACTGGGAATGAGTTTAGCCAATAGAAAGGTGGTACAAGTCGACCACAATTCAACATATCAAAGGGGTATGCGCCATCATCTTCTAGTGAACCTGCACCGAGAAACAGAGGTGAGAATAGTGGTCATATCTGGCAAAACTGCAAGCCTAGACCGGCCGAATCTCAAGGTTGTGTGGCATAAAGAAATAATGGGATTTTTTGGGTGTGGTAAATGTGGTAGGTACCACCCTGGAAGATGTCGTGATAGTCAGACAAGTTGCTTTGAAGGTGGTCAAGAGGGTCACTTTTTTAAAAAAGTGCCCTAATAACAAGCAAGGTGGTGGAAATCTGGGCAATACATCCCAATCTTCATCAGTTGCTTCACCAAGCAGGGCAGCACCTGGAGGAGCCACTTCTGGTACTGGCAGAGGGGCAAATCTCCTCTATGCAATCACTAGCCGCCAAGAGCAAGAGAACTCTCCAGATGTTGTAGCGGGTATGATCAAAGTCGTTGGTTTTGATGTTTATTCTTTATTAGACCCAGGATCAAGTTTATTCTTTGTAACTCTTATGTTGCAAATCAGTTTGAAATTCTTCCTGAAAATCTTTATAAACCCTTGTGTGTTTCTACACCTGTTGGTGAATCCATAATAGCATAAATAGTCTATTATGATTGTCCTATTTTTGTCAGTCACAAGAGTACTTGGGATGATTCAATAGAGTTAGACATGGTAGATTTTGATGTCATTGTAGGTATGGACTGGCTTCAAGCATGTTATGCATCAATAGATCGCAGAACTCGAGTTGTCAAGTTTCAGATTCCAAATGAGCCAGTCATAGAGTGGCTTAGTAGTTCAGCAGTTCCTAAGGGTCGTTTCATTTCGTACCTTAAGGCAAGAAAATTAGTTTTTAAGAGATGTATGCATCACTTAGTCTGAGTTAATGACTCTGGTGTTGAGGTACCTTCCCTTCAGTCAGTTCCTATAGTTAGTGAGTTTCAGCAACTCTTTCATGATGATCTACCCAGAGTCCCTCCTGAAAGAGAGATAGACTTAGGCATAGACGTCATCCCAAATAGTCATTCCATCTCTATTCCACCATACAAAATGGCATCAATAGATTTAAAAGATAAAAAACAGTTGAAAGATATGTTAGATAAAGGTTTCATTCGACCAAGTCTGTCTCCTTGAGCGCCCTGGTCTTGTTTGTTACGAAGAAAGATGGGTCCCTTAGGATGTGTATAGATTACTGTCAGTTGAATAAGGTGACCATCAAGAACAAATATACTCTTCCAAGGATAGATGATCTTTTCAATCAACTTTAGGTGATTCTTTCTTTTTCAAATTGACCTCAGTTCAGGCTATCATCAGTTGAAGTTTAGGAAATGTGATATTCCCAAGATAACTTTTAGAACAAGGTATGGGCATTATAAATTTTTGGCTATGTCCTTTTGTTTGACTAATGCACATCCAACGTTCATGGACCTTATGAAAAGAGTCTTCAAAAGTTATTTTGATCTGTTTGTCATCGTCATCATTGATGATTTACTTATTTATTAGAGTAATGAATAAAATCATGCTATTGACCTTAGGAGTATTTTTAGACTTTGAAAGATAAAGAGCTATTTAACAAGTTCTCAGAGTGCGAGTTTTGGCTTAATTTTGTGGCATTCTTAGGCAAAAAATTGTTTCTGGTTAAGGTATTAGAGTTGACACTTAGGAGATTGAAGCAGTTCAGAGTTGTCCCAGACCTACATCTTTGACAGATATAAGGAGTTTCTTGGGCTTGGCTGGATATTGAGGAGATTTGTTAAAGGACTCTCATCTATATCTTCTCCTTTGACAAGGTAAACTCAGAAGACTGTCAAGTTTCAATGGTCTGAAGCTTGTGAGAAAAGCTTTAAGGAGTTGAAAAAGAGATTGACTACCGCCCCGGTTTTGACCTTACTAGAGGGTACTCAAGGTTTCGTGGTGTATTATGATGCATCAAGTGTTGGCTTGGGTTGTTTATTATTGTAGAATGTTAATGAGAAGAATTATCCAACTCATGACTTAGAATTGGCTGCAGTAGTGTTTGCTTGGAAAAATGGCATCACTATTTGTATGGAGTTCATGTGGATATATTCATTAATCACAAGAGTCTCCAATATGTGTTCACTCAGAAAGAAGTAAACCCCAGACAGAGAATGTGGTTGGAATAACTCACGGATTATGACATGAGTAATGTGGTTGTTGATGCCTTAAGCAGGTTGTCCATGGGAAGTACTTTCCATGTCGAAGAAGAAAAGAAAAAGTTAGCAAAATATGTGTAAAGACTTGCACTTTTGGGAGTCAGACTTATGAATTCCACAAAAGGAGGCATAGTGGTGATCAATGATGATGAGTCATCATTAGTGTTAGAGGTGAAAGAGAAACAATACCAATACCCTATCTTTCTTGATTTTAAAGAAAGTGTCCATAGCCAAAGAGTATTATCTTTCGAATAAGGGGGAGATGGTGTGCTGAAATACCAAGGCAGATTATGTGTACCTAAAGTGGATGGACTTCAAGAGAGGATCTTGGAGGAGGATCATAGCTCCAAATATTCCATTCATCCGGGTTCAACCAAAATGTTTCGTGATTTGAAGGAGGTATATCGATGGAAAGTCATGAAGAGAGATATTGTTGAATTTGTTTCCAAGTTTTCGAATTTGTCAGCAAGTGAAAGTGAAACACCAAGGTCCTGGAGGTTTAACTCATAGAACTTCCAAAATGGAACTGGGATATGAATAATATGGACTTCATCAAAGGTTGCCAAGATCACGAAGACAACATGATTATATATGGGTAATTGTCGACAGAATGACAAATTCAGCCCATTTCTTGCCAGTAAATACTACCTATTTGGCCGAGGATTATGCTTATTTTTACCTTCAAAAATTTGTAAGACTACATGGAGTTCAAGTCTTCATTATTTCAAATAGGATTGCACAATTTACTGCACAATTCTGAAAATCTTTCCAAAATGAATTGGATTCAAGGGTGTATTTGAGTACTGATTTTCATACACATATTGTGTATAGATATACATTCCTCAGACGACATGTTGAGAGATTTAGTGATCGACTTCAAGGGAAATTGGGATGATCACATACCTCGAATTGAGTTTTCTTACAACAATAGTTATCATTCGACCATCAAAATGGCTCCATATGAAGCTCTTTGTAGAGAAGGTGTAGATCTCCTATTGGGTGGTTCAAAGTTGGGGAAGCAGGGTTAATAGAACCAGATTTAATTCACCAAGCTATGGAGAAGGTGAAAGTAATTCAACAAAGGTTGAATAAAGCGCATAGTCGCCAAATCCTACACACACGTTAAATGAAGGCATTAGAGTTTGACGTAGATGATTGGGTGTATCTTAAGGTTTCACCTATGAAGGACGTTATAATTTTTGTAAAAAGTAGAAACTTAGTCCCCGTTATATTAGACCTGATAGGATCTCCAAAAAGTGGAAAATACGGCTTATGAGTTGGACCTACCACAAGAGTTAGCAGCGGTCCATCCGATATTCCATATTTCTATGTTGAAGAAGTTCTTGGGTGATCCTTCATTGATAGTACCAACGGAGAATTTTGGGATACTGGATAACCTATCCTATGAAGAAGTTCTGTTTCAAATTTTGGATCAGCAAGTTCGCAAGTTGAGGACATAAGAAGTTGCTTCAGTCAAGGTCTTTTGGAGGAACCAATTTGTTGAAGAAGCGATTTGGGAAGCAGAGTAGGATATGAAAAAGAGATATCCACATCTCTTTGAACCCGAATAGAATGCAGATCAAGGTTATAGATTTTCTTCTTAGCACTTTACAAGGTTTCATATAAACATGTTATTACTTGTTTTGGATTGTTGAGTGTTGAAATGATGTTACTACTCTTAGCTTAGTGAAATAATTCTCATTCGAGGACTAATGTTTCCAAGGGGGATATACTGTAACATATCATAACTTAAATTAAGTAAGGTTAAGCCAAGTTAATCAAGAATAAACTAATTTGTAAAAATTTTTGGAAATCTGGAATATTTCCAGATTTCAAAAGTTATTCTTGTTCATTTTCAAATGGCTATAATTGATGGAAAACTCGTCGGAAGATCTTTCAAAAAAACGCCAAGTTTGCAAATTTTGAGGTCGTATGAGAAAGATATGAATTTCGTAAGTTGGGTTGTTGAGCAGGGAAAAGTTGCTAATCCGGATTTGTAAAGGGTGTTTCAGTCTTTTCCTGAATTAATTATTATTTTCGTTTTTTGTTTTAAGTTAGGGTATAAAATGATCTCAATCAGTTTTACCATTTCGAAAATAGGCTAGGGCTTTAGAAAGAGGAGAAAAGAGGAGAAAAAAGAAGAAGACACAAGAACGCCACGATTTCAATTCGTGGATTTCGTCGGGGGTGATCCCTAACAAGGTATGCGAGATCATTCGGTGTGGGTTCTATTACCCACCCTCTAACTTGATTATTCGCAGAAACTTAGAGTTAATTGGTTATAAACCTTGAAATTTTGACAAAAAGTTTGAAGTTCTTGTTAGTTGATTTTTGTTGATCTCTATTAGTTTTAATCCATATTTCTGCACTGTTTTCAGGTCTAAACTATTCGGTGATGAGTTATTTAGGGATCCTAAGTGTTTGGGGGATCGATGGGTGTTTGGGAAGGTTTAGAAAATAAAATTGAAGAAGAAAGTCGAAAAACCCGTCTGTTTGGGCATTGTGGAGCCGCGCCTCCAAAGCCCCTCAGGACAGAGTCTGTCCGCTAGGATCTGGCCCGCCGCACCAGCCAGTGTGCCTGAGGACAACCTCTTTCCATCATGCTCTTGCTCTCCGCGCCCCTTAGAGCGCCCTGACCCCCTGGACCCCGTATTTTTCCTATCTTTTCGTATTAGTTCCTAAGTGATGTACCCTTCATTCTTAGTTGTTTCCAATACTCTGGAGTACATCTAAACATTGTGAAATCATCCATCGACATGATATCATGATCCTTTAACTCATAATCCAATTCAAGGTAAGTAATAACATGAATTAAGTAAGCTAGACCAAGGGTTCGCTCGGGGACCAGCAATGGTCTTCAAGTGCGAGTTTCGACCAGGGTGTAGGCTCGGGGCCTGACAGTGTTTTTGTTTGCAAAAATCTTATGTTTGTGTTATTGGAGAAGAGACTAAATTAAAATTTACACAAACCCTTGGGATAAGGTCAGTGGATGAAGGCCTATTGTCATGAATAAAATTTGCATACGCAGTTGATCGATAATTTTGGGCCACAATTCCAAGCAAACAAAATTTGAGTTCATTACATAATTATTTATGGGAAAATTGTGTATAATGGAAAACTAATAATTCAAATTAAATGCTATAACTACACTTTGATTTATTGTGTCATGTAGAAAAATGTTTGTCAGTTGCCTCTATCCCTCAAACTCTCACACGCTACTCTCCCTCTCTCGCTCCTTCTCTCACTCGCTCCCTCTCGCTTTTATACAAACACAAATGTATAAAATGCGCTTGTGTTTGTATAAAGTGGGAGAAAATCGGATATATACATATATTTTCGTTCCCCTCTCTCCCAGATCTGCTCGCCACCCTCCCATCTCTCGCTTATATAAACAGAAACGAAATGTATGAATTGTGTTTCTGTTTGTATAACGCGAGAGAAAATTATATATACAAATCCAAATGCATGTATCTTCGTCCTAACACTTATAATTATACAACACAATATTCCCCTGCCCATTTCTTTTGTTTTTATCTCTTTCTCGTTTCATACATAAACAAATTATACAATTGATTTTTCGTATATCTATAGCGAATTATACAACTAATTTCTCTATATATGCATAGCGAATTATACAAAAAAATTATATGTATCGCGAATTACTTCCCTATGTTCCACTAAAATATTATTCAGAGAGAAATATTTCAAAATAATGTCCAAGCGCCTTCACACACTCACACAATGTTCTTTTTTGCCATCATGCTCCTCTATGACAAACACATTTTCTTTTGAATAAGTACATGTTATTAATCAATATTTTAAAAGAACTAAAATCTTTAATCTTTCATATCTTCACATCCAGTGGTGGATCCAGGTTTTTCATTAAGGGGGTCAAAAAAAGGAGTAGTGATTTGAACCCCTAAACCACTAAGTCAATCTCTAATCTTATGTTCAAGAGGTTCAAAATAAATATATAAACATAAAATTTTTTTAAAAACCTTAAATGTACGACGTAATTTTTAAGTCCGCTCCTGTTTACACCACTTCTATATATGGATGGTGAATGAGAAAATAAAATATCTATACACAATCTGAATCTGCATGGATGGTATGAACACATTCCCTGTGCACCGATATGGAGTTTTGATGTCACTATTGATAGAAAAGAATAATACAACTCAAATGCTATCGAAATCAGAAAATAGTAAGTAACAAATATTTTCATCATTTGAGTTGCAATAACACACGTCTGGCATTGCTTGGTTGATTATTGTCCATTTTATAACAGTCCGATTATTTTATTTATTTTCATATTCGATTAGTTGCTTAGATGGTTCCTGTTTTAGTAAACTGAGGGATATCGAAAGTGCAGTATTTCTACTTTTCAACTTTTTGTTCTGAATCTTTTGTATAATATTTTGTAATCTCTTCGCTTTCCTTCACTACAAAGGATTAAAGATATTATGTAGAATGTTGATCGACATCAAGACATTTCGAAAGATTGCAAAAGAAAGGTGTTCATAGTGACAAAAAGAGTTAATATCTCATATACTCACTAAATTAAGCACTCTTTGCTCAGAAAGTCACACAACTATGTTTTTAAATGCAAGAGTCACTCAACTATTAGTTCTTTTCTCAGAAAGCACTCAACTATAAGTGTTTCACTTTCTAAGTCACCTAACTATGAATGTTTTATTTACAGAGTGACCTAACCTATTTAATCTAATTTTTTCTTTAAAACTTACAAACATGAAATTTTTATTTCTTATTAAAATTTTAAAAAATTAAAAATATTCACTTAAACTATTTAATAACTCGATTCCTTACAAGTACATTTATCAACCTTTTATTTTAACTTTTTTCTCCAATTGTGTGTGAATACAATGGTCTCCACACATTGTTCATAAAATATAGAAATTACTAAATTACTTTTTTAATATTTGATTAGTTGCTTAGATGGTTCCTGTTTTAGTATATACGCATTAAAATTTTGGTTGTCAGGGGTACCAATGTCCCAAAAATATGATTGAGGGTATTTGTATACTATTTATGATAGTTTGGGTATATATGTCCTTTTTTATTAAATTTATTATTATGGTCAAAAATTTTATGTTTCACTAATTTTCTTGTAAACTTTGTCATATACGGCCGAATTATTTTTTCAAATACAAAATTAAATAACAATATAGTAAAAGGACGATCTTCACCCTTAGGAAATACACAACAAAAGTGATAAAATAATATTGTCTACTCTATATTTCTCATTATTATTTGTCTTCCATTTCTTGTTTAGTATTATTGCATTTTTCTCTCGTTTTATAACACGTTATCAACATGAGTCTCTAACCAACTGAGACATACTTAATTCTAAATTAATTCCTAAAAGAAAGTTAATCAACTTTCTTTCACAGTCAAGTATATATTTGTGTGTTTATAACATCTCTAATAGGGCTTGCATAAATCTTTAATCTACAATTTAACTACTGCATATATAACTTGATTTAGCTATTATTATGATACCTTATTTGACAGAATAATCAATACGTTATAGATTTATATTGTTATGTGATTTACTAACTTATAACTATAAATTAATTACTAAAGTAATACGATAGTATGCTAGTTAAGATAACTATTTTCATACATTATGATAATATATTGGTGTGTGTCATAAAAAAGAATATTAGTGTATTAAATATGACTTCAAACTCTTAAGAAAACAATTGGCGTTATATTGTATAACAATTAAAATTACATATTTAATCTATTGTATCAATACGTCATTAGTTTATATGTTTTTAAGACATTAAATGTGCATGCATGAAACATATAATTTATTATATAATCATATTATAATTTATCATTTGAACATTATTTACAATTTATTATAAAGAAACCAACATCATATTATTAACTCAATTATTTTATGATAGTTTCATCATGTCAAATTTGTAAAAACTTGAAGTTGTGGCACTTGACATTTCTGGAAGGAATTATTTGTCAAGGTACTCCATGCTGAAATTCACCTTACCGCTAAGGGTGTTGGTGATAATATTATCGAAGGAAATATGACATCAAGTCAGGATATTTTCTTCGTCATAATCTTGATGAGAGCCTGAAGATTGAATACCTAAGAGTGAAAGATCAAGTTGAATTGTGGATAGGTTTGAAAGGGAGGTATGACCACCTCAAGGCAACGGTATTACCAAGGGCTTGTTATGAGGGGATTCACTTACAGTTTCAATACTATAAAACCGTAATTGAGTATAATTCTATTGTATTAAGAATAACTTCCCAAATGAAATTATGCGGGGAAACAATAAAAGATGAGGAAATGTTGAAAAAGACACTAACTACTTTCCATGCCTCTAATATGATATTACACCAACAATATCGTGAAAAAGTTTCTAGAAATACTCTGAACTAATATAATGACTTCTGGTGGCTGAGCAACATAATGACCTTTTGATGAAAATCACGAAGCCCGTCCTGTTGGAAGTGCTCCATTACCGGAGGCATACGCGATTGAAGCACATGGCCAGTTTGAAATAAGAAAAAATAATCAGGGACAATGTGCGCGGGTGTGACAAAGACAAAAGACAAGAAAAGGGTGGAATCAAAATAATATTATGGTGGATAATATTTTTTCCTATAATGCTGCAGTTAAAATAATGCAACAAGATGAGGATTTGGAAGCAAGATCTATCAACGAATATAGACAAAGAAATTATAAGTCAAAATGGAAGGAAACAAATCAAACAGAATTGGCTTTACTTGAAAAACGTGAAGTTTTTGGCCCAATAGTCCGAACACCTGGAGGTGTCAAGCTAGTGGGGCATAAATGGGTTTTTGTGCGAAAATGCAATGAAAGTGGTAAATTCGTAAGCTATAAAGCATGACTTGTGCCACAAAGATTTTCACAAAGGTCTGATATTGATTATGAGGAGAAGTATTCTCCTGTGATAGATGCAATTACCTTTAGGCTCGTCACTTGGTTCATACCTTCTTGGATTAGGCTTTAAACTAAACAACATAGCCTTGCTGTATTTGATAAATATGACAGTTCATGAAGAGCTTGAAATGCATCTAATGGACGTTGTCACATCTTATTTATATGTCTCACTAGACGACAATATTTTTATGAAAATTCCTGAAGCACTCAAAGTGTTTGAAGAATATAAAATTTCCAAAGAAAGTTGTTTAATAAAGCTTCAGAAATTCTTATATGGATTAAAACAATCAGGACGAATGTAGTATAATCGTCTTAACAAATATTTGCTAAAAGAAGGGTAAAAGAATGACCATATTTGTCCTTGTATTTTTACACGAAGGTCTAATATGAATTTGTAATAATATATGTTTATGTTGATGAATTAAACATTATTGGAACTCCTAAAGAGATTTCAAAAGTCGTTGAGTGTTTGAAGAAAGTTTTTTAAATGAAAGATCTTGGTAACACAAAATTTTGTCTTGGCCTTCACATTGATCATTTGACAAATGGAATATTCATCCATCAATCAACATATATTGAAAAGGTTTTGAAAAGATTTTACATGGATAAATCACACACATTGAGTACTCCGATAGTTGTGAGATCTCTTTATATAAATATAGATCCATTCCGACCTCAAATGATGAAGAGGTTCTTGGTGATGAAACACCATATCTCAGTGCTATTCGGGCACTAATGTACCTTGCCAACAAGCCCGACCAGATATTTGTTTCACAGTATTAGCATGATTCAGCTCATGTCCAACAAGAAGACATTGGAAAGATGTTAAGCATATATTCAGATATCTTCAAGGAACAATTGATATGGGATTGTTGTATTTTAACGCATCCAAGTCAGAATTGATCAATTATGCATATGATCCGCATAAATCCTGATCTCGGACAGACTATTTATTCACCTATGGAGGTACAACTGTATCGTTGCATTCGATGAAACAAAGAATAGTTTCTCCTTCTTCGAATCATGCTGAGATAATAGTCATTCATGAAGCTAGTCGAGAGTGTGTATGGTTGAGATCAATGACTCAACACATTTTGAAGTTATGCAGTCTTCTTGTGCAAACAAAGTCTCCAATAATATTGTATGAAGATAATGATGCTTCCATAGCACAATTAAAGGGAGGATGTATCAAAGGAGATCGAACAAAAGATATTTCACCTAAGTTCTTTTTCACACATGTTCTTCAACAAAATGGTGAGATAAATGTTCAACAGATTCGTTCGAGTGATAATCTTGCTGATTTATTCACTAACTTATTGCCAACGTCAACATTTGAGAAGCTATGATATAATATTGGGATGCGTCATCTCCAAGATATGAAATAAGTTTTTCATCAGGGGGAGCAAATACGTGTTGTGTTCTTTTTCCCTTAGCCATGATTTTTTCCCAATAGATTTCCCTGGTAAGATTTTTAATAAGGCAACACTCAAAATGTATTACAAGATGTTGTAGTCTTTTTCCTTTTCTAGGATTTTTCCCAACGTGTTTTTCCTAGTAATGTTTTAACGAGACACATTATCTATAAACATCCAAGAAAGAGTGTTACAAATTCACTTAATTGTGTGAAGTTTCTTTAACCTATCCTAACGTAATGTATACATTTTATTATATTAATTAAATATTATAGTAACAGATTATCAAATATTGTAAAAGGATGATTTAAATAACCTATAAAAGGATGATCTTTACCCTTAGAAAATACAGAACAAAATAGATACAAGAATATTTTCTACTCTATATTTCTCATTCGTATTTGACTTCCATTTCTTGTTTAGTATTATAGTATTTTGCCCCCGTTTATTTTAAATTATAATATAGCCACAAGAATTAGTTTTACTTTTTTTTCTTTACACTATTATTGATGAATCGTACATGAGAGAACCTCCTTGCTGTTTGTGCTTTAAGTTCAAATTGTGTATCAGCATACGCTAATGGTCCAATGTTTTATACTTCTAGGAGCTCACTTATAGATGCTCCAAGTGGATAGTTTCCAAAAAACTAATGAAGTCTAATAAGTAGGGAATGAAATAATTGAACATTTCATTTGGTTGTGATGCAGAAGAGAAACATGTTCTAAGCACAGACCCGGGTATATTAAATGCAGCATCACAAAGAGGAGTAAGACATTCCAACTCTAATTTTAATATAAAAATGTAAGTTCTATATATAAAGCTTATCCATTGACAAACACTATATGTTAACTGTCTTATCCGTCCTAAAATACATTTGTGGACATCTAGCATATAATATCATTAAAATTTACTTTTGAATAAGTCTCTTTTTCCTTCGTCTCCCTCCCCCCTCCATTCTTTCTTCTCTTTCATGGTCCTTCGCTCGAAATAGAAACACATTGTTTTTCTTCTCTTTTTTTTTAACGCTGAAAGTTGCAGCGTGTCTGCCTAAGGGTTATAGACCAATCCTTTTTTTTTCGTTTAAAGCAAATAGCTTCCTTTTTTCATAAACTAATTACATATATAACCTTATTTAATTATACGGTATTACGATTTTGGAGAATCCAATACACATCCAATGATATTTTCTTTGAAGAATTCGAGCAACATAGATAAGTAACGTACACTTTTTCCATGTTTGTGGAATTTGAAGTTCAAACATTTTACAACTACAAATTCATTAAGTGACATAGACGGCCAGAAGTTTTCAAGTATGTGTATAATGCAAAAATTGTTTGAAAATGGATCTTATCAATAACGGGAAATACAGTGACAATGTTATAGTGAAATTCAGATTACATTTTATAGGTTACGTAGCAAAATACTTCATTAAAGGAAAAATATTATTAAAAAAGAATAAGTTTTCTTTTATGTGTTGTATTTTACATAATCTTTGGATCCATGCGGTCCAAGCAAAGTTGCTTTGTACATGAAGGATCTTGGACTATAATAGAGCCTCCACACCCCGAACGGTGATGCTAGTCATGCAATACTAAGCAATCCAATATCAAGTTAAGGAAAATTTCAATTGATATTGAAGACATCAGTATGTTGATTATAGTGAGGTTTACACAAGTGAGAAGAATGTGTAAGTTCTGATAAAGGTATATGTGTGATAAAAATGTGAATATAAACAACAATTATGCGTCAATTCCAAGAACATTGGTCAATTTTTGTTGGAATTAATGCATTAATGTTTAGTCTTCTGAAATTGTCTCTTAGTTTTTCAAGAAGTCTCTTTAGAATTTCGTAGTATATGTATCTAGAAAATAGTGATACATGTATTTAGTTATTTGTGCAAGACATTTTGTTTTCTATTTTGAGTAGTATAAATAGTGATGTAGTTGATGATTGTAATCATCTCAAGTGGCCTTAAGTAGCGTATAATAAACATGAGCATTCTCTAAAGATATTATTTTTCCTTCCATATTTCCTAAAAATTGGTATCAGAGAAGATTTTCGTTCTTAATCTGGAGTTAGGTGAAGAAAAAAAAATGGCATCCAAAACAAATAAAGGTGCTGATTCTTCAGTTGTTCTAACTCCATTTTTTGATGGAGCTGATTTTGAATACTGGAAGATAAGAATGAGAACACATTTGAAAGTTGATGGTTTGTGGATTATTGTTGTAAATGTCTTTGAAGATCCAAACAATAATGGTGAATCTTACAGCAACAAAGATGAAATATATTAAGGCTAAGTATTGTCAAGATGCGAAAGCCTTAAGCAAAATCCAAATTGGTGTCTCAAGAGCATATTTTGCAAAAATTTCTACTTGTGAGACTGCAAAGAAGGCTTGGGATTATCTGGAAACTGAGGTGTATGGTGACAAAAAGGTACGCACTATAATTCTTCAAACTCTTAGAAGAGAGTTTCAAAATTTAAAGATGATAGAATCTGAAAAAATTGATGAATATTGCACAAAAGTCATGAATATTGTTAATGAAATGAGAAAACACAGTGATACAATTTCTGACCAACAAGTTGTGGAAAATATTCTAATTAGTGTCACAGAAAAGTATGATCACATCTTTGCTATCACTGAGGAGACGAAGGATCTTACTATGCTTTCTATCAAAGAGCTAGTTGGATCATTTTGTGCACACGAAAAGCAAAGATTTTTTCGTGAAAATCAACCCAAAGAGACGACTTTCCAGTCTAAAACAAATGAGATTCTCAAAATTTCTCAAAAGATCTTCAGAAGAACAATCACAAGCCAAAAAAGAAGCAGGATCATGATGGTTCTTCCAAAAAGGTTAAAGAAAAAGTTGAGAAAAACTCTATTCTTTTTTGTAAAGGTTACAAAAATATTAATCACAATGCAGAAAAACATTGGCACAAAGGCAACCCCCTATGTAACTTTTGTAAAAAGTTTGGCCACGTTGAAAGGGATTGCACAAGAAATGGTAGCGAGCAAATTTTTGTGAAAAATAGGAGGAAGAAAGAGAAGAAAAACTTTTCTTTGATTCTAAATTTGATGCTTCAGCAAAAAACAATGATTTATATGTTGATTGTGGTTGAAGTAATCACATGACTGGAGATGAAAATACACTACTAAAGTGAAGATGTGAGATGAAGCCTTATTTGATGCGAAAGATAAATGTTCTATTTCGATCAACATGAAAGGAAGCGGTAAGCAAAATCATCATGTTCTTTATGTTCTTGACTTGGAAGAAAATATTCTTAGTGTTGGTAAACTCATGGAAAATGGTTATTCTCTGGTGTTTAGAGATAATTATTGCAGGATTTATGATAAAATTGAGTCAAATCAAGTCATTGTTGAAGTGAAGATGATAAAAAGAAACTTTCCTTTGCAATCTCATTACAATGGATTAAAAAATGAAATTGTAGATGATTCATGGCTGTGGCACAAAAGATTTTATCACTTGAATTTTATTGTTTAAAGCTTCGCAAGCAAAAGGACATGGTGCAAGGCCTTCCGGAGATGCATACTGAGGTGGATACATGTGAAATTTGTATATGGGGAAGCAACACAAGAATTCTTTTACAAAAAGGGTGTCTTGGAGAGGAAGTGTACTTTTGGAACTAATTCATACCAACATTTGTGGACCAATAAAAACTACATCTCTTGGAAGTCAAAGGTATTTTCTAATCTTTATTGATGATTTCTCAAGAATGACTTGGGTATTTCTTGAAACAAAAGTCTTGAAAGAAATTTAAAGCCCTTGTTGAGAAGCAAAAAGGTTGCAGCATCAAAACCGTTCGCACTGATCAAGGAGGTGAGTACACAAGTCGAGAATTTGAAGAATATTACAAAAATGAATGCATTCAAAACAAACTTACAAAAGGGTATACTCCTCAACAAAATAATGTATTTGAAAGAATAAATGGAACAATTGTTGAAATGGCAAGAGCTATGATTAATAAGAAAGGGATGGCAAACTATTTTTTGGCAGAAGCAGTGTATATAGTTGTTCCCATCCTTAACAGGTGTCCAACAAAGGCACTAAAGGACAAGACACCAGTTGAAGCTTGGAGTGAAATTAAACCTTCTGTAAGGTATTTTAATTTTTTTGGGTGTATTTGTTATTCTCATGTACTTGCTGAGAAAAGAACAAAATTGGATGAAAAAAGTCAAAAATGTAACTTTCTTGGTTATAGTGATGTGACAAATGGATATAGGCTTCTCGATGTCAAAACTAAAAAACTTGTTGTTAGTGGAGATGTCATTTTTGATGAAAAAATAACATGGAATTGGGAGGATAAAAAGATAGAGAATACTGCTATCATATCTTCAAATCAAGAAGAGGATGAGAAAGATGAAGATGTCTCTCAAAGGGGAGAAATCCCAGATTCAAATGATGAAGAACCGCCTCCAAGAAGGACAAAAATTTTGAGTGACATTTATCAAAGATGTAATTTTGCTGGTGTTGAGCAAGAAAATTATGAAAAAACAATAAAGCATGATGTTTGAAACAAAACCATGGAAGAAGAAATTTGAATGATTGAAAAAAATAATACTTGGGAGCTTGTGGTTATACTTAGACAAAGAGAACTTGTAAGTCTAAAATAGATTTACAAAATCAAACTCAATCAGGAAGGAGATATTCAAAAGCACAAAACAAGGTTGGTTGCTAGAGGCTTCACGCAAAAATTAGGTATTGATTTCTCTGTGGCTTTCTCTCCAGTTGATCGACTTGAGACAATTAGAACTGTAATTATTGTTGCTGCATAAAAGAAATGGAAGATATTTCAACTTGATGTTAAATCATCATTTCTGAATGGAAAACATGATGAAGATATTTATGTTGAGCAACCTCAAGGATTTTTTGTTCAAGGGGAAGAAGAAAAGGTGTACAGGCTAAAAAAAAGCTCTTTACGGGCTGAATCAAGCTCCAAGAGCCTGGTACAATGAAATTGATACATACTTTCTGAAAAATAATTTTCTGAAAAGTAAAAGTGAAGCCACTTTGTATGTGAAGAAAGAATATCTTAGCATTATCATTGTTTGTCTCTATGTGGATGACTTGCTCTTTACAAGAAATGATGTAAAGATGATGCGAAATTTCAAATAAGATATGATGCAGGCTTATGAAATGAGTGAATCTTAATAGATGACATGATTACATGAAGGGTACTGCTAGTTATGCTTTCTTATTTGGATCAATTATTTGTTCTTGAATATCAAAAAAGTAAAGTGTTATTGCTCAATGCACTGCCGAAGCAGAATATGTTTCAGCATCCAAGGCTACATCTCATGTTATTTGGCTTAAGAGAATATTTGAAGACATTGGTGAAAAAAAAAGGACTATTCTGTATTGTGATAACAAATCAACAATGTAATTGCCTAGAATCAAGTTAGCCATGAAATATCAAAGCCTATTTCCATCAAGTATCATTTTATCCGAGAAGGACAAGATTAAGGCAAAATTCAGTTGCATTATTGTCAGACATGAGAATAACTTGATGACATCTTCACCAAATCACTTCCTAGAGAAAATTTTGCTATCTTACAAAACGCATTGGAGTTATTAAGCAAATGCATTAAGGGGGAGTGTTGGAATAAATGCATCAATGTTTAGTCTCTTGAAATTGTCTCTTAGTTTTTCAAGAAGTCTCTTTAGGATTTCGTTGTACATGTATTTAGTAAATTGTGATACATGTATTTAGTTATTTGTGCAAGAGTTTTTGTTTTCTATTTTGAGTAGTATAAATCGTGATGTAGTTGATGATTGTAATAATCTCAAGTTGCCTTAAGTAGCCTATAATAAACTTGAGCATTCACCAAAGATATTATTTTTCCATCCATATATCCTACATTTTTCTACTGGCATATTGAATATCCGACTACATAAAAGATTCACATAGACTCATTTTTAACTAATTGTATCCCTCAGATAGATTTTTTCCTACCATTGTACTTGGACTCAAGATATTGTATTGCGAATGTGATTACACAATATCGTCTTCGCGAATATTAAAAAGTGAAAAAAAATTACATAAGATGCTTTCTTATAAAACGGGACAAAATATCAGGATACTATAATTCATTGAGGACAAAGAATGGGGAAATAATGAAGAATAAGAATTATTTAAGTTAAAAACATACTAAAAAAGTTCATAGTGAGAGACACTAAGTACCACAATATACGAACACAATTGCATAAGTGTAGTCTAGAGTGAGACTAAGAAGAAAAAATAATTGGGATGGCTCTTCTTTCCCATAGACATAACTTTGACAGGCTCATCAGTCTTTCTCTCACCGTGTTCATATTTAAAATGATCAAATTCACCGTTTTCTGTCCTTCTTTATAAGAAATAGATTTAAAGCCCCAACAACACTATTCATTATTAGTAAAGAAACAACATTACTTTAAAACAAGGTTGGAAAGTTCCACAAACATTAACCATTGTGGTTTTGAGAGCATAGTCCTATCTCAAAAGTAGAAACCCATTTTATTTTTTTGTAACTAGAAAGTTTAATAGGACAAATCTCAACGATACAATTAGGGTTCAATGTATCTCCACTTCCTTAAGAACTATTCTATAAAAACACTAAGAGTTAAGTCAATGCATTATGATATTGTCATTTTGTATATCTTATGTCATCTTCACTTAGATACATGTGGCAATAGATAGACATGGTCAATTAAAATATGATCCTACCTAAACTATTAGTATTGTGTCTTAGTTTCAAACAAGTAGGATCTGATTATATGAATCCTCTCTGATCATCTTTCTTTATTATAATTCATTTTATACAACACATTTTAAGTATAATAAACTACACACATATGAGGAAAGAACAGTCCTTATAACAGAATATTAGACATCTCAATCTAAGTAACATTGAATGTGAAGCTAGTTCCTCAAGTAGAATATATTAGAAGGAACAATAAAAGTTCTTGTTTTTACCTTTAAAGGAACCACATCTACCTCTAAACATAAACTGTACTCTTTAAATGGAACACATCCGAAAAGAATAATATATTAGCACACCTAAAAGAATTTAGTAAGAAAAAGTTTTGAATCTCCCAATTTGGAGCTCTATACCTCAAGATATAGCATTTTTAAAATGAGGCATAAAGGTTGAGTTGTGATATTTTTTCGAGGACAACGCATTGGTGAGCTTGAAATATGATTTGGGGTTTCCCTTTTGAGGTAAATTTGGTAAAACACCTGCTGTCACGACCCCCTTTTTGTGAGATTGATTTGGGAAGTTTTGGACTTCTTTTCTCAGCAATTTTAGGTTCGATTGGAGTGATTGTTGAGTCTATCTTGAGTGGTTTTTCATGGAGAACGTGTTGGCGTGGTTTGAATTATAGTTGAAGTTTTGTTTAAGGTAAAAATTGTGTTTTAGCTTCTGTTATAGCTCATTTTCTAGATCAACTTTTGGAAAATTTAAGAATATGATTTTCCGGCCATTTTAGGCCTGAATTGGTGATTCAAGAGCCCAAATTGTGTGATTTTTCATGAGGATCGTCGTGGTATGATTGGTTTGAGCAGTTGGACCTTTGTTTCTGGTAAATTCTTGTAAATAGCTGCTGTAATTATTGTTGTTTTCAGCGTTACATTGGGGTTTTGGTTGCATGTTTGTGTTGGGACTGTTTTGAGCACCAAATTGTGTTTCAATTTGGAACACAAGTTTGGAATGTTGTTTAGGACCTATATTTGGGGTCAATTTTGGAATTTTCAGAGCGGTTCCCACTTTTCCTGTCACGTCCAGAATCTAGACGCCAGACGAGACCCGCGTAGTTAACATCTCAGAGGTCGCAGACAAGCCTACATACGTTATTCATACCTCACCTAAATAAATTTTAGCGATAAATTTGAAATTTTTTTTATCTTTAACATACTTGCTAAATATTCTTAATATTTTATAATCGTTCATCATCAACAGTCTAACATAAAAGAAATAAGCAACTGAAAGAAATAATTCATTAAGTAATAACTGTACAACGGTCAAAATGGAACCAATACAAAGTCTGAACCAAAACAGGAAAGAAACGCTAGTGGAACATTGTACACTAGCTCAACTGTAAAACTACGCTAGAATGTAAAATAGTAGCATCCTCGAAAGCATGAGGACCTACCAAACTCCGGATGAATGCTGACGTTCGGATAGCTGCAACATTGAACCTGTAGCTTTATCGCCCACCTGTGCCTGCACCTAAAATAGAATAAACATATAAGGTTACTACACACTGGTACTAAGTATGGGTATATGCAAGCACACACCAAGGACATGTTTGAGAAAGAATATCTCTTTCCTAACGATATGATTTTTGGAAGTCAAGTAAGTAGACTTGCAAAATTGAGATTAGGAAAGTTAGTGAACTTTACAAATTGAGTTAGGAAGGTCATGCAATTAGAGAAACATGCATCATTATGAATATCGTATTGCACCCAACATATAACTTGTTCACACAACACATGTCATAGCACATAACATATGACATATAACTTCTTTCATATCATTCATTCATATGCCATGAGACCTTGGAATCATGGAATTGACATTATGACTTTCCAAAAAGAGGGATCAACACATGGGACCTCAACTAGGGAGTCTTTATTAGCCAACAGAGAGTATGCTTCATTCATTCATACTGATTTCATTTGATTTCATTCATAGGCTAGTACGAACACCAGTTATACCTAGAGTATAGTGTAAGACTTTCATCGGGTTTGCTGTGCAATCATAAAGAATAATCTAATGTCATTACATGGGTCTAGCTCACCTCTTAATTTTCCTATCCTAACATCTTTGGTATCATTCATTTAATTATGTGCTTCATTTGAGACTGACCTCATTCATTCATTGGGAACTTTAACTTTAACCAACATAGATCATGTGAGCATCATAAAATCCAGTGTCTACCCCACACCGAAAAGAGGTGGAATCACCGGCCAAAGTGACTCAATTACATGCTAGCGTTTATGGGAATTTATCCCTGTCAGACCCCTATATTGGCAGTATAGGTTCAAAAACTAGGAGATATATGGACACCCATACCTGGCAAGCCAGACAATGTGATCTCATGAGAGTTACGTGAACCTTCACCCTTCCCGAAAGAAGGCATCACCTCTCATAGCTAGCTTATCGGTGCTCAGTATAAAGTTCCATTACATTCAACTCATACGTCATTGAAGCTGACTTCTAGTATGAGGACGACGTAGCTCATTAGATGATTTCTCGTCTCATCATTAGAACTAAGTGTGTTAATCTCAATACTTTCATTAGAGTGTTCATAGAGACTTGTCTCTTTGTTATCTTACATTCTCATTGGTAAGTATTTATTGGTAATATTTACTTAGGCTCATTTGAGATTGCTCTCATCATATACATTAACCTCATATAATGTTGTCACCACATTCTTCATTATTAGCACCTTTGCTTTTCATAGTTAGTCACCTCTTATAACGTGAATGTTCATTTCTTCATTTCATAGTTCATCTAATCATATGCCAATGAACTTGGCCATTTAGTGTATCTTGCACTCATACTTAACCCTCCTAGGGTTCATCATTTCATTACGTATATCTTAGGTTCACTTACTTTTGAACGTATGTTAGACTTATGTGTCTATACATACAAGCCATGGGCTTCATTCATAGTTCGCTATGTGATTCTTACTTTCCTAAGATTATGCAGTACAAGACTTATGTATCTTGTATATATGCCAAGATCGTGATGTTTGATTTAAGTAGATGGCATTACTCTTAGATATTTTACTCATGTATGACTTATATATCAATACGGAAGTTTGGGCAAGTGAACCCAAATCTTGATTCATTAGGATATCATTTATATTTTAAATTGATTTTATTTCTAATATTCATAACATTAGAACTCTAAATTAAATCTCAACATTTACATAAAAATATTAATTTTCTATTTTAATTCTACTCTTAGTTAACCGTTAACACTCACAATATGACATAGTAACCCCTTGGACATAATTTTATTGCCCTTTAGATTTGAAATCAAGGGATTAGGACGACTCGAATTGTAACCCTCCCAGACTAGCTCTTCTTCATTAGAGAAGTGAAATCTCACCACTCTACTACAAAAGTCCAAGCAAGCATAACAACTGTGAAGCCAGTCCATACCAAGAATAATATCAAAATTATGCATGGGTAACTCAATCATGTTTGCACACATAGTCTTACCACTTACAACTATTGGGCAATCCTTGTATACCCTATCAGTTCTTACATTTTCTCATAAAGGCGTACTAACAACTATAAGATCATGCAGAACTTCAGGTAGTATTTCAAAAGTAACGGCAAGTAGAGGAGTCACAAAGGAAAGCGTAGACCCTGGATAAAGTAAAGCATAAACATAAATTGAAAATACTTGCAGCATACCTGTGACCACATCAGCGGACTTCTCCTGCTTCTCCCCCCCTTCAGGGCATAGAATTTGTTCCTCTTGGGAGCCTCGGATGCTGTTGCACCCTGTGGGTTAGGACTAGGCTGAGCATTACCTCCGTCCTGACCTCTGTTCTCTGGACAGTCTCTGACCATGTGTCCACTCTTACCACAACCGAAACAGGCAGTATGGACTTGTCTGCACTCTCTACTGTGAGCTCGGCCACGCTTAGCACATTTCTTCTTAGGACGTTGCATCTTACCTCTATTGCCCCTCTTGGGTTCAGGTCTGCCTCCTTTAGGTGTTGTAAACCTCTGAGAGTTAAAATTCCTAGAAATCTGTTATTCCTTCTTGAACCTGGGTTGCTCACGGACGCCAAAATTTTTCTGTGGCCTCCGTGGCTGGGACCTGCCTAATCTTGAGGCCTAGGCCTCCTACATCAGGAACACCTCTCTTCTTGCGGTTGTTCTCTACCTGTTGGACATGCACCATTAAACTGGAAAGGTCCATATTATCATGGAGCATCGCAGATCGACACTCGTCCTCCACGTCTCCAATTATTCTCGTAAGGAACGTGCTCATCTCATCCCTCTTGTTCAAAACAAGGGAAGTAGCATACCTTGATAGCATAACAAACTTCAGGGAATACTTCCCGACCGTCATAGAACCTTATTTAAGGTTGATGAACTCCACAACCTTGGCTTCCCTCATCTCTCTGGGGAAGAACCTCTCAAGAAATGTTGTCGTGAATAGTTCCCAAATGACTGTCACTCCACCCAAAACACGGCAATCTTGCCACATCTTGCACCAAGTCTGTGCAACATCCTTGAGCTTATAGGAAGACATCTCAACCTTATCAGTATCTGTAGCCCCCATAGCTACCAGAATCTTATTGACTTCGTCCACAAACTCCTGAGGATATTCTGATGGCTTAGACCCTGTGAAAATAGAAGGATTCATCCTCGTGAAATCTCGCAGTCTGTCATCCAGGTAGCGAACTAGTTGGTTATCCATCTAAACATCCTGCTGGTTGACTTGGGCAGTCATAGCCTGAGACTGCATCGTGATGGCCTGTGCCATCTGGGTTAGAGATTCCCTCACCTCAGAATCAGTCAACCCAGCTGGGTTAACTGCCATGGCAACTCCTTTAGCTGGGGCCTGGGGTGGATCCTGATTACCCCTAGCTACTGCTCCTCCCTTCCACAGACCCGTAGTTCTCCAAGTTTTTATTCTCTAAAAAAAACAAGGATTGATTTTAGGAACATTCATAGCACCAAGAACTTAGACATTAGGAAAAGCACGATAAGATCAGAAAAGGGAAATTCTTCCTATGCTTCATGCAGTCTCTAACCCTAGATAGTGGTGCACTTCACTACCATGACTTAGAAACTACTCAATGTGGATGTGAACTCATTATTTTTGGAATTTAACCTAGCGATCTGATACCAACTTTGTCACATACGAAATCTATACCCTAGAAGAGACCGACATCTTTAACCTCTCAAAGGTCGCAGAAAAGCCTTTATATTTTATTCATACATCACCTAGATTAATTTTAGCAGAAAATTTGAATTTTTTTTTATCTTCAACATACTTGCTAAATATTCTTAATATTTCATAATCATTCATCATCAACCATATAACATTAAAGAGATATGCAACTGAAAGAAATAATTAATAATTATTAATTGTATAATGGCCAAAATGGCACCAATACAAAGTCTGAACAAAAACAGGAAAGAAACTCTAGTGGAACATGATCCACTAGCTCAAATCTAAAACTACGCTAGAATGTAAAACAGTAGCATCCTCGAAAGCATGAGGACCTACCAAACTCCGAATGAATGCTGACGTCCGGATAGCTGCAATAATGAACCTGTAGCTCTATCGCCCACCTGTGCCTGCACCTAAAATGGTATAGATGTATAGGGTTAGTACACACTTGTACACTTAGTATGGGTATATGCAAGCACACACCAAGGACATGAATGAGAGAGAACAACTCTTTCCTAACGACATGATTTTTGGAAGTCAAGTTAGTAGACTTGCCAAATTGAGAGTAGGAAAGTTAGTGAACATTCCAAGTTGAGTTAGGAAGGTTATGCAATTAGAGTAACATGCATCATTATGAATGTCGTATTGCACCCAACATATAACTTGTTCACACAGCACATATCATAGCACATAACATATGACACATCACTTCTTTCATATCATTCATTCATATGCCATGAGACCTTGGAATCATGGAATTGACATTAAGACTTTACAAAATCAGGGCTCAACACATGGAACCTCATGTAGGAAAGGGAGGTTGTGGGTTCGAACCCACACAGCCCCCTTATTTTTTTTTAATTTCGCTCGTGCTTCAGCCCTTGAAGTCGTGGGTTCGATTCCCACTCCTCGCGTTTCTTTTCTTCTTATATTTCCTTTTTCTCGCGGGTACGTGGAGGTCGTGGGTTTGAATCCCACGCCTCCTATTTATTTGCTCAATTAATGTTTCTCCTCTTTCTTCCCCCAGTTCACTAGTTCAATTCTCCCCGGCCCCATTTTCTTTTCCCTTTCTCGCGAAAACAGTAGTCAAGGGTTCGATTCCCCCTAGCCTCTTTTCTTTTTTTTTCTTTTCCTCCCTCGCTACAACTAGTAGCTAAGGGGTTCGATTCCCCTTAGCCCCTTCATTTTTTTCTTTTTTTCCAGCCATCTCAACATGTGAGATCTTGGGTTCGATACCCATTGACCTCACTTATTTAATACTCCCTTTTAAAACCCAGATTTCAACATTATTACAGAGTACAAAAATCTGGAAAAATTCTTGTCATTATTCAACTCATTTTTAGTCACATTGTTCATATGTTTAGTTGGTTAAAAGGTGGTTATCTCAATCCACTATATTTCATCGTATTGAACATCACATTGTACACACATTGCACATATAAAATATACAATAAATACATGATTCATACAACCCCAAAAGAGTGGCAAAAGCCACTGCCCACGTGCATACACAAACACACCAACTTTCCGATCACACTTTCAATATTGTTTCGTAATTTCTTTCACATAAAACATGTTCACAATTAATATAAATACATCATTCATGCCTAAATCTAGAAGCACAACATACCCATCCTACGAATTCGTTTGGGAGCTAATGACAAGGACATACAAAGGGGAACAACCTTAGTTTTCAAGACCTTGTCATTTGAAGGAAAATACTCTTGGAGAATGAATTCCAGGAGAGAAACCCATACCTTTTGATATTGTTCAAGTGTGAATATGCTAACCAAAAAGTCCTCCAAACCATGCCCAATTCTCCTCAACGTACATACCACTCGACGAACAACCTCCCTTTGATTTGACGTTATTGATTACCTTGCTTTACTTAAACCTTTTCATGTGTTTTTCAAGTGTGAAGAACAATTGTTATTAAACTATTCTTGAGCCTTCTTGTTAGTCAGAGCATGAGAGAATGAGAGTTGAGAAACGTGAGGGAGAGAGTGATTAGGATTAGGAGAGTAAATTCACGACTTAGTCAAAATAGGATTTAATTAAATTAATATAAAATCTGATTTATTTAAATTAATATGTGAAATGACCATTATGCCCTTAAAATTTCAGATTTTTAAATAATAATCAAATAACCTTAAGTATTTATCTATTTGATTTTAGGGTTGTTACATTTCCCATTTTGACTGTGAAGTTGGTCCATCCCCGTTTCTTGTGATTTTTTAGTATAAATGGTCGTAATATTGTAACTCTAATTTTGATAGTGTGTAAGCGTTTTGAGGCCGTTCGAAAAGGAAAAGCTCTGGGAAGTGATAATTAGAGCGCTCGTGATATGCCGATAGGTAGGATACAGTTTCCTCCTTTTAGATTGAACTCGAACATGTGAATGCATGTTGATTAGTTAGGATTTGGGTTGGGTAGTTATTGAATCATGCATAGATTTTAGAAATCATGTTTTCGGCCTATTTTCGGGAATTAGCGGGTAACTGTGAGCATGCTTTGTGTTATTAATTAACCCTCTTTGCTATGTGAAGTACTTGTATACTTGATTTGTTAATTTGAATTATTTTGCGCTTAGTTTAGGTTTGACTAAGGATTGCCTTAGACATGCATGATTCGAAATCAGTAGGACTTAGTTTAGATCCGATGTCGCTCGGACGGCTTAAATCCTTGTAGACTGGTGTGGCAGACTTGAGTCTTATAGTTTAGGCCTTATCTAGGGGATGATCTTGCCCCGGAGATTTTTATCCTTTTTTCTTCTATGTTACAACTTCACGAGTTACGTTGGTGATAATGAGTATTTATGATTATGGATAGAGAGAGATTCCTTTAGCAGCTATATTAGCACCTTAAACGGGCATCCGAGTTCAAGGCCCGGCCTCGACTTTATTGATGATTTTCGAAGAGCATCAAGTTCAAGGTACGACCTCGATCATCCGCATACTTATTTATAGAGTCCGGTTCAAGGTCTGTCTTGATCACCTGCATATTTAAGTAGAGCATCCAGTTAGAGGTCCGACCTCAGTTATTTATACTTGTTATTGCCTACTTGGGTACTTCTAGCGAGCGTAAAATTTGAGGTCCGACCTCCGTACCATCAGATTCTACTAATTGAGTTTTAGGTTCTAGTTTGATGTTCTCCAACCTTGGGTTCTATTTTCATTAGTATAGTTATTCGGTGTACTCGTTGGGCTTATGGGGGTCTTTTCGGGTTTTTATTTAAACTTGCGCATGAGTTTACCTTTTAGGCTAATGGGGTCCAGTTAGGTGTAGCTAGCTCATATATATTACTTTAGTTAGTTCTTTCCAAAAACGTGTGCATTCCATATTTACTTAGACTTCCGTTCTTGACCATTTTGTTGTGTTATTCCTTCTTTTCATATTGCTTTTACTTTTCAAGTTCAGTTGTCCTATGATGCCTACTAGGTACCTATTGTTTGGTACCATGCTACGCTCTCCATCTTTTTTTGTTATGTAGGTTCGAGCACCAATAGCCAGTGTTGATTGAGTTCTAGAGACAGTGATGAGAAAATGGTAATCTGTACAATTTCAGTCTCCATCAGTACATATATAGACTTGTTTTTAACCTTTCGAAATAATCTAGTTTGGTACTCCACTTTTGGGACTTGTATTCGTTTTGTTGGTAGCTGTGTACTAGTGACTTCCATGTTCTGGTAGGGATCTTTATTTGTATATATGTTTTGGTTTCCTTCCACTTAGTCATATTGTTATAGTAAATTTTGCCTACTCTTGTTTAGTTTCTACCCTCAGACCCATTACATGATGTTCTTGGTTATGGGTCGGCTTACCTATTACTGGGTTAAAGTAGGTACCATCATGACTCAAGAAATCGATCATGATAAGTTGGTATAATCAATTAATTTTCTTATAGAAACTTGTTTTGATATACTTCATTGATTCAAAATAAAACTTTGCAAGAAAGGAATATATGTAAGCAATAACATCCACCAACTGCCATAAGAGCATATTGGTGAAAAATCATAATCAGTGCCATTGAATTTGTGGAACTCTATGTATGTAGATATGTAAAATTTAACTCTAAAATTTCATCATGTGTTAGATAAGAAAACTTACGGACTAATAGAGATACAGATTTCACAGAATCAAAGCTTGTTTATCAAAACTAAAATATGAAACAATGAACAACCATCTCATATATTTCACTGAAATTAAAAAGTAAAAATTACTTTATTTTGCAACATGTCTCATGTCTTCAATTGTCGTCCAGTAAATCATTGGACATTTTATCTACCAAAATGTTAACCATTAGGTCTTTATTTTGTGTAATATCTTTCTTTGAGGAATCTCTATTATGAAGTAGGAGTAGCGTTGTGTCTTCAGTAGTGGTGTGGATAAAGACAGGATGGAGGGTTGGAGAAACTTCAGTAAATAAAAACAAAAATGAGTATTAATTTTTTTGATGAAACTCAAAATTTTTTGGTTCGATAAAGAAACATTAAAAAAACCCAAAAAAAAAAAATCTTAATATCAAGGGTTTCTACAATATTTTGTGTTCTCTTCAAATAATAACTTGCTATTTACACATTGATGATTGGTATTGCATAACATCCATAAAGAGTATATAAGAATGGCAATACACTTGTAAGATATTCATTATCACAAAGTAAAATTTAGCTAACCTCTATAGCTCGCATATCTATGTTGAACTTCTAAATGATTCAACTAACTGTTGTTACAAAACATTATTCGAAGTCTACATGTATTAAATGAGTGAATTGTATTGAATTAAAAATTCTATACAAAAAAACTAAAACTTTTATTTGCAAAGACCTTCAATTTTTCTAAAACCTCGTCATTTTGATATACTTCACTAGGGCCGAAGAAAATTTTACAAGAAGCAAATCTTACTCATCAAAATTACAGATATCATAATTCACAGAGTCAAAGTTTTATCATCAAAATATAAAAAAAATTAAACAATGAACAACAAGAACATCTTTTTTTAAAATTGTCTATCTAAAATTCTGAAATTACAAAGTAAAAATTACCTTTTTTCCTACATGTCTTGCGTTCACTTGCTAATTGATCTTTCGACATTGAATTCTTACCAAAACATTGTAAAGTCTATTAAAAAACTTTGTTAATTTTGAAGAAAGCTTTAAATTAGTAATAGTTTGGCCTCTATTTCCTCTTCTCTCGGATGTCCATCTTTTTGGGGGTGACAATAACAATGTAAGAAATTTTATTTCAGTTAGTAAGAGTGCGTTTAGTTACACTGTAAATAAACATTGAAACTAAATACTTTTTTTTTGTATGATCCTGATTTAGTGTGCCCACATTTTATGTTTTGCTCACAACACACGTTACAAATTACTTTTCTCTTAGTATATCTTTACTTATACATATTTTATTTAATACTCCCTTTAAAAATAATAAATAAAAAAATAATTTTACTACATTGATTTATAAATTATAAGCTATTTAAATATTTGGGAATGAATAATAATGCTAAAACAAATATAAAATGATAAATTATCTTTTAGTTTTTCAAATTGGATAAGTAAATTTTGATAACTATTTTTAATATAATATACAAGTAAAGATGGACGGAGAAAATATTCCCTATACTGAAAATAAATGTTCCTTTTTACTTATTTATTTTCACCAATCAAGATGGTGTTTTTATGAGATTCATAAAATTAAATAACCACATAAAAGAGTATTAATCAAATTTAGATTTTCAGAGCATAAATAATAAGGTTAGTTTAATACTTTCTTCTTCAGTTTTATTTGTATATTCTAAAATATATTTTCATTCAATATATTCATATTTTCTACAGTATATGGTGGTTCCTAGTCCTGTTATGAGTGTGGTTAGTCGGGACAAATCAATAGAGAATGCTCTATATTTAGAGTAGGAGACCGACATTAATAGTGTTTTTTAAAGTAGTAATTACTTCATTTCTATTTTTATAAAGTCAAAATAGACAAGTGTTTAAAAAAAAGAAATGACTAAAATTTCCTAATTCGGCTTGAAAAAATGAACAATTTCATAACAAAACACTAATATGGTAAAAACATAAAATATTTTATTTAAAAAAAAACTTAATACAATTTTTTTGTTTTTGACATATTCGTATTAGCTGGTTTTGATTCATTTAATTCATGTTTGAACGAAATAACATTTTTACCAAATATAACCACTACTAATTAATGCAAGGAATGCCCATTTTTGGAAGAAAAAATTAGATTATGAATTTACCATGTGATTTAGTTCCTTTGAAAAACTCTAAACCTTCTTTAAAGAATGAAGAAAGTTGAAGAAGATATGGTGTTTGTCCTGTTTATTGCGTCTCCATAGATTAGAAAATTGGGAAATCGTGGCTGTTAAATTCTCAAATTTCATTTCCAAACGATGACATGTATTTTTCCATTTATGTATGTAGAATGTCAGGTCAAGTATGAAAGTTTATAAGAGCGTTTTTTAGAGTCTATATCAGACAAATTTTACTAAAGAAGAAGATGAAAGTGGTTTCATAAATTTGATGGCAGATAAACTTACAAAGACTTATAGAGACTATTGGACACAGAAAGTCATATTAGGAGATACTCCAATTCAGTATGATTCATCTTTTTTATAATTTACTCTTTTTTTCCTTTTTATTTTTTTTCTTATCATATTGAAGAATTGTGCATTTTCTATAATTGAATGTTTGATCCAAATTTATATGCTGATTATTAGAAAAAAATTTATCTAAAAGACACAAAATACATTAAAAGATATATATCTTTTCTAAGATTAGGAGTTGGGGCGTAAATAAAGTATCACTAATTTGTACGATCTACACCAAAATGTTTCAATCTTTTTGTCAAATAAAGTGTCCTCGATTCCAATTATATTATTACAGAAAAGGAAGCGAAAAAAACAACCACTATCACTAAACATCAAAACTGCACTGTAAATATATTTAGGAAAATATGTCAAACAATATTATTAGCTATATACTTTTTAATAATGAATTTCATAACTAATTCATATTTTTCATTATAAAAGTCACTAACTGATTGTTAGCTTTGACGATTGGCCCCATATAATTATTCATTAGTTTTGCACTTTTAAATAACAAATTAATATTTGTAAAATTTACTTTTTTTGTACAGTGAAAAATAACAAAGAGTATAAAAATAAATTTTTATAAGTAAAATTGCTTACATCTTCAAGGAGAAAAAATTCATATTATAGATGGAGTCTTTTAAAACGACAAATTCTTATTTCTTTTTAAAAATAAAACAATATTGAGGTTAGGAAAATTAAAATGGAGGAGGAGATTTACAAGGTAGGAGTTGAACCCTCAACTATAAATTAAACTTTTAGCTAGTAAAAAAAACAGAGCTACTAAGATTCTCTAACTATGAATTCTTTGTATGTTAGGATCTTTATTTCTCAAAGAGTTTGTATGATTATTTGTCATCTCTCTTCAAATGCATATTTTGTTCTTCCCGATGATTTCTATTAAGTGTTTATAATTTTCACCAATAGCCATATGAGGCTTAAATGATCTATCCACATTTTTATTGTAAGTCTAACAACAAAATTGTGTTCTAATTACTGATATCTTTATTTATGATATGTTTGTGTAGGAAAAAATCTCAGAATATTATTAAACGAGAAGCTGAAGAAATAATAAAATTAAATAAGAAAAAAGTGATGATAAATCTAATAAAAAAGATGGAGAATATTAATCAAGATTTCGTAAATATCCTTAATGTGGTAAGATCTCACAAGCATTCTTGTCTTTTTGAATCTCGACTTTTCAAGTTAATACATTGCTAATCTATATATTGTGGTTTGTTGTCCTTATATTTTTAATCTCGACTCCACACACGCTTTGCTCTTTTATATATTACAAAAAAGAAATAGTATTTTCTTAATTGCAACATGATTATTTTTAAAGTTCACATCGTTTTATCTTTAAATACATATTTAATTTGGCTCAACACAAAATATAGAATTTTGAAACTTGTAGTCTTAAATACATTGGAATATTTGTGTTAGGCACAATACATATATTAGACCCTAAACTTGGCTTCAAATTTTAACTTTGACTTCCAACTTTCATAATGCACAAACAAACACTTTAACTATTCAACTTTTAAATAAATAAACACATGAGTCCTACATGGCGCAATGCACGTAGGACACCACGTAGGACGAAAAATGACATGTAGGACATGTGTGTCTATTTGTTCAACTTTATACAAGTTTAAGTGTCTGTTTGTGCACATTCAAAGTTGAAGGGCATAAATGTGATTTGAAGCCAAGTTAAAGGATACATTTTATGTATTGTGCCTTTGTGTTACTATAAAACTTCTTACTAATGATAAAATAGAAATTTTATAGATTGATTGTTTTGAAATATAGACATATGTAATTTAGTTTTAAATACATTGATAATCAAATAATGCTATAATAGGACAGAAGAGAATATCTGACATGCTTATTACCAAAGGTCTTTTTTTTTGTTTCTAAACTCGTTGTGAGGTCAAATTTATAGTATAATCATCATAAAACATTGCTAATATATAATCCTTATTATTGCAAATGTTTATATTTTTCAGAAAGATCTATATTATTTTAAACAAATTAAGCAGCATATGAATTTACAATATTTTTTACAGATTATTCAAAACAAGTTAGCAAAAGAGGTTTAAGCGAACGTGAAAATCAGCAGCTTCATTAGAGTTCTCTTGTTGATTTTCACCGATGTTATTATTTATTACCCAAATTAAAATCTTCAATATTTTGTCGCGCTTAAACTCAAAGACAATATTATGATAGTAATGGGTAAGAAACTCTTATTTTGTCGTGAAATTGTGTGTGAATTACCTGCAGTAGGTAATCCAATGTTTCCCAACCAAAAATTGGAGAAAGGGGCTTTTGAGGAACATAACAAAGCTCAATAAGTTGAGTCATCAGTTAGGGTGCGTGAGAGAGTGAGAAATAAGCTTGCTTGAGAATTCAAGAATGATCAAGTTTATGATTACAAAGGGTAACAAAGAAGAACGACAAAGAAAAAATAAGAATATTTTTGAAATAATGAGTGAAGCTTATTAAAAGGTTGTTGAGTTATATATAATTTTTAGGTGTATTAAATTTCTTTTGTTTCGTTATTTTGGTAATAATTTCACAATTTATTATCAATGTAGATTGGAGAGAATAATTAATAACCTAACCCTCGTCATGTGTTTTTTTTCACTAGGTTTTATTATTTGCGTCAACATCTTGTGTTAGTAGAACTTTGGGAGTAATTATCATTTTTAAGTGACTGAATGTGGTCAGCCATGACCATAACTTCTTATTGTAACTCTATTATTTCACTTATTATTCTACCTTTTAATGCCTTGTAACTCATGCAACCTGATTTTAGATCATTTATTTACCTCATAATCATCATATTCATTACAAGGGAGAATTCTCCCCTCTTATAAATAATGATGATCTTACTTTGTTTTTGTGTATAAGTACATATAGAGTTCATAAAATTCAGTAAAAAGGCAACATTCTTATTAGTTGAAGGGGGTGTGTTTTTTATGGAGCTTTTGACTCAACTCTTACCTGGCGTATGTTGAGTTGTACTTTAGTGGTCCGGATTTGTTGTACCCTAGAGGGAACAAGTAAATACGATAACTACTGGACTGACGAAAAGATTTATTATTGTGGGTTTGAATCTTCTTAAAAATAATCGAGATATCCATGTCTAATCGAGAAGATATTTTTCTTCTTTAGTTTACTTCAACTAGGGAATTTGTCCGTGCTTCGCGCTTTCTTTGAAATGAATGTTAAAGAAATACTTTTTAAATCAATTATATATATGTTCTTGTATACGCAAAAGTAATATTATCATTTTTTTAATTATATATTAATTATGAAGATCATTTTGAGATGACAATTGAAATGAAACTTAACAAATTTAACGTCTATAATCTATTACAACTGGGTACCTTTTTTTTTAGTATCTAAAAATTATATTGCAAAGTAATTCAAAGTACTAATGAAATTGTTTTCAGGTCTTATTATTCTTTTTATATTGATATGATAAAACTCCTTTAATATTACATTTTTCAATCATTCTTGTTAATATACAATTTAGATTTGTATTGATTTTGCATAAAACACATAAATTGATATTTTAAATTTTTAGTTGCAATTATATCAAAAGATAAATGTTATGTTGCATTCGTTAAATATGATTTTTTAGAAAGTAATAAAAACGTTACACTAATGATTATTAAGTATCGATATCTTCAAGTTCGAATGAGAACATGATTTTTGTATTACCTCGCTTACTGAATTTTTTTATCTATATCTTTATGTGTGTGTGTGTGTAACATATATATATATATATATATATATATATATATATATATATATATATATATATATATATATATATATATATATATATATATATATATATATATATATATATATATATATAAGTGCGTCATTTCATCTTCAACGACTAAAACAATAAATATAATAATCTTTTTTTTTTCAAAACAAAGAAATAAAATAAAATATAACATAATCATATTATTTGAAATCAAAACAATAAAACAATAAATCTTCAAAATGTTTGAAAATCATTCAAACTTTTATATACTATGACTCTATCTTCCGGAATATCCAAGATAATCAAGCTTCATTCTTTATTTTGTTGAACTTGTACCGAATAATGTGATGAATCTTTGAAGAAAATCTATATAATCTTCATCAAAGTGAAGGTCATATTGTGATATCATCTTTTCTATGTCTTCTAATTTGTTATTAAGTACATGATTGCTGAATAAAAAGACAAAGAAAAGAAAATTAAAAAACCTATACTACTAAAAAGAAAGAAAGAAAAAATGGAAATGAACATTCAACATCTCTACATATGATTGGTATTTATAGATCGGATAAACCATAAAAATAGTTAAAAGGAAATTGAAAAGACATGTTATTTAAGTTGAGAATATCAATAGATGGAGGTTTTTTTGTAACTCATTAGATATAATCACAATAATAAATATGATTGCATTTTTTTAATCAATAAACAAATTATTTAATGAAAAGAAAGAAGAGAAAATGTTAAAAAAGATAAAAAGGAATGGAGGCCATACAGAGGTGTGACATAACCTCCTTTATGATCCTCTCTCTCTCTTTCTCTCTCTCTCTCTCTCTCTCTCTCTCTATATATATATATATATATATATATATATATCTATGTATAATTCTAATATCACCAACAAAAAACTACTTGATTTTTCCATATAAATATATATCGTCCTGCAATTTTTTATTTTATTTTTAAAAAGTTTGTAATATTTGATAAATCAAAGTACATCTACGAGTAAATATAAATTTGATTTATCTATTGCTATTTTGTTGTCATATTTTTTCTTTACAACCAAGTTCAAAACTTTTCGTTGGAATCGTGTGTATATTACAAACAATATTTTTTTATCACACAAGGATATGTGTAAAATTTGTGTACACCTTAGTCTCCTCAAACTCATATATAAAATTAAGTTGAATATATTGTTCACTACCAAAAACACGTGACTTCATAAGAGATATGAACAAACTCATGTTCTGAATTGAGGATCAATAAGAAACAACCTCTTTATCTCGAAAAGATACGGGAATTTGTGTACATTCTACCTCCTTATATTGAATATGTTGTTCGATGCTAAAAAAGTCCTCAATCTAATATAAAAAATCTGACTTCAAAAGTATTTTGGAAAAATTGACCTCGCGAAATCAAATATTTAAAGAATCAAAATCAAAATCCAAAAAGCCAAAGAAAAGTTTTTGTTCAATTTTTGCACACACACCCTCCCGCCAACTTCAGTTTAAATTGTGTAACTAATTGACCTACCAAAGCGTTCTATGAGGATGGGAGGGGAGAAGGGTGTAATCAGTTCCCTCCCAGTAACTGGAACTTCTAAAAAACAATGGGGCTAAATTTTGCAAAAAGATGTAGTTTTTTAGATTCGTTTGAGAATTTTGATAGAAAAAAAGCTAAGATTTTTATGAATTGATTGTTTCATGTTTTAATAATGATGGATTTGTGTCAAAAGCTTGTATAGAAAATTTTCAAAAAGAAAAAAAAAATTATGGATAAGGTGAAACTTCAAATTTGGGTACCCATTATTTAGTTGACAAAATCCATCTCAACAAAAATAACATTTCGGTGGCTAATCACCACCCGAATTGCCACATTTATTCTATTGAGAAGGATGTGGGTATCTCACCTCGGTACAAACACGAGAAGTACTCCATCCTAATGTGCCTTGGATGATCCACAGATTCTTGATTGTCCTATTGCTAAGATACAAATTTATAAATGAACCATACATTCTCTAGATCGTTTATTTCACTTCAATGTGGTGAGTTTTCTAGCTTGATGCATCATGATTTGTCGCATTCATATTCTTCAGGTCTAATTCCTTCACTTCATGACTTCGACATGAGTGATTGTAATCTCTCGGTGCCTATTCTTAAACCTCTATGGAATCTCACCAACATAGAAGCTTCAGACCTTGGTAATAACCATCTTGAATGACCAATTTCCGATTTCCTTAGATTTGGAAAGCTCAAGGTGTTATCAGTTGGCCAACTTGATTTTGCTAGATTTTTCATCCAATTACCTGACCGGCCCATTTTCATCCAATTATTGGAGATGTCACTGGACTTCGTGGGTTGAACTTATCTCATAATGTCTTTGAAGCTCATAGACCAGTGACATTTCAAATTTATCTGTTCTAGAATCATTGGATCCTTATCTTAAAAAATCAGATGAGAAATTCCGCATTTTATCTTGAATCCCTCAGACTTCTTGATTCTTAGATCTCTCTCACAGTCATCTTGTTTGATGCATCCCCACGAGATTTATTTTATAATACATTTGATAAAATTTCATATCAAAGAAATCATGGGCTATGAGGGTTGCCACTCTCAAAACATTGTGGCAGTGATGATAGGATATAATAAGTGATAACTCCAACTAATAAGAAGAAGAAGAAGAAGAATGTCACGATTGAAATCTAGACCCCAGATGAGACCGGCGTCGTTGCCCTCTCAAAGGTCGCAAACAAGCCTACTTACGTCATTCTTACTTTACATAGGTTAATTATAGCAGAAAATTTAAAAAAATTTATTCTTTAAATATACTTACGAAACATTTTTTATATTTCGTAATCGTTCATCATCAACCATCTAACATTTAAGATATAAACAACTGAAAGAAATAATTCATTAAGTATTAATTGTATAAAGGCCAAAATAGCACTAATACAAAGTCTGAACCAAAACGGGAAAGAAACTCTAGTGGAACATGCTCCTTTAGATCAACTCTAAAACTACGCTAGAATGTAACACAGTAGCATCCTCGAAAGTGTGAGGACCTACCAAACTCCAGATGAATGTTGACGTCCGGATAGCTGCAACAACTAACCGGTAGCGCTTCCATCCACCTGTGCCTGCACCTAAAAGTAGATGTTTGTATGGAATTAGTACACACTTGTACTAAGTATGGGTATATGCAAGCACACACCAGGTACATGCATGAGAAAGAATAACTCTTTCCTAACAACATGATTTTTTGAAGTCAAGTTAGTGGACTTGCCAATTTGAGATTGGGAAAGTTATGCCATGAGAGTTACATGCGTCATTATAATTATCGTACAACACACAACACATAACATTTTCATATAGCACATAACATATAACACATAGTTTCTTTCATATAATTTATTCATATGCCATGAGACCTTGTTATCATGGACTTGACCTTAAGACTTTCAGAAATGAGGGCTCAACATATGGGACCTCAACTAGGGAGCCTTCTTTAGCAAACACAGAGTTTGCTTCATTCATTCATACGTACCTCATTTCAGTTCATTCATAGGCCAGTGTTAACACCAGCTATACCTAGGATGTAGTTTAAGACTTTCATCGTGTTTGCTGTGAAATGATAAGGAATAACCTAATGTCATTGCCTGAATCTAGCTCACCTCTTCATTATCCTATCCTAACACCTTCGGTATCATTCATTTCTTTATATGATTCATTTGAGGCTGAACTCATTCATTTATTGGGAACTTTAAATTTAACCGACATAGATCATGTGAGCATCATGAAATCCAGTGTCTCTCTCACACCCAAAAGAGGTGGAATCACTGCCCAAAGTGACTCAATAACATGCTAGAGTATATGGAAATTTAACCCCGCGAGATCCCTATATTCGCAGTATAGGTTCAAAGACTAGGAGATGTATTGAGACCCATATCTGGCAAGCCGGACAGTTTCATCTCATGAGAGTTACGTGAACCTTCGCCCTTCCCGAAAGAAGGCATCACCGCTCATTGCTAACCTATCGGTGCTTAGTATAAATTTCCATTAGATTCGATTCATACATCATGGAAGATGGCTTCTTGTATGAGGACATCATAGCTCAATAGATGATTTTTCATCTCATCATTAGTATTAAGTGTTATAAACTCAATATATTCATTAGAGTGTTCATAGAGACTGGTTTCTTCATTATCTTACACTCTCATTGGTGAGTATGTATTGGTAACATTTACTTAGGCTCATTTGAGATTGCTCCCATCATATACATTAACCTCACATCATGATTGTCATCACATTCTTCATTGTTAGCACCTTTGGTTTTCATAGTTACTCACCTCTTATTACGTGAATGTTCATTTCTTCATTTCATAGTTCATCTCATCATATGACAATGCACTTGGCCATTTAGTGTATCTTACACTCGTATTTAACCCTCCTAAGGTTCATCATTTCACCACGTACATCTTAGGTTCACTTAATTTTGAACGTATGTTAGACTTATATGTCTATATGTACAAACCATGGGGTTTCATTCATAGTTCGTTTAAGTGGTTCATATCTTCCTAAGATTATTGAGTACAAGACTTATGCATCTTGTAGATATGTCAAGATATTGATTTTGATCTTTAGATACAACATTCATTAAATATTTGTTTACGTATGACTTATGTGTCAATACGGATTAGGCAAGGGAACCCGATTTTGAATCCCTTGAACAACACTAAATCTTATTTTAAAATTTGATAATTGCATTTTTCTGATTTGGGGGACCCTAGTTCGATTTCCATCAACCCCATAATATTTTTTTCTTCTTCTCCTCCCCTATTTCGTTTGAAGGCAATGAGGTTGTGGGTTCAATCCCCCACAAGCTCATTATTTTTTTCTTTTAATTTGTTTCTTAACTTTCTCACCTATCCAAGAGGTTGTGGGTTCAATCCCTACTCTCCACATTTATTTTCTCCTTTCTTGTTTTCCTCACTCTCTCATCCATTCAAGAGGTTGTGGGTTCAATCCCCACTCTCCACATTTTATTTACTCCTTTATTTTTCTCCTAACTCTCTCAGCCATTCAAGAGGTTGTGGGTTCAATCCCCACTCTTTACAATTAATTTTCTCTTTTATTTTCCTCCTAACTCTCTCATCCATTCAAGAGGTTGTGGGTTAAATCCCCACTCTCAACATTCTATTTTTACTTAATTATTTTCATGGTTTTTAACATGGTGAGGTCAGGGGTTCAATCCTCCATGACCTTACTTGTTTTAATTTATTTATTTTTGAACATTTTGAACCCTCTTTTCTGAACGAAATTCATAAATAGAAGCTGCAAATTTTATTTTAATTTTTTTCAGCATCCTTTCATCAAGTTACACCTTAGTTCTTAGGGGAATTTCGTAGTGCATTTAGAACGTTTTAGGTGCGTCTTCATGTATTCGTTTAGACAGGACATTATCCCTCAAATCAGTCATATTTCCACTCATATGAACATCACATTTACATCGACATGTGTACATGAAATATCAAGAACTATCATTCCATTTCAAGTCATAAACCATGAACAATACCCACGACAACAGATACATACACACGTAGTTATATTTTCGGAAACATCAACATAAGTCAAAAAATTCTAAACATACATATAAATACATAATAATCATGAAAACACGTTTCATCCCTAGTTTTCTACCAGAACACATAACCAACCTATGATTGAACAGGAGCTAATAACAGGGACATGCTACGGGGAACAATCCTAGTTTTAGGAATGACTATTCTGAACCTTAAAGGGTCTCTTGGAAAAGGGACCAAGAGAGAAGAGAACACATACCTTAATCGATGTCCAAACGCTGATGTTAATGCCCGAAAACTCCTCCAAACCACTCCCAATTTACTTCAATGTACACCTCACTCGACGAACTTCTCTTAGTCTTGACGTTTTGATTACTTTGTCTTTTACTTAAAAATTCTTGTGAGTTCTTCAAGTGTAAATAACTCTTGATGTATTTTTTAGTTGTTGAAATTGTTTTTGGAAGAAACTAACGTGAGAGAGAGAGAGATATGGAGAACGTGAGAGAGAGAGATAGAGTGTTATTAGGATTAGGAGACTAATTTCAAGACTTAGTGAAATAGTATTTAAATTAAATTAATACAAATTTGATTTATTTTAACTAATACGTGAAAGGACCATTATGCCTTTAAAATTTCAGACTTTTAATTAATAATTAAATCACCTTAAGTACCTATTTATTGAAAAAAAATCTGGATCGTTACAAAGAAGAAGAAGAAGAAGAAGAAGAAGAAGAAGAAGAAATTCACCATTATCTATTAGAAGACGGTTCTCATGGGTTACAATTGTGGTCTAGTTATGGATTGTCTCAGTTAAAAGACGGTTCTCATGGGTTACAATTGTGGTCTAGTTATTGGATTGTCTTAGTTAGAAGATGGTTCTCATGGGTTACAATTGTGCTCTAGTTATTGGATTGTCTGTAATATACATAATGTTGTCAACTCAATGCCCAGTGTGGTTTTCAATTATACTTGTAAAATTGGAACATAGAATTATTAAGATAATGAAAATGCACAAGAAAATATATTAATGTGTCACCTCCAGGAATTCAACTGATCTATATCTTTCAGAAGACCACTTTTTATGTATGATGTATTTTAGAAATCCATCATCATTAAGACTCTTAAGTTTAATTCTTTATCTTTCATAGTTTGTGATCTTTGCATAAAGCGTTTGTTATTCTATAAATAATAATACATGACTTTTATTTCTCTGGGACTTGAGCATATGTAGAAATAAATTAGTATGATAAACAGAAATCGGACACAAACTTGAATCTTTAGATTATTCAATCGAACAATATGTGCCATCACTAAAAACATTGTATTTCAGTCAATTCTTTCCGAACTAGTAACTAGTCTCGATAACATTGTATTTCGTTAAGTTAAAAACTATATAATTTGATTCAACCTTGTTACCTTTTAACCCTTTCCAAGTATATCACCTTGGTGCGACCATGGAGAATATGATAGCCTAATGTTGAAAGTGGTGCCTCAAAACTAGGAGATCAGTTCCACTTTTTGATGTATCAATATACAACTTAAAAGTAAAATTAAGTTATGTTAGATTAGGTTGTCGTAAATGACAAAATTTGATTAATTAGTTGCTATATTTTAGGTTTTAGTTATTGGAGATAATTTTAGCTCATTTTACTCCTTTTCTTTAGTTTTTTAAGTTATGAATTCACGCATTAATTCAATAAACAGTGAAACAAAACCTTGTTTCTTATATTTTCTTTCTTAGTAATCATGATAGATTGGTATCAGAGCATAGCCATCTTGAGTGACCACTAAGAAGACAGTTTGAACCATAGAAACCCTTCTTTGAACTACAATCTCAAATATCTTATGAAAAAGTAAATTCTTAAACAAGCTTCTTAACTCCACCAGTCTTCAATGGTGAGAATTATCAAGCTTCAACAATTAGAATGACGGTTCATCTTGAAGTGTTGGATCTCTGGGAAGCTGTAGAAGAGGATTACAAAGTAACTCCTTTCAGTGATAATCCAACAGTGAATCAGATGAAACATCACAAGGATAATAAGACAAGGAAAGCCAAATCTAAAGCTTGCCTTTTCTCTACAGTATCCCACTGATTCTTACCAAAATTACGCAGATGAAATCTGCTGCAGAAATTTAGGAGTATCTCAATAAATAATAACAAGGAAATTAAATAGTGCAGAATGCAAGTGATGAATTTGATTCGTCAATTTGAAATAAAGAAAATGAAAGAATCAGAGACTATCAAAAACTATGAAGAGAAACTACTCCACTTGGCCAACAAGGTGAGATTGTTCGTTAAAAAGTCTTGCACTTGTTGTTATTTTAGTGTTACCTCATCCGGAAGGGGATCCTTATGGAGGGGTTTCATCCCCGGTTCAGTATACATGTTCATGCAATTATTCAAGTTTCTGAGGGAGGTATATTGGACAAAGTTTCTACAACTTGGGTGAAGACTTATCAGGGTTGCTATTAGAGGTTTTTAGGTTACGGTGACCATTAATTATATTCAGATTTTTTTAGTATATGGTGGTTCCTAGTCCTACTATGAGTGTGGTGAGTCAAGGAAAATCAATAGATATTCCTCCAGAATTGGACGAGGTTGCCGACAACAATAATGTTTTGTAAATTTATTGCTTCATTTCTATTTTTATAAAATAAAGTTCGAAAAAGGGCCTCAAATACCCTCAATGTTTTGGAAATGGTAAAAAATTACCCTCCATCCACCTATTGGCTCCAAAATACCCTTCCCACCCACCTATTGGGTCCAAAATACCCTTGTCACCCACCTTTTGGTTCAAAATTGACCACTTATTTAACGGTTATATATTTAAACTATTTTAATATTTTTTTAAATTCGTGACCTCAACTTTTTGTTATAATTCAACTTATTAGTATAATTTATAAATCAATCCACTACTCACCCCATTACTAATCAAATCCCTCTAAATTAATGAATCCGTCACATAATTAATGTAAGCTACTGCCAATTGAGTGTTTTTAAAAATTATAGAAGTAAATTATCATTTATTCAAGTGGCTAGATAAAAATCACCTATAAACTTAAAAGTCTTACTATGTTCATTTTAATTATTCTTACGTCTCAATTATGTGATGTTACTTCATAGGTAACTTTTTTTCAAAATAATATACTAAAGGTTTTTAAACAAATCATAAATATTTATAAAATTATATTTAAAAAAGTGCATGAATTAATTTGGGATGTATTACACTTTACCTTTAATCATAAATTTCTAATTCAATTTTTAAAGAAAGTGTCCTCATAAATAAGCGACTCAACCTAAATTTAATGGGGGCTTCCATTCGGACTAGAATAATTTTGAATGTCATTTTCAGGAATCTATAATTTCATCGTGTTTTAGTAGTGTTTATGATGATTTTGATATTATAATTGGATTATTAATTGGGTGAGGTTTAATTAGTGATGAGTGAGTAGTGAATTGGTTTATAAATTATATTAATAAATTATTATTATAATCAATAGTTGAACGCCAAGTATTTTAAAAAAATATTTAAAGAGTTTAATTTTAAAACAATTAAAAAAGTGGTCAATTTTGAACCCAAAGATGGATGACAAGGGTATTTTGGAGCCAATAGGTGGATGAAAAGGGCAATATGGAGCCAATAGGTGGATGAAGGGTAATTTTGTACCATTTTCAATACTTTAAAGGTATTTTATGCCCTTGTCCGAATAAAGTTTGGAAAGTTCTTTAAAAGTGAGTAAAACTTTCAAATTCAACTTGGAAAAAAATTAATAATGTCCTGAAAAAACACTAATATTGTATAAAAAATGTTATTTTAAGAAAGTGAATACAATATATATACCATGATTTTTATGAGAAAATGACATTGAACAAGAAAACACTTATTTCTTTTTACCTCATCCGCATTAAATTGTCTTGATTTATTCAATTCATATTTGATCAAAATATTTTTTTATGAATCTATCAACTACTCATTAATGCAAGGTATGTCTATTTGAAAAAGAAAACATTTGATAATAATTTACCAAGTGATTTAAATCCTCTAAAATAACACTCAAAGCTATTCTTTAAAAATGGAGAAAGTTGAAGAAGATATGGTGTTGGAATGTTCAGCGCGATGTCATGGATTAGAAAATCGGAAAATGATGGCTGCGAAATTTTCACATTCCATTATCAGTTGACGTTGATGAATTCTCAAATTTTCGTAAGTAGAATGTTAGGTTTAAGTATGAAAATTTAAAAGGGTGTTGTGAGTGTCTATAACAGACAAATATTAATGATGAAGAAGATGATGAGAGTGCATTCATAAAGCTACGACATATAAACTTACAAAGACTTATAGAGATTATTGGACAAACTAAGGGATACTCCATCTTTTTCATAAATCTCTCTTTATTTCTTTTTGAATATATGTTACTTATGATATTTGAAGAATTACGAGTTTTCACTAATTTGTTGTTTGATCCACATCTATGATGGTTTTTACAAAATCAAAATTATCTACGAGATACAAAATATATTCAAAGATCTATTATCTTTTCTAAACCTTAAGTGTTGGAGAACAAATAAAGTAACACAAACTGGTACAATCAAAACTCCAGTGTTAAAATATCTAGGGAAAAATTCTCAAACAATACTATTAGCTATATACTTTTTAATAACGAATTTCCTAGCTAATTAATGTTTTTCTAATAAAAATCACCATTTTATTGTTAGATTTGATAATCGGCTCACAATAATTATTCATTAGATTTACTTTGATTGTCCAAATCTATGTTGCATATTTATTTTTTGGTACACTTAAATAAATCTAAAAAGGAAAAAGTAAATTTGGACAGTTAAATTGCTTCAATATTCCAAGAGAAAAAACATCATATTATTGTTGGTGCCTTTCAAAATTAGAAATTCTCTTTCATTTTGAAAAATTAAAAATAAATAAATTAGGGTTAGAGAAAGAGAAAATGTAGGAGGGGATTACAAAGTAAGAGTCTAACCCTCACCAATAAATTGAAAGTTCAGCTAGTCAATCAACATACCTACTAAGCTTTTCCAACTAGCAATTCTTTGTGTGTTATGATCATTATTTCTCGAAGAGTCTGTAAGATTATTTACAATCTCTATTCAAATGAATATTTTATTCTTCATTTATATTGATTGTTTATTATTTTCACTAATCGCAATATGAGAGTGAAAATATATATATGCATTTTTTATTTAAAAGTTGACAGGAAAAAGGTAATATGGTTGACAACTATGTTTATGTAGGAAAAGATTTCTGACTTTTTCAAACAATAAGTTGAATAAAGAATAAATTTTAACAAAGAAAAATTGATTATAAATATAGTGACATAATGGAGAATATTTATTAAGATTTGATAAAAATCTTTGATGTGATGATATCTCACAAGCATTGTTGCCTTTTAGAATCTCGACTTCCCAAGATAGGTAAATACATTGTTAATCTAAATGTTATAGTTTCTTATACATATATTTGTACTTTAATTATAAACGAAAACATTAATAATTAAAAAGAATACTTCATTTCTTCAATTTCATATAACACTCTTTCCTCTTTGACCTATTATGAAAAAAATAGTAGTTCTTAAAAAATTGAAACAAGATGAACTTTGAACTCCATAATTTTTTTATCTTTAAAGACATGCTTACTTTGACTTTACATGAAACAAATATATTGTAAAACTTATGGTCTTAAATGCATGGTAATATATTGTGTGACTAGAAAACTTCTCAATAATAATATAATAAAAAATTTATAGCTAGATTATTTTCAAATACAGAAATATGTTATATATTTTTTAACAGATTTATGATAAAATGGTGTTATATAAAATCGAAAAGGAGCATATGACATGTTTTATACCAAAAGTCATTTTTCTTTTTTTTTAAAACTTATTTTGACGTCAAGTTTACAGTGTAAGGATCATAAAAAATTGATTATATGTTCGTTATTAATTCCAATATTTTTTTTAGATAGATCTATTTTATACTAAATAAATTAAGCAACATATGAATTTACAAATTATTCCAAACAAGTTAGCACAAGATGTTTTTTTGAATTTGGAAATTGTCAATTTCTTTAAAGATCTCTTATTGATGTTCAACAACGTCATTGTTTATTACCCATATGAAACTGTTCAAAATGCTATTATGCTTGAACTCAGAGCCACTATTGTAAGGGGAATCTGTAAGAAGCCCTAATCTTATCACAAAATTGTGTGTGGATTAGATGCAACAGGAAATCCAATGTTGGCCAGACATAAATTGGAGAAATGGGGCATAAAATGCATATAGCAAAGCTCAAGAAGGTGATTCATCAGGGAGGAGGAGTACGAGAGTGAGAAATAAGGCTTGTGAATTCAAAAACGAATTGTGAGTTTTCACTAATGTTTTGTTTGAACCACATTTGTAATAGTTTTTACAAAATCAAAATTATATAAGAGCAAAAAGTATATTCAAAGATATATTATCTTTTCTTAAGCTTAAGTGTTGGAGCACAAATAAAGTATCACAAATTGGTACAATTTGCAATAAATGTTATTTTATTTACAAATAAAATGTACTTGATTCAATTTTATCATTACGAAAAAAAAACCACAATAATTACAAAACATCGAAACTCCATTGTTAAAATATTTAGGGAATAACTGTCAAAAATACTATTAGCTATATATGTTTTAATACCGAATTTTCTAGCTAACTCATGTTTTTCTTATAAGAATTACTAATTGATTGTTAGATTTGATAATTGGATCCAAATAATTCTTCATTAATTTTGTCTAATTTTAATGACCAAATCTATGTTGTATATCTATTATTTTGGTACACTAAACTAAATCTAAAAATGAAAAAACAAATTGACAAGTCAAATTGCTTAAATCATCCAAGAGAAAAAACTTCATATTATTATGAGTGTGTTTCCAAATTAGAAATTCTTCTTTATTATAAAAAAATAAAATAAAATAAAATTATGGTTAGAGACAAAGAAAATGTAGGATGAGATTACTATGTAGGAGTCGACCCTCACCAAAAAATTCAAAGTTAAGCTAGTCAATTAACATGGTTACTAAGATTCTCCAACTAGCAATTCTCTGTATGTTACAATCAGTACTTCTCAAAGAGTCTGTAAGATTATTTATAATATCTATTCAAAATGTATATTTTGTCCTTCATTTCTATCGAGCGTTTATAATTTTAACTATAGCAATATGAGGATGAAATTATATATATGTGTTTTTAATTATTTTTAGACAACGAAAAGGTAATATGATTATTGATATCTTAATTTATGCTATGTTTATGTAGGAAAAAGATTTTCAATTTTTTTTAAAATATAAGTTGAAGAAAGAATGAAGTTAAATAAAGAAAAAAGTGATGATAAATTTTAATGACCAAATGGAGAATATTAATCAAGATTTGATAAAAATCTTTGATATGATGAGAAATCACAAGCATTGTTGTCTTTTAGAATCTCGACTTTCCAAGACAGGTAAATACATTGCTAATCTATATGTTATTGTTTCTTATACTTATTTTTGCACTTTAATTATAAACTAAACTTTGACAATTAAAATAATACTTCATTTCTTCTATTTCGTGTGACCCTTTTTTCTTTTTTAATCTATTATAAAAAAAAATAGTATTTTCTTAATTGAAACATGATGAACTTTGAACTTTATATCTTTTTATATTTGAAGGCATGCTTACTTTGACACTACATGAAACAAAAAAACTAAAACTTATGGTCTTAAATACATTGTAATATATGTGTGACTATAGAACTTCTCAATTATAGTAAAACAAAAAATTATGGTTGGATTATTTTCAAATACATACATATGTCATATATTTTTTAATAGATTGATGATAAAATGATGTCAGATTAAATAAAAAATAAGTATATGACATGTTAAATACCACAAGTTATTAATTTTTTCTTTTTAAACTCATTGTGAGGTCTAATTTACAGTGTAAGGATTATAAAATATGGGTTAAATACTTGATATTAGTGCTATTATATATATATATATATATATATATATATATATATATATATATATACAGATTATTCAAAAAAAGTTAGCACAAGATGTTTTTTTGAACTTGGAAATTGCAAATTTCATTAAAGATCTCTTATTGATTTTCAACAATGTCATTGCTTATTACTCATATGAAGCTCTTAAAAATTCTATTGCGCTTGAACTCAGAGCCATTGTTGTGAGGGGAATGGGTAAGAAGCCCTAATTTATCGCAAAATTGTGTGTGGATTAGATGCAGCGGGCAATCGAATATTTGCCAGAAAAAAATAGAGCAAAAGGGAATATAACGCACATAACAAAGATCAGGAAGTTGATTCATCGATGAAGAGGAGTACGAGAGTTGAGAAATAAGGCTTGTAGATTCAAGAATTTCAAAAAATATTTTGGAAATAATTAGTGAACCTTACTAGAAGGTGGTCGAATTTATAGAAGATTTTTTGGTGCATTAAATTTCTTTTGTTTTGTAGTTCTTGTAATATTTCATAATTTATTATCAATGTTTATCAGAGACTTTAATTAATCTCCTAACCCTTGTCATGTGATTTTTTTATATCAAGATTTTAAGTTTAATTTGAACAAAAAAAGGTCACATAATTCAGTTGATAATGTGAACAATTTTTTGATACGTGATCTACATCAACCTTCTTTTTTTAGGAAATAATAATATTCAATTGTTTAGTACATTTGATCATTTTAGTAATAGTTATTATTTAATTGTATCCTATACTACCCTAGTCTGTCGCCCACTCTTTAAAGTAGAACGTTGAAAGTAGTTATCTTTAGTTTAGTGACTGAACATGATGAGTCATGGACGTAGCTTCTCACTAAAACTTCATCATTTCACTCATTGTTTTATCATTTTATGTTTGTAATTTATGTAATATCTAGGCAATTTATGTACCCAATTTACTGCCCCTGTAGTTTTCCTTTTCATCATTGGAAGGAAGAATTTCTCCCTTACAAATAGTGATGGTATTATTTGTTAGCAAAATATTGAGAATAATTATATTTTATTTAGAAAATTAATGTGGTCAACCATGACCATAACATTGAAATTTCATTATTTTATACTTTATGTTTTGTAACACTTAAGCCATTTATCTACCCAATTTACTATCTCATATTCTTCGTATTCATTTAAGGAAAATTTTCTTCCCTGTAAATATGGACGGTCTAACTTGGTTAGGAGAACGTTGGGAGTAATTGTCGTTTGTTTAGGACTGAACGCAATCAACCATATTGGGGATAACATCCCATTGAACTCCATTATTTCAATCATTATTCTTTTTTTTTTATGTTTTCAAACTCATGTAATTAACCTTTAGGTCATTTATCTACCCAATTTACTATCCCATAATCTTCTATTCATTGCAAGAATAAATTTCTCCACTATAAATAGTGATGGTCTTACTTTTTTAGCACAACGTTTAGAGTAATTGCATTTTATTTAGTGATTGAATATGGACAGTCATATTGACCATAACTTCTCATTGACACTCTATTATTTCACTTATTTTATTCTATCTTTTTATGCGTTGTCACTCATGTAACATCCACATGATTTTTCTTCCCAATTTACTACCCCATAATCTTATTCATTACAAGGAAGAATTTCTCCATTACAAATAGTGATGATCTTACTTTTTTTTGTTGTATTAGAAAATATAGAGTGCATAAAAGTTAGTTAAAAATAAACTTCTTATTAGTTTAAGGGAGATGTTCTTTTTATGGAATTCTGGAATCAACTCTTGTCCAATATTTATTTAGCTGTACTTTGAAATTCAGGTATGTTGTTTGGAGGGGAAAAAATAAGAAGATTATTTCTAGTTTGTAAAAAGATTTTTTGTCATGAGCTTAAATCTCCTTAAAGAGAAAAAAAATATATATTTATGCCTCAACGTGAAGATAATTATTTTCAATTGTAATTTTAAAATTTCACCATAAAAAACTACATGACTTTCCCATATAAATATATATCATCTTGCAATTTTCTAGTTTTTTTTTAACAAAGACTTTATCATCTAATTACTTGAAGAATATCTACGTGTAAACCTAAATTTGTTTTCTCTATTGCTATTTTGTTGTTATATTTTTTTCTTACAACCATGTTTTAAATTTTCTTTTGAACCGTGGGTCTATTAGAAAAATATTATTATAACACAAAGATAGGAAAAAAATATGTATACATCTTAGTTCTTACCCTCCTCAAATTCACTTGTGAAATTATACTAAATGTTCACTACTAGAAAAACTGACTTCAATAGAGGTCTGGATAAATCCATCTTTTGAATTGTGGATCAATTAGAAAAAAAATCTTTTTATTATACAAAGGGGTAAGATTTTATGTACATCCTACGTTCTAGACACAACGGCACATTAGTATGTTTTCGCTATTAAAATATGATATTGTTAAGACTTCATTAGAATAAGTGATGATGATGTTTAAAAAAATTATAATAAATCTTGACAAATTTCCTTACAAAGAGTGATCGTCAATATTTTGTCCACAAATATATGGATGTATCGTCAGTTCACCACAGTATTTTCAGCATTAAAGAAAATAGCATATTGATTGATCTCTCTCTCGATATATTTGGCATAATTCTGAAGGAAGTGGAATTGATACAATCGCTACTAGGATTGTTCAGCTTTTTCCAGTTAAACTTTGTAGTTTTAGAAAAATCAAATCATTCTTTTGCTGTTAAACTAAAACTATGGTCTTGACAACTCAATGATGTATAAACGTGTGTAGAACTTTTCCAGCCCATTTCAATGAAATACTTTTATTTACTAATCATAAATTACATGGTTCTTGTTAGGACCGAAAATAAGCAGGAGTATGAGGAAGCTAGCAAAGCAAACCTCGAAAGACCATGAGTAAGACGACAACGAGAAATATATCAAAATACAAAGATTTAACGTGATTCGTTCAATCGACCTATGTCCACAAAGGAGATGAGTAATCCATTATAAAGATGAGAGTACAAAATACAGAGAGAAACAACCTCAATAAATTTACTCGGAATACATGGGAGGTTCACACAAGTGATAGCGTATCAAGCTTGTTACCCATAAATTCTCCCCCTAATCAAAACATTCAAAGCCCTTAAGACTACATTATGAATGCTTATTAAGTTTGAAAGAACATGTCTCTATTTATAGAGTCCTAAACCTTTTCCTACTAGAAAAAGGATTACTCAATCCAAAACCTTTTCCTATAAGAAAAACCTATTTATAGTAAGAAATCAGGGTAAATAAAACCCAATAAATGTCCACCTTGACCTGAATTTCTAAAAAAAATAAATTTGTCCACCTTCTTGACTTAATCTTCAACAACTTGTTTCTCCTCTCCATAATCTCCTTTGCAAAATTTATGCCTCAACACAGAGAATCTCTCTGAAATAATTTCTCAAACAAAATTATTCATTACTGTCAAAAAAAGTTGCGGCTAGCACTACACCCGTCAAGATAAACACCACTTTCTAACATGGTTCAATTATCGACTATCGAAACACTAAACTTGACTCTGTCATTGAATTTGGATTTTATAGCACTTACTAGGATCGAAAATAAGCAGGAGTAATGCGGAAGCAAAGAAAACCTCGAACACCACGAGTAAGAAGACAACGAGAAATATATAAAAATACAATGATTTAACGTGGTTTGGTCAATCGACTTACGTCCACAAAGGAGATGGCAAAACCTCTATAAATAGGAGAGTACAAAATACAGAGACAAATAACCTCAACCAATTCACTCGGAATACATGGGAGGTTCACACAAGTGATAGCGTTACAAGCTCCCCTAACAAAAACTCTCAAAGCCTTAAGACTGCATTGTGAATGCTGATTAAGTTAGAAGGAACATGTATCTATTTATAGATTCCTAAACCTTTTCTACTAGAAAAAGGATTAGTCAATCCAAAATCTTTCCTTAAAGGAAAACCTATTTATAGTAAGAAATCAGGGCAAATAAAATCCAACAGTTCGCAGAGTTGAAATTTGACTTCTCAAAAGGGTTGAACATGTTGAAGTTTGACATTTTGTCTAAGCAACTTTTGATGAATTAACCAATTATGGGATAATGAGTGATGAAATTGTAGAAATTATAGCTATGGGAAAGGAAAGTTGTGAGGAACGCTGTGATAATAATCTGGAATGTTGTTTATCCATTAATTATTTTTAATTTTTATTTTAAGGTTAATCAATATTTCTCTTTCTTGACCTTTTGAGTAAGATTATAACTTAAAAGAACTCTCAATTACCATTCCTATATTCTATTGTGCTAATCTAGGAATTCTTCCTTTCTGCTCCCATTCTTTGTCCTCAATCGATTGAAAGTTTTTATATATCTCGTTATCCAAATATGTTGTACGTATATTTATGAGCAAGCATCTCACCTATATTTCTATGCACTTTTCAATATTTATTGTTAAAAAATTATTGTGAAATCACTTTGACAATACAAAATAGTAATTCCTTCAAATTTACTTCATCTTCAATAAAGAGTTACTCCTCTTCACTTGCACTACAATTTTCTTACTAAAATAGTATTTCTCATATATACGTCAATATTGAAGATGAAAGTGTAGGTAAGGTAAGAATTCTCCATATTCCCTTTAGCTAATGACGAAAGGGAATTCGAGGACCATTTTTCTTGAGAAGATAATTATGTGCCCTCCCGATTTGATGCGCATAATTTTTTCTTACTAACAAAATAGATCAAAAGTATAATTGATACGTAGGATACATGACATCGATCTATCATCATCATGTACTTTTAGTTGGTCGCGCATTCTTCATGCAAGGCGATTCGAATTAAAGGTAGGAATTTCAACCTTTTAGTATGTGACGTAAGTACTTGAACATGAGACAAGTTTCAATGTTTACCAAATTCCTCTATGGAGTAAATCATCCTTGGTCGTTGTGCATGAAGTTCATTGAGAGAATCAACAAATTCGATTCATATTGTTCTCAAATTTTTGTAGGAGCTAGAAAACTCTTCAGGATTACTTTATCTTCGGTGATCAATACATCTCCCATGCTATCATCATCTACAACAGATAGAAATTTGATTGATTATATTCCCATACAATCCGAATGTAAGTAGTTGTGAAAGGGGGATGAAGGTATTTACAATATGAGGAATTCACGAAAATCTTGACAATTTCATATTTTAAATGTTTTGAAAATTTACATGATTGACATTTCTTTATCATATTCTAGTACTTGCTACATTACCCTTAAAAACCTTTTTTAAAAAAGATTTTCTTTGGTTGTATTGACCATTTTATTGATTGACCAAAAATGAAAATAAATTTTTGGCCCAAGCCCAAAATAAAACTATCAAAACAATTTATGTCTCATATGATTAGGGTAAAGCCCACATTGATTAACCCTACCCATAAATACTAACTTCAGCTTCCTATGGAGTTCATTTTCTTTTTCTTCTCACTATGTTGCCTCCTTGTACAACTGAATGTTACTCTAACCCTTATCTTGTGGGGTTGTACCAACTCTCTAATCAAACGTTCTCATCTCTCTTCTTCTCACAAAAGATATATCACTCAACCAAGGTAATGTAACTCCGATATTTTCCTTCTCTTTTTCATCTCCGTTCTAACTCTTTGTTGTTCCTCCATGTGAAAGTGTTTTTTCTCAAAAAAACTTATCTTGAATTTTGAAATTTTCTTTTGAGTTTAAAAGTCGGCTATAAGAGAATCAAAGGAAACTCTTCAATTTCTTACCTAGAAGATGTTAATTACTCTATTCCAAATCACACATGTAGTCATTACACATTACTAATATATATTTAGTGATTTCAGATTATCACATAAAACATGTAACATTATATTCATGTTGTGGTGTCCTATACATATCATGATACGATATGGATTAATCATCATGGATATGAAGACCATCAATTCGATTCGAAGCAATTTGGATACCTAAGAAAATTAATGAAAGAAGCATGGACGATCTACAATATACTGAAATGGGAATTTAACTAAGAGATGACTACATTTTAAATAAGTAATAGATTAAAATTTCCTTGGTTTTTATCTCAAGGATATTATTGTAAATATCTTTGGTTAGTCTATCTACTATTATAAATAGTAGAAACTAGGGTTTATTTAGGGGTTGATTTTTGAATGCACATTTGATTTTTAGACTTCATTGTCAGTTTGGGGAAACCCTCATATCTATTTAATTGAACCCTCTTGATAAGTCTCCACTTGTATGAGTTCAATTTCTTTTCACCCTTAGAGTTTATCCTAGTAATCAAATGTCTTCTAGTTGCTAGGTCATTCTTTTTTTTTTCTTCTGAATCTCTCTGTCTTTCTTTCTATTTCTTGATATTATATTTCGTTTGATTGATTGTAGTTCGCTTTATTGTTCTTGCATCTAGGATTACATCAATTGGTATCTCTCCCTCTGCCTTTTTATTTCTAAACCTAATATCTTTCTTGATTGATTGCGGTACTAGGTAAGTTTATCCATACAGGCATAAACAAAACAATCATCAAGATTTTTTTACCACCGCTGGGTATTGTACTTGATATCTCATGGTTGTCAATTCACTTTCTTGACGACAAGGTAATTTTGATTGAATGCTAAAAAATTATATTTCTGATGCAAATTTTTTTTCCTCTAGTGAAGAATGTATTAAATTGCCTTTTTATTATGTTCTGTGAACCCTACTATTCTAGGTAGGTATTAATTAAATGAATTTTGGTGCACCACCCATCTGTGAAGTTCTTTATGTCTTCATAATTTTATTATTAGATTAAGATTCTGTTGGGATTAGAAGTATAACTTACGCATTTCACCTTTCATGCATTCCTCCTCGCTCGATCAAAAATATCTAGAGAATTGACCCCAACTAGCTTTAAATTTACATGCAATTATTGTTTATATCAATATTTTTTTGACAAATTCCTTTATCATAACTTCCACATAATTTCTAATAATGTAATTTTTTTATATTAGTATAATCAATATATTTCTAGCTTTGATGTTCACTTAAATTTAGCTTAATTTGGTACTTAATTACACAGCATTGGGTAATGAAGTGAGTGTGCATGAGTTATTATTGTCCATATACCTAATGCTAAGTTTCACTTGGCTTGGACCAACCATAACTTATGTAAAAAATAGCTCATAAAAGAAATCTTGTTAGCATTGCATCGGGCATAGGGTGCATATGAGTAATTATTGTCCAGATACCTAATAAAAAGTTTCACTTGGCTTGGACTGCAATGATCCATAGCCTATGTTAAAATATACGACATAAAAGAAAACTAATACTGTAATCTTTCTTGTATATTAAAGTATTTGGGAGAGCTATTAAATTTTGAGACATCTAATGCTAGAACTTTGGTAATTTCAGTGAGTCTAATTTGCGAACATTGACAACAATGATATTGGAACCCAATTTAAACTTTTCCTAAGCTACAAAGAGTGTTGAGCTCGTTCGAAAGGATGTTCCCGCTAATGGTGACTTTCCAAATTGTCATACTTTTCTTGAGGAAGTGTCTCATCTCATAGAGTTCCACAAAATTTTGGTATCTATAAACGTCCTATACTTCAAGACTTGTCGGAGTGTAAACTTTATAAACTCAAAGACAAGATTTGAACTACACTCACATAAATGGATTTTCAATCTTTCTGATTTGTGGCTTTAGATTTTCATTTGATTTGTGAGAGAGGAGATGTTGGCTAAATTTTCTCACAATGGGAGTGCCAATATATTTGCAATATATTTTCTCAAATACAAAAAAATATATTGCAATCAAATAATAAATGAAAAGAATAATTTTATTCATAAAGATTGTGAGTGGAAATATGTTTATCCCCAGATTGCTCTCTTATGATTTCTCTGTGACTCAAGGGTTGTTAGTGTCAGTCAAACTAAGGATGATGTGGACCTCCTTAGGATTTATTTGATCTTTGTGAAAGGATTTTATAGATCTTGTTATAATATTTGGTTGCCAAGAAGAGTGCACCCACGTCTCCATTATTTTATGATTTTTTCATGAATATATGAAACTTAGAGATGCCTATTTAAGAAAATATACTACACTTAATATAAGTGTGAGCTTGAGTTTAGGGTAAGTAGTCTTTAAGAACCTTACATGAAATAGGACTCATCTGGTAGAGACCCACATAATTTTGATATCTCAAATGTCAAATTCTTAAATGAAATTGGACTCATCTTGTGCTGTTAATTTTTTTTGGGTTAAATAGTTCACTTAACTGTCTTGTTGGATAGAGTTATATTGTGTGATAGACTATTCTATAAGAGGTCTTATGCTTAGAAATGTAGTATCTTATAGAAGCCTATATCAACAAAGATCACACTCTAGGAAAGTACTCAATAACATCCAAGCATATTGGGAAAGTACTTTCACTCTCCCATCTAAACACGAACACGAATTCCAATTTCTAAAAATCCTGCACAGTACAACATATCTGCCTTTGAAGATCTAGCGAGGCATGAACAATATGCTCATGCGTACTAGCCTTAACTTCAAATTGAGCATAACATTCATTATTTACTAGAATAGACCACAAATAAGTAATTAGTCTTGGATTCATTCTCGAATATTTGATAAAGAGATGTGTTGTAAGAACATAATCTAGCACTACATCTCCAAGAAATCCCAAGTGCTAATAACATCGTGGAATCTCAGGTAGCATGTAAGATCTGCGAGTTAGCGTTTTAACAAGCAGTGAAGGGTCGTCAAACTTGTAATGTAAGACTGATTTCCAAGTACCGTACATTGACTAGCTTCTCAGCACTCACGATGAAGTAACTTAGCAAAGATGCATCAATAAAATTAATGTCCATCCCAATTATTTCATAAATGATATAGCTTCTACTTTGCCTGTGCGAGCTGAGGTAGGCACCTATTACTGCCTCAACCACATCAGCTACTCTCTTGTTTCTAGTCTCCTTCTATACCCTACAACACATTTCTACTAAAGTCATCAAGAACTCTTTGCTAAAGTTGTAAACTTGAGAATTATCACTAGAATGGTCCTCACTTTAAGATCGAATGGTTCATTACGGATAAATCTCAGAATTTTAGGAGCACATCCAAGCTTGAAAAATGCAACACTGGAAATGATTTTATTTATTTTTAATGTTGAGAACACCCTTATGATAATTTTCATAAGTCTTAAACGATTGTATACGAATAGCATATCAAAGAAAAGAGTCGTCAAGATTCTCAAGTGATTCCAAATGAAAATTCTGGAGACATTTCTTTGTTGTCATTAGTCCCAAAATCTTAGCGATAGGGATACAAATTTTGATTTTGTGGTGATTCAAAAGAATTCATTTAAAGTTTATATGGCATATATGCTTTCCCTATAAGGTCTAAAGGTTCTAGCTCGGTAGATAGTTATTGGAGAAAGATTGTTGACCTCAAGAATCTGATGAATTCTAGGTGTATACATATGGTAGTGAATCTCCATACTCCGCCGAACAAATTCTTTGCTATATATGTATACCTTAGAGTTCATAAGATTCTGGAGGTCAAGAATCTTTTGTCAATTACTATCTTTCGTGATAGAACCTTTAGACTTATTAGGGTAAGCATTCATACTGAATAAACATGAAAAGAATGCTTTCGAAGCATTGCAAAGTAAAACTTTTTATCCCAACTAGTAAGATTTTTGAAGGAATGACAACAAAGAAATGCGTCTAGAAGTTTCATTTGCAATCACTTGGAATACTTGGAGACTCTTTTCTCAAATGTGACGTCAGTTTACAACTATTTAAGACTTATGAAAGTTAGCACGAGGTTTTACTCAGAATTAGGAAAAATAAAATCATTTCAAATGTTACACTTTGCAGTTCTTGATGCACTCGGAAAATATGAAATTTATCCGTAATGAACCATTCAATCTTCTAACGTGAATCATTCCTAATGATAATTCTCAAGTTTTTGATAAAGAGTTCTCTTTGCCTTCTAAGGCAAACGATTACAAATAGTAAGAAGTAGTCAATACGGTTGATAAACTAATATGTGCCTACCTTAACTCGTGTGGGGAATTACCATTTATGAATTGGATTGGGTTGTTCATTGATTCTGTTGATTCTGAGAAACTAGTTTAATATCTGGTACTTTAAACCTTGCTACTTTCAAGTTCCATGATCCTTCATATCTTGTTGAAACTCTAACTTACGAATCCACATTCCACAATGATACCAACACTAGGAATTCTTGGAGGTGCAGTGCTAGATAATATTGTTACAACACATATCTTTTTCAAATATTTGAACTGGCTCCATGAAAAATTATTTATTTGAGGTATACTTCTGTAAACAATAAATGATATGCTCAATCTGCACATAAGACTAGCATGCACAAACACCCTCTTCTTCAAAGACATATATGTTCTACTATTGAGGAGTTTTGAGAAACTGGATCTTGTGTCCACGTTCGGATGGGAGGCTGAAACATGCTTGGAGATGTTGTTGGTTCCTTCATTGGTGCGATCTCTTAAGACCTCTTCTGGAACCGTTGATTACACCTCAAACAATAAAACTCCAACCAATAAGAGAGTTAAGTGAACTATGTGCCCAAAAGGTTATCTAAAAAAGAAATTAATTTTTTTCATGAGACAGAGACTCGACATTTGTAGACATAAATATTGTGTGGACTCTACCAGACGAGTCAAGCTTTAGTTAGAATTCTTAAAGACTAATCCTAACTCACTATATACAGGGTACTATATCCCGTAGAGAGGGATCTAGAAAAATCCATAAATTCATAGAACATTTACAAAGTGATCAAGATGTGGGAGGACTCTTCATGACAACAAATAATTCATGAAAATCAAAAAAATTATCTTTACAGGAGATTAAATAAAATTCACTTTAGATGGAAATCATCCTATAGAAGAATCAAGAAAGGGACAAAATTGTACTCAAACTGTTGATTAATAAAATATTCTTCTTTCTTCATATTTATTTTGTGGTTGGAGTTTATTTTCCATATAGAAAATTTGTTTCAAAGAAATTTTGTCTTCTAGAACCCTTACTAAAATTTATAATTAATTTAGGGGTTTGATACGAGTTGCAGAATTGGTCTTCGTGATTCAAGGGTTTTTTGTGTCGGTCAAACTTAGGATGATGTGGACCTCCACAGAAATTATTTGATCTATGTGAAAGGATTTTATGGATCTTGTTAAAATATTTGGTTGTAAAGAAGTGTGCACCGACATCTCCATCACGTTATGAATATTTCATGAATATATGAAATTTTAAAAATGCCTATTCAAGAAAATATACTAAACTTAATATAAGTGTGAGCTTGAGTTTAAGATAAGTAGTCTCCAAGAACCTTAAATGAAATGAGACTTATCTTGTAGAGTCCCACCTAATTTTGATATCTTAAATGTCGAATTCTTAAATGAAATTCGAGTCATCTTATCCCATAATTTTTTTTGAATCAGATAGTTAACTTTAGTGTCTTGTTGGATAGAGTCATATTGTTTGATTGACTATTCTATACGAGGTCTTATGCGTAGAAATGTAGTATCTTTATAGAAGCCAATATCAACAAAGATCACACTCTAGCAAAGTACTCAATAACATCTACAAGCACATTTGGGAAAGTAGTTTCAGTCTCCCATCCAAACGTGGATACGAGATCCAATTTCTCGAAATCCTCAACAATACAAAATATCTGCCTTTGTAGATCTATCAAGGCATGAACAATGTGCTCATGCATACTAGCCTTTACTTCAGATTGAGCATAACATTCATTATTTACAAAAGTAGACTACAAATAAGTAATTAGTCTTGGATTCAGTCTCGATTATTGCAATAGAGATGTGTTATAACAACATAATCTAGCGCTACACCTGAAAGAAATTCCAAACGCTAATAGCATCGTGGAATCTTAGGTAGAATGTAAGATCCGTGAGTTAGCGCTTTAGCAAGCAGCGTAGAGTCTTGAAACATCTGTTGTAGCACTGATTTCCAAGTATTGTACATTGACTAGCTTCTCAATACTCACAATGAATTGCCTTGGCATAGGTGTATTAATAAAATCAATGTCCATCCCAATCATTTCATAAATGATATAGCTGCTACTTTGTCAGCCCGAGCTGAGGTAAGAACATATTAGTTCCTCAACCACAACAGCTACTCTCTTGATATTTATCTCCTTCCCTACCCTAAAATACACCTCTACTTAGGGTATCAAGAACTCTTTGCCAAAGATGTAAACGTGAGAATTATCACTAGAATGTTCCCCACTTTAAGATCGAATGGTTCGTTACTGATAAATCTCAAAATTTTATGAGCACATCCAAGCTTGAACAATGCATCATTGGAAATAATTTATTTTTTCTTAATCTTGATAAGACCCTCATGATAATTTTCATAAGTCTTAAACGGTTGTATACTAATAGCGTATCTGAGAAAAGAGTCCCCAAGCTTCTCAAGTGATTCCAAATGAAAATTCTGGAGAAATTTCTTTGTTTTCATTAATTCCAAAATATTAGCTGTTGGGATACAATGTTTTACTTTGTGGTGATTCAAAAACATTATTTTAAGTTTATTCGGCATGGATGCTTGACCTATAAGGTAAAAGGTTCTAGCACGGTAGTTACTTATTGGCGAAAGATTGTTGACCTCAAGAATCTCATGAATTATAGGTATGCACGTATGTTAGTGAATCCCCATACTTCGCAGAACAGATTCACTGCTATATATGTATCACTTAGAATTCATAAGATTCTCGAGGTCAAGAATCTTTTGCCAATAACTATTTGTCCTGCTAGAACCTTTATACTTTATAGGGGAAGCATTTATACTGAACAAACTTGAAAAGAATGCTTTCGAATAATTGCAAACTAAAACTTTGTATCCCAACTGGTAAGTTTTTGGGAGGAATCACAACAAGGATATGCCTCGAGAAGTTTCATTTGGAATCACTTGGGAAACTTTGAAACTATCTTATTTGACAAAGGATTCATAGAAACTTAATCATAACTAATAGGGAAAATACCCAAGTACCCCCTCAACCTATGCCCGAAATCTCAGAGACACACTTATACTATACTAAGGTCCTATAACCCCCTTGAACTTATTTTATATGTAATTTTCTACCCCTTTTTAGCCTACGTGGCACTAGTTTAAAAAAAAGTCAACAATCGTTGGGCCCACAAGATAGTGCCACGTAAGCTAAAAAGGGGTAAAAAATTATTAATAAAATAAGTTCAGGGGGGTAATAGGACCTTAGTATAGTATAAGTGTGTCTCTGAGATTTCGGGCATAGGTTGAGGGGGTCTTTGGGCATTATCCCTAACTAATATAGATATTTTGAAAGTGTCATACTATCACGTTAACAATAGAATATTTAAAAATGACAAAAATATGCATGAGATGTTTTCTTGTAAATAATGGACAAAAGATTAGGATATCTCATCAAACAAAAAATTTCAATTTATTGAGAACAAATAATGTGTAAATAAGCAAGAAAAATTTTTTATTCAAGGTACAATCCTATAAAAAAAGCTCATAGTGAGAGACACTAACTTTCATTAGTGGAGTCTTGAGAGAGACTCTAATTAACTATAAATAGAAAGCCGAAAAGACTATTTGGATGGCTAAACTAACTTTCCAAAATCTTAACATATCGGTCTTCATGACTCCTCTTTCCCATAGACACAGTCACTCGTTCTCTCACCATTAATTAATTTATCACAAAATTGTGTAGTTAAGGTCGAATTCACCGTGTTTGATCCTTCTTTCAAAGAGAAAGATTTGCAGCCCCGACAACAATTTATTCATGATTAGTAATGAAACCATATTACTTTACAACAAGGTGGGAAAGTTTCACACATATTAACCATTGAGTTGTCGTGACCATAGTTTTAGCTCAATAGCAAGAAACCCATTAGATTTTTCTGAAATTAGAAAGTTTAATAGGACACTAATCTTAACAATGCATCTCCACTGCCTTAAGAACTATTCAAGAAAAACTAAGAGTAAAATCAATGCATTCTGAGTTTGTCATTCCATGTATCTTATGTCTTCAATACTACAATACATATAGAATAGATAGAGATAGTCAGCTTAAGTACAATACTACAAAAACCTCAACTATTGCATCTTACTTTATATGAATCCTCTCAAACCATGTTTCTCAATTAAAATTTATATATGCAACATATTTTGATTATAATAAACTAAACATATATGAGGAAAGAGAAGACCTTATAATGCAATTTTAGGCACCTCAATCTATAGTAACATTGAATGTGAATCTTGTTCCTCGCGTATACTTCATTAGAGGGCAAGGTAAAAGTTCTTGTTTTAACCTTTTAAGGAACCATTTCTACCTCTTTAGATTAAATTTTGGTAAAAGAAATATATCCCAAAAGAGTAACATTTTTTGGCACAATTAAAAGAAACTCAGTATGAAAAAGTACAACTAGAGCTTCAACTCATTTTCTAAATAAAACCTCATTTTTATTTACATCATACATTGATACAGAAAAAACTTTGTAATAAAGGAAAATCTCTAAGAAATAGCACCCACAAGACACTAAAAGCACCCACCAGCCACTATAAGATCCTATTATTGAAAATTTATAACTAGGGTCCTCAAATTTGTGGAGCTCCATAAGTGTAAATATGTAAAATTAACTCAAGAATGTCATCATGTGTTAAGTAAAGAAACATAGGCATTAATAGAGGCACATATACCAATGAAGCAAATATTTTTCGTGAAAATAAAAACTTGAAACAATGAATATATCCATCTCATTTTTTGCACTATTGAATTTCTAAAACAACAAAGTAAAAATTACCTTCTTTTGCAACATGTCTCATGTCTTCACAGGTCGGCCAATTAATCTTTAAACATTGAATTCTACAGAAATTATAACCATTATGTCCTTATTTTTTGTTCAAGACTTCGTTGAGAAATCTCCATTGTAAAGGATTAGTAGCCTTGTGTCTCCGGTAGTGGGGGTGGAGTAGAGAAAGGATGGAGGCTCTGAGATGCTCGTTTAGTTAAAATAAAAATTGAGATATAATTATTTTTGTGAAACTCAAAATTTATTGGTTTGAAGAAGAAACAATGACACAACCTAAGCAAAATCATATCAACATCAAAGGTTTCTAAAATATTTTTGTTTCTCTTCAAAGAATCACATGTGGATTGACACATATTGCTAATGTATAACATCTAAAAAGAGTATAAGAAAGGTATCATACTTGTAAGATAATAATTATCACAAAGTAACATTTAGCTAACTTCTATAGTGTCATGCCCCAAGCCTATACCATGGACTTGACCGACACCCAATGACCATTGGTGACCTTGAGCAGACCCTTAGCCTGACTTAACTCTGCAGAAGACACAACTCAATAGTCAAACAAGTAATCTTTATCATAAATAACTTATAATAATGTCTCGTACAAAATGACACTTAAGTCTCCAAACAGAATATCTGAATGTAAGATCTATAAAGCCTCTATAATACTAAGATTAATGTCTAGACAGACCCACAATATTCTTATAAGGAAAGAGACTGGAAACATGTAAAATAATCCTCTAGAATGCAAGGAGGCTCATCAATGACTATGGATGCTCAAATTGGATCAACAAAGTGTTGGATGGTAATCCTAGTTACCTGCGTCTGCATCATAAGATGATGCAAGCAAACAAACATTAGTACATTGATTGTACGAGTATGCAAGTTGCAATGTTAACAATAACTTAAGACTTGAGAGGATTTTAAAAAGAACTTACCTTGGCTCTTTTCAACTCATGAAATAGTAACTCAATATAAAGTAGTAAAGAACATGATATATATATATATATATATATATATATATATATATATATATATATATATATATATATATATATATATATATATATATATATATATATATATATATATATATATATATATATATATATATATATATATATATACATACTTGTAAAACAATATAAACAACTTAGTTCGTTAAATATAATACAATAACAAACTCAATTTTTTTTATAATGAAATTAATATAGTTTGTATGTGAGATTCTCTAATCGACAACAACCAATACGAGCCTAAGTGGTGATATATCATCTTGACCACGCTGCCAGAACTGTCTATTATTTGGCATCGCATAGAACTCCATAACATAGTGGATCCACTAGCTTAACTTACGTGATCATCTAAAAAGTATGACCCCTTAATACACATGATGGCTACATGATTTGCATGTAGAGTTGAGTTAATGTGAACTCTCATTCCCACATTCGTTCTCAATACTACTTCAAAAATATGCTTTAGTTCATGCTTTTATTAAAAGAAATTTCTTTCTTTGGGTTTATATAATTGCTCAGTGCTTTACCTTTAAAAATCTGTCTCTGAATCAATGTTTCCTTTTCATGCTCGATACTCTTTTCGGAAATCATAGTTTCCACTTAACTTAAATGTAGAATCATTTATAAAAATTTTAGAGGATAATTAGTTTTCTTATAAATTTTGCGAAATGAACTCAACTCTTAGGGAATACTTAGTTTCTTTATATTGCTTGATTCAACTCTATATCCTTTACTTGAATCGAAACTTGAGCCTTAAAAAGAAGATTAATCATTTCAATAAGACTCTTGGAGACTTCAAAAAACTTCACTTTGACTTACTTCTTAACCTTTTAAACTTAACTCTTCACTTGTTAATTATCGATCTTAAATTTCCTTGAATTGGATTATGGATTCAAGATTATAATTTGAGTTCTTTGACGATTTCTAGGTGTTAAGAAATTATTTGGAGTAATAAGAATCATTGGAAGATGTTAAAATACCATAGAAGGACATAAAATGTCTAAACTACGAACTTGGGGAAAAACACTGATCTGGGCGCGCCACACCTGCCTTAACTGATTGAGGCCATTTCCTGGCGTACTGGTTGTGATTCATGCCAGGCCTCACTGTCAAAGCCCAGTTTTTGGAGCAATGTAGGGGGACACGCCTGTGCTCCCCAGGTGCGTCTGACGGACTTTTTAACTCAGTTTTCAATCTCTAAAACCCTCCAAACCTCCCTAATTCTTTCACCAAACACTTGGGACTATTAATACCCTAAAAATCTACTGAAATCAACTCACAAACAATCCAGAGAAACAAGAATCAACCCATGATAGGCAGCCAATAATTCAATAAAAAAGATTCGATAATTTTATTCAAGAACTCAACCATTAACATGAAATCAACTCATAGATTTTCCAAATTGAAACAAATTGGTGTGTGAGTGAACTAACTCAACACAAAGTATCTCACATACGTTATTTAGGATCACCCGTGACGAATTCCACTTCGAAGATCTTGGCGTTCATGTCTAATTCATGATCCTTTTCTCCCTTTTCCTTCTTATATTTTCTATTCTCCAATCCCAAAGAATAAATAACCATTCTATTCTAAATTCCTGCTTATTTTAGACCTAAATAAACCCTTACATCGAATTAGGAAATAGATGCGTGAAAAGACAAGTTTTCCCTTACAAAAATCCGTAAATGGACTTTTCTTACTTCAACAACCCCAATTCTGAAGGTTGTATCTCCCTCATAAGATGTTGAAATCTTGCGAAATTGGGTGTTGTGGGAAAGATCTTTCTAACCATATAAAAAACAGAATCTAACTCCTTATGAGCTAGAAGTTATGACCGTTTGAAAATGACCGAAATTCACCTTTTCTCGACTTGGTTAACTGTCCTGATTTTCCCCTTTGTTTCCAAAATGATTATTTATAGTGTAACGACCCCAGTCTATAATCTGGATGTAGCCGGCACTTGAAGACCATTGTTGGTCATTAAACGAACCCTCATCCTGGTTGACTACAAGCGGAGACTAACTTAAGCATGCAAAAGCTTAAAACTGAAATGAACAACTTTGAATAAAAATAATATATTGAACTAGCCATAAAATAGGCAACTTTAGTCTTTAAAACATTTAATAAAATAAATGATTAATACAGAATCCTCAACTATATTGCCTATCTATCAAGATAGAAGTCTGAACAAGAACCACGACATCCTGACTAAATTCAAAAAAGTAAATGAAATCCTCTAGAAGCTAGGAGACTCACCATAGCTAACTCGAATCTCGAATATATCAACGAAGATCTTGTTGATGATCCTAAATACCCGTGTCTACATCATGAGAAGATGAAGGCCAATTGGCTCAGTACGTGGAATGTACGAGCATATAAGAGGAAATCTAAATCATAATACATAGGATTGAACTTAATAAAAAAGAATCATACTTAAATCTTTTGAACTCAAGTAAAATCAAAAATAATATACTCAACTAGAGATTGGAAACTCAACTCAATAATAGGAAATTCAACTTTGGATACTCAACTCAATATAAAGCAAGAATAATTTTCACTCTTTTAACTATTGTATCTTGCCTATACTAGACTGTTACTTCGTACCACCTATAGGTATAGGCATGCAATACAGAGAAGGCTTTATAAAATAATAAAAATAAATTAGTTCATAAAAAATGCAATAAAAAACTCAACTTTTTTTATATAGGAAAGTAATATAGTTTATGTGGGAGATACTTTAACCGACAACCATCACTCTTAGCCTAAATGAGGATACAACGTTTTACCTCACGCTGCCAAGGACCATCATATACCTTTCTATCGCTATAAGACCTTACATAACTTAGTGGATCCACTGGCTTAAATTACGTGATCATCTAAAAAGTACGACCCGTTAATTCCCATGATGGCTATATGGTTTTCATGGAGGCTTGAGTTAATTTGTGAACTCTCATCCCACATCGGAGCTCAATATTACTCCGAAAATGTACTTTAGCTTGTGTTTTTAAAATAACTTCCTTTCTTTTTGTTGAGATAATTCTCAACACTTAGCTTTTAAAAAGCTCTCTTGGAATCAATGTTCCCTTTTCTTGATCAAAAGTCTTTTGGAAATCTTAGTTTCCCTTCAACTTAAATGTGAAAACATTTATAAAATCTTAGGGAATACTTAGTTACCTTGTGACTTTTGAGAAATGAACTAAACTCTTTTCTCTTTGCTTAACTTGAAACTTGAATCGTAAATCAACTCTCACAGAATACTTATTTCTATAATAATTCTTTGAAGGAAGGATTTCAACCTTTACTCGTTACTTAACTTGAAACTTGATTCTTAAAACAAAGTTTAAGACGTTTTCAAAGACTCTTGAAAACTTTAAGAAACTTTACTTTAACCTGCTTCATTTCTTCTAGACTCAACTTTTAACTTCTTTGACTTTGGTCTTAACTTTTCTTGAATTGGATTATAGAGTCAAGGTTTATGATATCATATTTATCGACGATTTCATGATCTTCAACTTGGATGGTTCATGAGGAGTTATGATCAGAAACGATTCAACTCAAAGAATTTATGGATAACATGTAATAGTCCAATGATTAGAAATATAAACTCAAATGGTTTGGAAACTTATTACTCAAGACTTAGGACTTGAATATGTTACTTATGTCAAAGGTACTCAACTAATTGAAGTTCATGCGGATGTTATGGGCATGAATGACTCTACTAAAGGGTCAACATATCAATAAGGAACTCATGTATACGAATATTATCGTCCTCATACTTACTTCCTCTAAACATAGTTCAAATCAATGGTTTACCTCAAAGGATTCACTATTGAACTCAAAAGCTTTCTTGAACACTAGACTATTCGACTTATAAGGCTCATGCAGAATTATGGACATGAACAATTAGACTTGAAGGTCTAAGTAACATGATGGAACGCATGTATATGAATCTCTAATTCTCTTATTTACTTCCATAAAATATAATTCAAATCAAACATGTATCTCAAAGAATTCACAATTTAACTTAAAGTTTCTTGAACTCTACTCTTAACTCTTTGTCTTGAATGTGAATTATGAATTCATGGTTCATGACATGGAGGATATAGGTGATATTGTAGCTTTGTGAATACATTCTCCTCACTTTTATGCTCACCTACTTGAGTCTTGAAAGAAGATAATAGAAGTTGTAGAATTCTTCTCAAAAGGACTCTCTCAAAAGGTTCGGAAGAACTCTCAAAACTTGATCTTAAATTTACATTGAATTTGAATTATTGTTTAAAGGTTATGATTCATGTTGTGAATGATATACAAGTGTCTTGAAGTAGTTTAAAATGTTTAGAATAAAAAAGGAGCGAAGATACACTTTAATGAGCTCAAACGGAGCGACCGGGGGCAAACTGGAGGGGGCAGATGACCTTGGGTCTATGGGTGGAGTGGGGAGAAAACTCCTCAAGTAGAGAGAAGGGTTTGGGCGCTCTAGCAGGGGTGTTGTTCCCGGTCCAAACCCAGAAATTCTGTCGAACATCTTTGCTCGTTTTCTCACCATAACTCGTCTAAAATCAAACGATTTCTTCCGCAATCACTTTGATTCGATTAATTAACTTAATTAAACTTTAATATACTGAAAATACTCAATTTAATATCAAGAATTCATCAAAAACCCAATCCAACAAGATTTAGAATGAACCTCAAGGACACATATCAAAAACTCAAATCTTTAAACTTAATGCATGAAATTTCGCTGAAAAATAACATGATTGGCGTGTGGCTGAACTAATTCAAAACATATGTAATATTACATACCTCATAGGGATTAGACCCATGACAAAAATCCGCAACTAAACTCAATAACATCGATGAACGCCTTTATCCTTTCATCTTTTCTCTTCTTTTCCTCCTTGCCTCTTCTTGAACTATCACTAAAACCCTAGGTGTATATTAGGATTTTAAAACTGAACCTAAAAGGATTCGAACCCTAAAATATTGCTAAAAACGAATTAAATCTGATTGGGTAAGGAAAGGACAAAAATACCCCTCACCTTTTAGTCTAACTTTCCTAACTTCAAAGGTCATATCTCACTCATCCGAACTCGAAGACTTAGCAACATTGGAGGATTTGGAAACGTAATTCAAAGTTATTGACTATTGTATCTTGTATCACACTTAATTCATCTTGTGCTAGGTTTTATTATAGTGTGAAGTTTACCCAAAACTAATACTTAACTCTCCAGATTTCATATTTTTGCTAATTCCAATTTATTTTGGTTGGAAATATTGGTGCTAATTCTAGTGTAACGACTTTAATACTTAAGAAATTTTAAATTCCTTAGTAAAAATCTCACTCATTACGATGAACAATTCGAGTGTTATTTTCGAAAAATTTTCTGGGGTGTTACATTTAGTTTCTTAGCTTATTCTTGGCTATTACGAGTTGCGAGTTGTTACATAAAGCTTGCACATCTAAGCTTCTAAATGATTCATGTGCAATTAGAAAACATTATTCGGAGCCGACCAGTATTAAATGGGTGAATTAGATTAAATTAAAAGGTCTGTGCAAAAAAAAAACATAACCTTTATTCAATGACCTTGATTTTTTTAAAAACCTCATCATTTTTATATACTTCGCTTGGGCTGAAGAAAATTTTGCAAGAAGCAAAACTTATTCATCAAAATTATGAATGTCAAAATTCATAGAAGCAAACTCATCAAAATTAAAAAATGAAACAACGAACGTCTGAAATTTTATTTGAGTTACTATCTACCAAATTTCTGAAACAATAAAGTAAATGTTACGTCTTTTTCCAATATGTCTCGGGTTTTGATTTGCTAATTGACATTGGGAAACTGAATTGTTAACAAAACTTTGTGAAATATACTAGAAATTTTTTTGAGTTTTTAAGAAAGCTTTGTGAAGTTCTTATTTTTTATTTTTTTTGGGTTGTACTCTTTCTTTTGGCTTCACTTAGTCAAAATTGGTTCAGTTACATTGGAACTTGGAACTGAATGCTACTTTTTATTTTAATTCTTATTTTGTATGTCCACGTTTTTTTTGTTTTTCCTCGAAATATAGAATACAAATTACTACTCTCTCCGTACATCATTATTTATACGTAGATGTTTTATTTTATACTCCATTAAAAAAATGAATTATTTTACTATATCACTTCTATTAATTATAAGCTATTTAAATATTAGGGAATAACTAGTAGTTTAAAACAATCTTAAAATAAATATAAAATGATAAAATATCTCTTGATTTTCAAAACCAAATAAGTAAACTTCGGTTACTCTTTTTAATATAATGGACAAGTAAAGGTGGATGGTGGGAGTATTCCCTATACTGAAAATAAATGTTTCATTTTACTCGTTTATTTTCACTAATCAAGATAGTGTTCATATACTATCCCTAGTATTAAATAACAACATAATATAGCAAGAGTATTAGTCGACTGTAGAGTTCCAAAGCATCATTACTAAGGTTAGTTTAACACTCTGTTGTTATCTTTTAATACTTGTATACCATTCTAAAATCCATTTTCATTCATGTGGCTTTCATATATTAGGAAAAGACAATTATTTTTCATGTTCTACCGTTAACATTAATTACGTATTTTCCAAATAATTTTTCATGACTTCATAATAAACATTAAATAAAAGGAGTGTTGTAGTTAAATAGTCATTTCAAATATTTATTTATATTATCATTATTTTTTTAATGGGAGTGTAAGTTCCAAATATAACCAGTAAAAGTTACTGGACGTCGTAAAACAAACTTACGAATAAAAGCCATGATAGATCGGGTCTGATCGAGTTTTGGCGTTTACGCTCGTGTGGGAATTGTAGCATTCGTGATGATAGTGTGGGTTGGTTGGTTTCGATCATGAGGACTCGGCTGCAATTATGAAGATCAGTTGTAGCTACAAGTATGAGTTTTGTATAGATGTTTTGATATTTGAGTATGAGCAGGTTAGTGAAGTTTAGGATTGATCCTCACCATAACTTTTGATAAGGTTTAGTCTACAATGTTGTTGAGCACACGTATATTTATACTCACAGTTATTTATTTCTATACCTTTTTATGCAGTTTCGGAGCCAAGTACCTTTGACCTGTGATCTATAGTGGTGTTGAGATAATTCCTCTAAAGATTCTGATATTGTTGCTTGGTTGATCGGCATACTTCTTGGATGTCTTCTTTCCTCTTACTTTATGTGGATTTCCCTCTTTTGGATGATTTTGAGACTTATTGAGCTGTACTCAAATTTGAAAAGGCATTTACGATTTTTGGATGGTTTTGTATGGACTTTAAACATTTCTTTAAATATTTTTTAAAAGGAGTTTATTGCCTTAAATTTTTTTCCTTTCATATATTTATGTTTCGTATTTGGGCTGGCTTACCTTTTTACGTGGTTGAGCAAGGCTTCATCAGTTTCCTTATTTCGGGTCATGAAAATTTGGTGTCAAAATACATAGTTCATTACTCTCATAAGTACAAGAAGTGACTTGTAAGGTCCAACAAATTGTTGCCGAGATGTCTTTTATCTATCTTTAATAGTCTATTGGACTTTAGGAAATTTCATTCTTTCTTTCTTATTGTGCATACTTGATTCCATTGGTTACAAAGATTCCTTTTTCTACTCTCTCTTATATGTTGAGGATATGTGCTACCATGGCTAGAGGTCACTAGATTAAATGACTTTAAATGTCATTTTGGCAAATTGTTAGAAAATTACCATTTAACCCCTTTCAACAGTTCCACAAACACATGTTTTATCGGTTATGAAGTCGTTTTTGGAATTTAATTGAAAACCGTGATTCTTTTTGGAAGTTTCAATGTTTTGGAGAGTTAAAGTTGTCAAAAGTGGTTTTTGTGATAATTGAATCTATGAATATCAAATGACATTCCATCATTACTATCAACTCTACAATATGAAATTAGGTCTAAATGTGTTGTTATTATCAGTTTTGGAGTTATTACATGGATTTGAGCCTTTAAGGGACAGGACTTTTGCGACAAGGGACTCACAGAAGCAAAGCCCACCTCTTGTTGACCTGTCTCTTTTAGCAACTTTGCTGGTCGCTTAAGCAGCACATGTGTGTTCTTAAAAATTGATATGGGATCAACTTTATTCCTTAACTTGTTCCTGCGATTTCTTCTTCGATATAGCTTCGAATTGGGTGGTTTAAAGTGGTTGTTCAGTAAGCTTGGGACTACACATTTTAGTGATTGGGGAGAATGGTGAACTCTGTGTTTGAGGTAAAAGTTGTGTTTTGTGGGCTTCCATGGCTTTTTTTCTCTTTTGGTGACGTATTTGCATTTGTTGAATTCAAGCTGTTTTGAGCCCTGAATTGCGTTCCATTTGATGATATAAGTTTGGGGTACTTAATTGGACCCTTTAACAATGTGATACTATTTTTGGTAGTGTGACATCATTTTAAGGTCATTCAGAAAGGAAAGTCTCCAAATATGTTATCTGGAGTAGGAAAGGTCAGCCTAAAGGTAGGCTACAACTTTCGTTATCCTAGATTGAGCTTGAATGTGCAATATGTTTATTTTAGTGAATTAGGGGCATGAACCTAGTTATTTGGTATTTCTCAAGATTAGGAGCATTCTAGTTAGGGTGATTGATAATCCTTATCTTGTGGTTTGTCTATTTTATGTTGTTGTTGTTGTTGTTGTATATTTGATAATGTTTTGCAATTGTTCTATTATTAGGAAAGGGTTTCCATAGAATTATGAAATGTGTAGCTATTCTGGCCTTTTTTCATCTACGAGTTGATTCAGATGACTTAGCTACTTTTAAATTGGTGTGGAAGACATTAGTCTCACCTGATGAGTCTTAGTTTAGACGTCTGCCCAGATTTGATGACATTTTATCCTTCTTCTCTCATTCTATAGACTCGTGCAAAATTTCAGTTTCATGCTTTATTGGACGATTATGCATTGGAGTTTGTTTGATATTGTAGCGTTTTTCATATTACTTGGGAGGGGACGTCATTCAAAATTGGCATTGCTCATGGTTGTTATGAGGTTCTTCAATGATCTTAATAATGCCCCTTTTCTTACTTTTGCTAGCTAGATGGGTGCCTCTAGGAGTTAACTGTTTGGTTGGCGGGCCCCTGGGTTTACTCTTGGTAGCTGGGAAGGTGACCCTTGGATTTTAGTGGCTTGATGGGGCAGCCTTATCATTATTTTATAAGGTTTAGAGGCCCATATTACGCTTCTTGAATCTGGACGCAGCATTCTTCTTTCTTAGTATAAGCTATTTTGTGTAGTTGTCGGACTTATGGGGTCTATTCGAGATATTTTATGTACCTTATGGGCTTATGGATCAGTGAGGTTTAGTTTAGATTTACTCAGTTCTTTATATTTTAGTACGCTCGTGTTATATTCTTTAAATTTCTATTTCATCTCTATTTGTGTCTAGATCCCATCTTTTCATTGTTTCCTTACCTTTCTTGCTCAGACGGCCTATAATTCTGATTGAGTACCTATTTTTTTTGGTACTCATGCTACACTCCGCATCTATTAGTGGTGATCATTGACCTTGTTGCAAAGGCTTATTAGAGGCGAAGGTGAGTACTTTGCATCCTAGACTTGCTTGTATCCTTCTATATTTTTTATAGGTAATCCTTTGTTTTTTGAGACAAGCTTGTATTTTTGTCCACTTTTGAGAGTTGAAATATTTTGTTAAAACAACTTTGTACTTGTTATTTCCAGGTTCTAGAAGAATCTTATGTATATATTTTTGGCTAGCTTCCGTTTATTGTCTTGTTCTTTTGTTAAATTGTTGCTTCTGCTTTTTTATTTTAGGCTTATCTCATTACTTGTTATTATGGATTATCGGTTGGATTACCTACTATTGGGTTATCAGAGGTTTTGGGTTGAGAGGTATGCCCCACAAGTTGTTAAGGGATTTGATGGACAAGAGGTAGCTTGCACTTATTGTTATTTTAGTAGTACCTCAGTCAAGAAGGTAGAGGATCTTGAAGGAGGGATTTTCATCCTTCGTCTAGCAGAATGTTCATGCAGCTATTCAAGCGTCCCGGGGAAGTTATTTTTATCAAGGCTCCTAGATCTTGGGTCAGACTTTTCAGGGTTGTTGTTAGAGGTTTTAAGGTCATGGTAACCATTTAGTATATTCAAATTCTTCTTAGTAGTTCCTAGTCTGAATCTGGACAAATCAATAGACATTTCTCCAAGTTTAGAGTGGTAGGCTGACTTCAATAGTGTTTTTTAAAGCTGTCACTTCAATCTCTATTTTCATAAGAAAAAGGAGTAAAATTTTCAAATTCAACTTTGAAAAAAAAATCATAACAAACTTTAAAATCGTTAAAATATATATATATATAATATATATATATATATATATATATATATATATATATATATATATATATATATATATATATATATATATATATATATATATATATATATATATATATATATATATATATATATATATATATATATATTATTTTTTGATAAATGAATACAACTTATTTTTTTTGTCACATTTGCATTAGCAGGTCTTGATTCATTCAATTCATCTTTGACCACAATAAGACTTTTACCAAATCTAGGAATTCTTCTTGTTTTCTCCCATTCTTTGTCCTCAATTAAATAAAATTTCTTATTTCTCGAGTTATCCCGATATATTGTCTATATGTGAATCATCTCACATATATTTCTTTGCAATTTTCAATATTCTATTGGTAAAGTGATATTGTGAAATCACTTTGACCATACAAATTAATAAATTCTTCAAACTTTACTTCATATCCATTAGAGACTCACTCCTCTTCACTTGGATTACAATTATCTTACTTAAGTAGTCTTGGCTATAGAAGTAAGTTAACCAATATTGAAGATGGAATTGTAGTTAAGGTAATAATTCTCCATATTCCCTTTAATTAATTATGTAAGAGAATGCGGACCATTTTTCTGGAGAAGATCATATTGTGTTCTCCAGATTTTATACGTGTATTTTCTTCTCAGAGGTGCAGAAAAAAATGGTCGAAGTTATAATCGATATGTTGGATACCTCATATTGATCTACCATCTTCCTGTACTTCTACTTTTTTTCTCATTATTCATGCAAGGCGATTCGAATTAAAGGGAGGATTGTCTACTCTTAAGTCTGTGACACAAGTAGTTGAACATTAGAAGGGTTTCAACGTTTAGTAGATTCCTCTACTATAGAAGTCTAATGGTTAGGGAGTGTCTAATGAGAGTTCGATATCTAAAGAGTAAATCATCCTTAGTCATTGTGTATGAGAGTTCATTGACAGCATCAACAAATTCGATTCCATATTATTATCAAATTGACAATGGGATACACTCTGCTAGAATAGAATCATTGCATCGTATTATAACATAATATAACACTATACTAAAAAAGAGAACAAAACTCAAAAAGTTCAATTACTATCATACCCTTGATAGATTTCTTTTTTATTCGCATAAACCACACTAAGAGGTAGTAAAAAAAATTAAAAAGAAAACAGTTACAATGAAGAGGAAATAACAAAACTTGCATTTTCCTTCATATATATATAAATCAATTCTTCAGCAGGATCGTACAAGATATAAAAATTTGTTATCCAAGAAAAAAATAATTAAATTTAATGGGCGTTCATCAACTTTAGCTTGTAATTTTAAACAAATTTTTGTTGCGAATTTACAACATCAATATAATTTATATCGTATATACTAAACAAAGTTGTATACAGATTATAGAAAAGTCATGGTATCGTATACAAATATGTATAATAATTCTAGACCACTGCCAATATAAGCTTATAAAAGGAATGTATGTGCTTGAATTTTCAATAATCTGCTTTACCTTCTTTAATGGCTAGAGCGAATAGCCCACAATGAAATCTGATGTACTGGAGACTGGCTAGAGCAGAGGGCGAGTCGAAGTTGATGATACATCAGATTTAAGGGTGAGATTTTCTTTCCAACTCTTGTTGGATTCACACGATCATGGAATGTTGTCCTTAGATTTCGGACATAGATTATTCTACTTATTTAATTTGATTTCTTTATTACTTTAGACTTGGAAAATACATGTCCTTGATATGATGACTTTTAGATATTCGGAAAATATGTAATAGACTCTAGAGGTTTTTCTTATTTTTACTTTAATAATTTTTTATTTTCCACATTATGGTTGTTTTCTTTAAGTTAAACAATTGATATAAGTTGAGGTTGAAATTGTTGGTTCGTCCACCTAGGAGATTAAGTGTGGGTGTCACTCATGAATCATTTTTTGGATTGTGACAAACTTGGTAATAAAGCTTTAGGTTCTGTGATCTCATCTTACAAGGACAAGTCTACTAGAGTCTTGTGAACTGTACGAGGACACTGTTACTTTTCTTTGAGAAGCTATAAGACTTTAGGAGAACTCATTTCTTTCTTTGTTTCGTACAATTACTTGAATCCAATTGGTAACTAGGTTATATAAGTTGGCATCTGAGCTTCTACACTCTACTTCGTAGATGGTTAGAACTAGAGCGATAATTGTGCAAACACCTACACCAAGAAGGTGTGTTTGAGCCAACTATTGGGGATGCTCCCTAAGGGGGAGAAATGGTGAGATGTCATGGTAGTGGTCGCAGGAGACGGTCCACTTGAGGCAGATGATAAGCAACTGGTCCAATTAGAGATATAGCAGTGATCCCTCTAATGGCTGACAAGGTAGTGAGAGAGGATAATGAGGGGGAGGATGAGCAAATTCAAAATGAAGAAGCACCACCACAGCGTACGCCAGATATGATCAACCAGGTTCTCACTTATCTAAGCGGGTTATCTAATCAAGGGCATCCATCCAAACACTTTTCTGCACCAGCAACTCAAGTTCAAGGAGTACAATTAACAACTAGTGTGTCTCCCGACAAAGATGCGTCATTGGAAACATGCATGTTTCCTCGATTGACTACAGGGCCTATAATGACTATTGGCCGAAATGATCTCTTTATTAAATTATCAAAGTTGAAACCTCCGATCTTCAATGGTACTGAATCCAAGGATGCTTATGACTTCCTTGTGGACTGTTACAAGCTGATTCATAAAATGGACATAGTGGAGCAATTCAATGTAGAATTTGTGAGCTACGAATTGCAAGGGGATGCAAAAATGTGGTGGCGGTTTCATGTCGTGTGTTGACCAGGAAAGGCACCACCTATGACTTAGACAATATTTTCTAGATTTCTTCAAGGAGAAATATATATTCGGACTTTGAGGGACATGAGATGAGATAAGTTCCTGAACATGGATCAAGGAAAGATGTCGCCTGCAGCCTATGAGGCAAAATTTCGTGCATTATTTAGATACGCCACTCAAGTTTGCATTAGTCCGCAAGAGTAGATTCTCCGCTTTGTGAAGGGACAGAGGTAAGAAATGCAGATTACAGGTTTTATAGGTACATGCTTCTGTAAAATCGTTTCAAGAAGTGGTTGATATTGTGATAGAGGTAGAGAAGGTGAAGCCAGATGATTTCACCAAGGTGTCAATATGTAAGAAGTTCCATACAAGAGGTGACATTAGTATTTCTTCATTGCAGGTTCTAGTTGAGGGTCTGTCAGTAACTAGTTTTCCTTTTCAGAGTTTTGGGATTATCTTTAGTCTTCTTCGTATTCATAGATACCTACTCTCGACTCAATAACTTTATATGGATGTGGTGAGGCTGGGAATATTTGGAAATACCATAGAGTCCCACTCGATATGATAAGAGTTATAGATCTCCATAAGTTAGAGATGAGGGTGGCCATAGTAGAGGTCGTCATTCTGGAGTAAGTGGTACTCAAGGTAACGGTGGACACCAGTTCAGTCGAGGTGGCGTGCAAGTCTGAAGTAATAGATGTAACATGATCGACACAATGGACAGATAGGCTATAAAGACCATTCTTATGTTTTCCCCGGGAGGGTAGAGGTAGAGTCATACGATGTTTTTATCATATGTACTCTTCTAGTCCATGATCGCATGACTTATGTATTGTTTGATATAGGATCCACATTTTCTTAAGTATCTTCCTTATTACCTAATGGACTTTATTTGCATTTTGACTTACTGATATGTCTATTCGTGTCTCTACTCATGTCGGTCAATCTTTGTTAGTTGAGAAGGTTTATAGATATTGCCTATTGACTTCTGCAGGGAGCAAAACTTAAGTAGATTTGATTACTTTGGAGATGGTTTATTTTAATATAATTCTTTGTATGACTTGGCTTTCTCTAAATTTTGCTATCTTAAATTGTAATGCTAAGATGGTAGCGTTAGCCAAGTCTGGGATAAATCCTTTGGTATGAAAGGGTTACTAGATTCCTGCCCTAGTTTGTATTATCGATTTACTTTGTTCTAAGAGGTTGGTGAGTAAGGGTTGTACAACTTTCATGGAACATCTCAGGGATTATACTTCCAAAGTTCCTTTGATCGTATCTGTTTTGATAGTTCATGAGTTTGTATATGTTTTTCTTGCATACCTGTCGGTATGTCAATTTTTAGGGATATTGATTTTTTCATTAACCTATTGTCAGGGACACACCCCATTTCCATTCCCCTTATAGAATGGCCTCACCTGAGTTGAGAGAGTTCAAGGCCCAACTCCAGGATTTGTTATGTAAAGGTTTTATTAGACCGAGTGCCTCTCGTGGGGGAGCTCCACTTTTATTTGTGAAGAAGAAGGATGGTAGTTTTCAAACGTGCATAGACTAAGGGCAGTTGAATAAGGTGACTATTAAGAACAAATACTACATTCCTCTCATGATAGACTTGTTTAATTATTTACATGGTGCTTGTGTGTTCTCAAAAATTTATTTGAGGTACGATTATCATAAACATAAAGTATGAGCAACGAATGTGCCAAACACTGTTTTTCAAACCCGGTATGAACATTATGAGTTCTTAGTTATGTCTTTAAGGCTTACAAATGCCCCACTGCTTTGATTAGCCTGATGACTTGAATTTTTTAGCCATATTTAGATATCTTTGTTATTGTATATATTTATGATATATTGATCTACTACAAGACCATGAAAGAACATGAAGAGCATTTGATAATTGTATTAGGGTTGTTAAAGGAGAAAAGGCTTTATGCCAAATGCTCCAAGTGTGAGTGTTGGCTCGATTCAGTGTCCTTCTCGGTACACGTAGATTCTAAGAATGCAATGATGGTGAATCCGACTAAAATCAAAGCAATGACGATTTAGGGTAAGGCCTACAAATGTTACAGAGATAAGGAACATTGTTAGTATAGCTAGCTACTACAGTCGCTTCGTTAAGGGATTTTCTTCAATTGCTTCCCGAATGACAAAATTGACCAAATAGAATGTTCCCTTTATATGGTCAGATGAGTATGAAATGAGATTCCCGAAGCTCAAGATCTTGTTCACTACTGCACCAATTCTGGCCTTGCATGTGGATGGTATGAACTTTATTGTTTATTGTGATGTATCTTATTTGGTTTAGCAGCACTGCTAATCCAGGATAGCAATGTAATTGTCTATGCTTCAAGACAAATAAAAGTGCACGAACGTAACTATATGATCCATGATTCGAAGATCGTTGTAGTTGTATATTCATTAAAGCAGTTGAGGAATTATCCAACTTGGGTCAAGTGTGAAGTGTATGCATATCATATTAAGTTAAAATACTTGTTCACCCTGAAAGAATTGAATTTGAGGTAAAGGAGGTGAATGTAGTTACTAAAAAATGTGATATTTCAATTCTGTATCACCCAAGAAAAGCTAATATTGAGGTTGATGCCCTTTGTAAAAGAGCAAGGACCATGGATAGTTTAGCCCACTTACAAGTTTCTAGATTCCCATAAGCTTAAGAGGTCAAAACTCTGGTTAATATCTTTATGAGAGAGAAAGTAATTGAGAAATGAAGATTCTTGGCTTGTGTGGAGTGAAGATTTTTTCTTGACAATATTAAAGGAATGTAGTTTGATGATGAGAAGCAAAGTTTAATTCGAGATATGGTATTGCAAGGAGAGGCTAAGGAGGTTTTGATTGACAAGGAAGACGTCTTGAAATTTAAGGAGCGGGTATGTGTGCCTTCTGTTGATGACATGTTTCATATGAGGCTCATAGTTCTAGTTATTCTATACATCCCGATCTAACCAAGATGTATTGCGATCTAGAATAACATTATTAGTGGAGTAGAATGAAGTTTACACTGTTGATTTTGTTGTTGAATGCCTAATTTGTCACCAGGTAAAGTACGAGCATCGGACGCCTAGAGGTAAACTTCAGAGAATCTCCAGTCTTGAATTGAAGTGGGAAAGAATTGCAATGTATTTTGTGGTTGTTCTTCCAAAGACAGTTGGTAAGTTTGATTCTATTTGGGTACTTGATGACCGATTAACTAAATTTAATACTTCATTATAGCAAAGATGACATATAATTCAGTGAAGTTAGCCAAACTCAATCTATGAGTTAATTCGATTTCATGGAGTTCCGATCTCCTTCATATCAGATAGTGGTACGAAATTTATTTCGATCTTTTGGAGAACCTTGCAGGCTGAATTAGGTAGCAGATTGATCTTAGTACTGCATTTCACCCTCAAGTGCTTTAGGATATGTTTCGCGCCTGCGTGATATATTTTGTTGTTCATTGTGATCAGTTCTTACCCTAGGCAGATTGTTTATACAACAATAGCTATCACTCAGGTATTGGTATGGACCCATTCATTATATGGGAGGAGATGTAAGTCTCTCATTGGTTGGATATTATGGAGGGTGAGCAATTCCTTCTAAAGGTTTCACCCATGAATGGTGTGATGTGGTTTTGTAAGAGAGGTAAGCTAATTCCAATATATATATTGGGCGATGAAGTTCTTAAGTGTATTGGGGAGGTGGCCAATGAAGTAGCCTTTCCTCCAGGTTTATCAGGAATGCACCCGATATTTCACGTGTCTATGCTGAAAAAAATAGCATGGTGATGGAAACTACATTATTTGTTGGGATTCGGTCCTACTTATGAGAATTTGCCTTATGAGGAGGAGCATTTAGCAATTCTAGGTAGGGACATCCGCAAATTGAGGTCAAAGGAGATTACATCTATCAAGGTTTATTGAAAGAATTACATGTTTAAGAGTCCACATGGGAGAGTGAGGCCAATATGCAAGAATGATATCCACATATTTTGGTCGATTTAGGTACCCTTTCTTCCCATCACCTTCTTTTGATCGTTCGAGGACGAGCGATGTGTAGATTGCTATTGAATGTAGCAACCCATTAGGTCGTTTTGAGTACTATAACTTCTTATTTCATAAGTATCTTCCAATAAATTGTAAATTGGTATTTTAGGATATTTGTAATTATAGTTATATAAGTAATGAGGTAATTTTAACAATTAATTTAGCTGAGGGGTTAAAAAAATAATATTTAAATTAGTAGTGAGCCATTTTTACCACTTTTATAATTGGTTATGTATAATAATTAGAGTAAAGAAATAATGTATAAAAGAAAGATGAAATAAAATAGACGAGAATGATAATGAATTAGTTGATGGATTAACAATTAGTCAATCATTGGATGATGATATAATTAATTTGGCTTAGAGTATAGGATAAATTTGGGTTAGAGTTGTTGTCGCTAGTTTTCGAAGACAGTGACTTTAATCTTGAATTTTATTATGTTTTCATCATATTATAAATTGAGTTTTTATATATTGATATATGTAATTAAATGTTTTGTGCATTATATAATTCGAATATCAGTAAAGTGATAATACTTAGAGCAATTGAAACTTACCCTTAATCTTGAATTTTAGGAAAGTGACTATAGATTTGGGTTAGTTTTTGTGTCTATACACATAGTAAAGGTGTCTATAGACTCATTTACTTATGAATTATGCATGTTTAATAGCTTGGAAAAGTTTTGAGGCATTGAGGAAAGGAAAAGCATTGGAAAATTAGTTTGCTCGACTTTGATTCATCGGTAGAAGTAGGTTAGGGTTTATTCTATGTGATATATAGACTTTTAATATTGATTGGTAATCATTGAGTGATATTGTGAATTTCTCCATGTATTTGGTTATATTGTTTGGATAATTTATATGTTGTTTGTGATTGGTCTGAAATCCTTAGACCGTGAAATTTATAATCATGAACTTTCTCTATCGAAGTTATGTCTTGAATAAAGTAGGCTCGATGAAATATTGTTAATGAAGTGAAATGTGGTGATAATAAATTATAAATTAACGTTATATTTGGACGAGTGCCACGAGCCGACATGATGTCATTGAATTGGGTGTCACGTTCCGGCAACATTAAAGGAAAACATATATAACATTTGGGTGTCACGTACTTATGAGAGTAAACATGATGTCTAACATAGAACAGCACGTTACCTGCCAAAAGGAATTGAAAGGATTATGTATATCCATTGAAAAGAACAGCAGTTCATTTTGAATAAACAAACAGAATACCTCTGTAACAAACAGGACTTTACACGATGATCTTATACAGGAGTATTCCAACAGAACTCTGCATTTTCAATGAGAAATACTTTCTCACCTACAACCAGGCCTATCCAAGGAAATAAAAAATCAAATGATAGTTTTCGAATCAGCTAAAAGTTTTGCTGTGACTCTGGTGGAGCTACGGCTCATTAGTTCTCACTGCTAAAAAACAATAAAAAGAGACCTAAACAGCAACCTCAATAATAGGTCACTTTCAAAATTCAAACTTCACCCAACTTCCAACTTTATGAAACTAATGTAACATACATGTAAATACTTGGTGATTCCATTATCTTAATCAAATTGTAAACTTGTTATACTTTAATCATGAAGCACATTAAAAGAATATTCTCTTCAAGTTAGAGTTATCTTTTCATGGCTGCAAGCAAAAATTATTATATAAAGTAGTCGTCGCAAGCATTATGAAAGGCACTCAGCTTAGTTACGTTTGCATGTCCTAAACAGGACATTTTATATTTTTATCCTCCAGCTTGTGTGACTTGTATGTTGAGTCCGTGGTTGTAGCCTTGTGGGAAGCATTAGGAACTTGGAGATTATGAATAATTAAAATAATTGGATGAGGGACAGACAGTAGGGTCTATGGTTTTGGAGAAAATATCCTTTCAACTAAGTGAAACATTTACCTTAAAAAAGACTAGAGCCCATTTGGATTGACTTTTTGATGTGTTTTTAAGTTAAAACACCTTAAGTACTTGTGGAGTGTTTGGATAAGTTAGAGAAGTGTTTATAAGCACATAGCTTTAAACTGAAATGCTACAATTAGGCCAAATACCATAAATTATATACTTTTTGGCTTAGAAGTAGAAAATGAAAAGTCCACCAAACAATCTCTAAAGCGAATACAGAAGTTCTCAAACTATCATGCCACCTTCACCTAATATTCAAAATAAAACTTGCAATTGCTCGATAATAAACTCGGTAGTTAATAGAAGATCGTCATATTTATATCGTGGAAAAAGAAATAGAAATTTGATCAACAAGCCAATTACGCTGGCAAGACCAATTCATAACAATTCCCAAAACTAAGTAAGCATCAACTTTTAATTATAAATCACCCATACTTAAAATTTATATACTTTTTCCCCTATGAAGAGATCCAATAAACATGAACTACTCTATATAAAGCCAGAAACTAAAATTGTACATGTTATAATAATTCATTTCAACAATTTTTGCAGAAGAAACCTTCCTGACACGGACAGTGCAATTGGAGAAGGAAGAAGGAGAAGAAATGTATGTTCTTTTGAAACTGTAGAGAATGAAACGATACTTTGGTGTCTCCTGTGAGAACCCTTTCTTATTCTAAAGGGATACAACTATTCAAATAGTAGTGTCTTATATATATATCCTCTTACATGCATCCGAATTGAAACACATGGATTACCCAATCTAATTTTCTTCATGTCATTATAACTATTTGGTGGATTTCTTTTTTATTCAACCAATCTCATGAGGTCTCTTTATTTAAAAAAAAACTAACAAATATTTAGTGGAGTAGCGACCTCATAAAGTCTTTTTTAGCGACTTATTTTTAGGTCTCTTTTTTATGTATTTCTTATCTATTTTTTAAGGGATAATGCCCAAGTACCCCCTCAACCTATGCCCGAAATCCCAGAGACACACTTATACTATACTATGGTCCTATTACCCCCCTGAACTTATTTTATTAATAATTTTTTACCCCTTTTTGACCTACGTGGCACTATCTTGTGGGCCCAATGATGGTTGACTTTTTTTTCAAACCAGTGCCACGTAGGCTAAAAAGGGGTAGAAAATTACTTATAAAATAAGTTCAGGGGGGTAATAGGACCTTAGTATAGTATAAGTGTGTCTCTGAGATTTCGGGCATAGGTTGAGGGGGTACTAGTGCATTATCCCATTTTTTAATAGTGATACTCTAGTCCAAGTATTTGACATGGTTAAGGGTATCAAATAGACTGGTAGATTACCTCGAACTTTGAACTATTTTTAGACTAGGAAAGGAACAAAACATGTGATCAGCATCCAAACCTAGGTTTTCAGGATTCAGCAGGCTATCCAACCGCAACAACTTTTAGACTTGATGTTATGCCTTTGTCAGGACAAGGAAAGAATAAGTTGCCATTAGATGTTACAATATATGTAGTTGGTGGAGTCTAGCATAGTGGATTACACTACTTTTTACATCTGTGGCGAATCCGTGAAGTGGTGGCGGTCTGATGTCGATACTAGACCAACAGGTTCATTCCCTGTAACTTTCAAGAAGAGAAGTGGATTCACTTTGAGTACTTGACTTGAGATGATATTTTAGATCGATTTTGGGAAAACATTTAATGCCTTGTATCAACATGCTTTGGTGATTTTGACAGATGAAACTGAAAAAAATTTAATTCATTAGAAGTTTTACTAAATATATTTGTATAGTAACTTATCAGACAACCTCGTCTGGAGATTCTTTTCAAAGAGCAGTTATATAGTCATGGAGCTTGAACTTATGCACCACAAGAAATTTATGGATTTTACGAGCAAGAGCTCTTGCACTTCATGTTATTTTAGTGGTACCTCATCTGAAGGTGTCATCCCCGGTTCAGTATATATGTTCATACAATTATTCAAACATCTTAGGGAGGATATTTAAGACAAGGTTTCTACAACTTGGGTCAAGACTTATCAGGGTTGGTTTTAGAGGTTTTCTTGGTATGGTGATCATTCACTATATTCATATTCTTGTAAGTATATGGTGGTTCCTACTCCTACTATGAGTATAATGCGTAAGGAAAAATCAATAGAGATTTCTCCACACTTGGAGTGGGAGGCCGACATCAATAGTGTTTTGTAAATTTTTTTGCTGCATTTCGGTTTTTATAAAATAAAATTTGGAAAGTTATTTTTAAATAGTGAGTAAAATTCAAAATTCATCTTGGAAAAAATCAAACAATTTCATAGCAAAACATTAATATCGTAAAAATGTTATTTTAAGGAAGTGAATATAATTTATATGTCATGATTTTTATGAGAAAAAGCAAAATAAACAAGAAATCACTTATTTCTTTTAATCATATTCACATTTGTTGATCTTGATTCATTCAAACCATATTTGATCAAAATAAGACTTTTATTAATCTAACAACTACTCATTAACGCAAGATATGCCTATTTTAAGAGGTAGAAAATTGGATGATAATTCACCAAGTAATTGAGTTCCTCAACAAAAACACTCAAAACTTTTTTTTTAAAAATGGATAAAGTTGAAGAAGATATGGTGTTTTCATGTTCAGCGTGACGTCATGTGTTAGAAAATCGGGAAGTGATGGCTGCCAAATTCTCAAATTCCATTTTCTATTGACGTCGATGTATTCTTAAAGTTTCATATGAAGAATGTTAGGTTAGGATGAATGTTCAAAAATATGTTTTAAGTGTCTATATCAGAAAAATATTACTTATGAAGAAAATGATGAGAGTGTATTCATAAAGTTGATGACATATAAACTTACAAAGACTTTTGGACATATCAAGTCAAACTAAAGATACTCCATCTTTTTCATAAATCCCTCTTTTTTTTTCTTTTTAATTATTTTTTTACTTATGATGTTTAAAGTATTATGAGTTTTCGCTAATATTTTATCTGATCCACATTTGTGATTTTTTTTACAAAAATAAAATTATGTAGGAGATACAAAATATCTTCAATGATATATTATCTTTTCTAAAGCTTAGGTGTGTCTAGGAGATACATAATATAGTAAAAGATATATTGTCTTTTCTAAAGCTTAGGTGTTTGGAGCAGAAATAAAGCATCACAAATTGGTATAATCTGCACTAATATTTATTGTATTTTAAATAAAATGTTCTTTATTCCATTTTATCATTACAAAAGAAAACTAACACTAAACGTCAAAAATCCATTGTTAAAATATTTACCGAAAAATATTCAAACAATACCATCATGTCATATAATTATATAAAAGAGAATATTAGGATCGCCTACGTGGCGCTACGACAAACAAGAATTCTCATTTAATTTATTTTTTTGCAAAACTAACCTTCGCCTTTCATGAAAAGTTGTAACTTTTATGAAAAGTTGCGACATCAATGAAGAGTTGTGACTTTTATAATGAGTTGCGACTTTTTTGAAAAGTTGTGACTTCAATGAAAAGTTGCGACTTTAATGAAAATTTGCGACTTTTATGAAGAGTTGCGACTTTTATGAAAAGTTGTGACATTACCGAAGGGTTGCAACTTTTGCAATTAGTTATAAAATTTCTGATAAGGAACAATAAATATTCGCCTGCACCATTCTTTGTTCATACAATAAATAGAGAGTTTTTCTCTCATTTTAGAAAAACAAAAATTCTGAATCTCCTCCTGTTCTTCATCATAATTAAATATTTATGAACCCTTCTCCTGTTGAGTGTCTAACAGACATCATTGCTTATGTTACAAATCCTACATGTATTTTTACAGTCATTAATTTATGTGTATATATTATTAAAGATAAATGATAAGATGTAATATTTTCTATGTTCCTTTACATTGTTAATGGTTCTTATTACATATTCTTGTGTGTAAGATAATATAGAGTTTTAGGTTTAATGACCTGTAGATTTTAAATATTATTTTACAAATAATGTAATATAATATCTAGCGCGAAGCAAAAATATTTTTACTAGTTAGCTACATAATTTTAATGACGAAATTTGATGCTAATACATGTTTTTCTTGTAAAAATTAGAAATTGATTGTTAGCTTTGATATTTAGCTCCAAATAATTCTTCATTAGTTTTGTCTACTTTCATTGCCAAATCTATGCTGTAAATCTACTTTTTGCTACACTAAAAAAATAGTAAAAGGAAAATATAAATTTTGATAAGTCAAATTGTTTAAATCTTCTAATAGAAAAAACTTCATATTATTGTTGGTATCTTTCCAAACTAGAAATTGTTCTTTATTTTAAAAATAAAATTGTAAGGACCCTCAAACATGAATTAAGGTTTCTAGATCCTCACATGTGCCTAAACAAGTTAATAATATGTTAATAAGGTGTTTACAATGTGTTTAAGTGATTTGAACAGATTTGGAGGTCAAACGTCTAAGAATGTCCAAGACGTTTGAAAGTTAGTCTTTGGACGTACTAGTGTGTGCTAGTGTGCCTTTGCATGTTTTACGTTATTTTTGGTGCTGAAACTGATAGGGAAGGACCTTAACATGGGTATGATCGTATTTAGGTTCGAAACTTTCGGGCAAGACTCCTCAAGGACCACCCAAAGGGTCCTTGAGGAGGACCAAAACGCTGCCTAGACAATGCCTTGGCGATTTCAAAACGACGATCATGCAATCAATGGATTGTGCCTTCATCGACTCCCCGTCGATTGGAGGCGTTGCTCAACACATAGAAGTAAGAGCTCAGCCACCCCAGGAAGGAGTCTCACTCGCAAACGACGTAGCATCAAGACGGCTCGTCGATCAGACGACGCTCCGTCGACAGCTCTTCGTCGATGCAGCCTGCAACTTCTTTCCATGCACGTGTCAGCATTTTTGTTAATGCTCATATGGTCCGTATTAGATGGGTCCATTATCACATTTCATGAACCTATTATCCCACTAATGGGAAGGTAGTTAACTATCCGTTATCCAACTAATGGGAAAGTGGTTAATTACCCATTATATCACTAATGGGATAATGGCTAACTACCCATTATCCCACTACATGAATCCACTATCCTACTACTCTAGTGGTTGGTAACTTCCTATAACCTCTCAACCGTTCTTGATGGATGCACGATTATAAGTATGTCATTTCATTTAAAGGTCCCTAAGCACATTACTTCTAAAAACATCATACTACCTAAGAGTGAGGTTTTGAGTGCTTAGAAGATTTTTGAAAAAATGAAGAACTGTAGACTCCGACTATATCTCTAACAATGGGTGGAAGTATGTCGATCACTCTATACTTCATTGCATCATTGCTCTATAGTGTCTAACATTTGGCATTAGAGCTGTTGAATTTATTCTGCTTTGTTAATTGTCGGAATTCTCTAAAATCGCTCAAAATGGTTCTAAAAATTTCAGGTCTTGTTTTGAATTTTTTTTAAAAAATTCTAATAATAAAAAGCTAAGAGATTGTTGTTTCGTTGCATTATGTTCAACAATAAATCTTGTATATGATTTATAGTTAATATTTAGTTATTCATATAATCAAATTTTATTGAGATTTAGCCACAACAATCTGAATGAAATGATATTATATCTTATATTATGAATCACGTAAAGAAACAAATGTCTAAGTGATCTTGAATTTATTTGATTAAAGTTTAGTCACGGCATCTTTAATTGAATAAATTTTAGAAGTTAAGGATTACATAAAGAAATTTTAAGACATTAGAATTGTAATTAATTATGCATGATATGATAACTTAATTTCTTTATTATTAAGTTGCATAATTAAGTAAGATGAAATATTCAATATTTTTCAGGATTACCCACAGAAATTATGAATTAGAGTTTAATAGTTTTGTCATAAATATAGAATATCATGCTACTTAATTGATAATTTCATCATAAATATGAATTTAATTTAATTCAAAATTTATCTCACATGCAATTTTTATATCAGTAGATTCAACTTTAAATTACTTGCCTCAAATTTATGTTAAGTATGTATGTATAGTTTTTGCATTTATGCAACATGCAAATTTATCCGATATTTTTGATATTCCCGAATTAAACGATTGTGAGAACTGATAGAGGTGGTGAATATTATAGTAGATATATAGCAGATGGACAAGCACAAGGTCTTTTTGCAAAGTTTCTTCAACAAAATGGGATTGTTGCCCAATATACTATGCCTGGTTCTCAAGATTAGATTGGTGTAGCAGAAAGAAGAAACTGAACATTATTGGACATGGTGCGTAGCATGCTAAGTATCTCTAATCTACCTAAATCCTTGTGGATTGAATTTTTAAGAAAACAATGTATATATTAAACTGAGTTCCAACAAAGGCTATTCCAAAGACGCCTTTTTAGTTATTCAAAGGTTGGAAACCTAGTTTAACACATATACCTGTATGAGGATGCCCGTCTAAAGTTAGAATTTAGAACCTACAACAAAAGAAACTGGATCCTTGGACCATTAGTGGATATTTCATAGGATATGCCGAAAGGTCTAAAGGATACAAATTCTCCTGTCCACCTACCAATACTAGGATTTTGGAATCAAGAAATTCAAAATTTCTTGAAAATGACTTAATTTGTGGGAGTGATCAATTTTAGAATACAATATCTATAAGAGATCAACCTTCCACTTCAAGTCAAAAATTTATTGTTGTACATAATACCTCTCTAGTTCAAATGTGTGTTGAACAACCAATCAATGAAATTCCACAAGCTGCTGCAAACATGCGTATAGATCAAGTTGTTTAAGTAATTCCTGAAATTATTAAGCAACCAGTTGAACAACATAATCCACAGGAAAATGTTGGTGCAACATTGAGAAGATCTACTAGATAAAGAAAATCAGCAATTCCTAGTGACTTTGACGTATATTTGAAAGAATATGATATTGGAGTTGAAAATGATCTTGAGTCTTTTTCACAAGCCATGAATTCTAATGAGTCTGCATTGTGGTACAATGACATGAAAGAAGAGATGAATTCTATGAAAATTAACGAGGTCTTGGATCTTTTCGATTTGCCTAGTCGTGTTAAAACTATCGGATGTAAATGAGTATTCAAGACTAAAAAGGACTCATCAAGCAACATAGAATGATATAAAGTAAGACTCGTTACTAAAGGATTCACTCAAAAGGAAGGAATTGATTACACAGAGACATTTTCTCCTTTGTTTAAAAAAAATTCTTGCTCATAATATTGGAATTAGTAGCACACTTTGACTTTGAATTTCAATAAATGTATGTGAAGACCGCATTTCTCAATGGTGATCTAGAAGAAGAGGTCTATATGAAATAACCCGAAGGATTCTCCTCTAGTAATGGTGAGCACTTGTTATCAAAGTTAAATAAATCCATACATGAACTAAAAAAAGCTTCCCATCAATGGTATTTGTAATATCATAATGTTATATCTTTATTCAACTTTGTTGAGAACACGATGGATCAATGTATATACCATAAGATCAGTGGGAGTAAATATATGTTTCTTAGTTCTATATGTAGTTGATATCTTACTTGCATCCAATGATAGGGGAATGATAAGTGAGGTGAAACAATTTCTCTCTAAAAGTTTTGATATGAAATACATGGGTGATGCATCTTATTTTATTGGTATTAGATTCATCGAGATAGACATCAAGGTACCTTAGGTTTATCTCAAGTATCCTATATCAATAAAACTTTAGAGAGGTTCCGAATGAAAGATTGTTCACCAAGTGTAGCTCTTACTGTGAAGGGTGAAAAGTTCAACTTGAATCAATGCCCGAAGAACGATCTTGAGAAGAAACAAATGAAGGGCATTTCTTACGCTTCCGCTGTCGGAAGCATGATGTATGCTCAGGTTTGTATAAGACCTGACATATCATTTGTTGTTGGAATGTTAGGAAGATATCATAGTATCCACATCTTGACCACTGGAGAGAGATCAAAGAAAGACTTAAGATATCTTCAAGGAACAAAAGACTACATGCTTATGTACAAACGATCATATCACATGGAAATCATTGGCTACTCTGATTCAGACTTTACTGGATGAATTGATTCATGTAAATAAACTTCAGGATACATATTTATGTTAGCTGGTGGATCTATATCTTGTAGAAGTTAAAAACAAATTCTAGTTACTACTTCTACTATGGAGGCTGAGTTCGTTTCTTAATTCGAGGCTACCTCACATGGTTTATGCTTAAAGAGTTTTAATTCTGGACTTAGAATTTTTGACTCTTTATCTAAGCCATTAAGGTTATGTTGTGACAATTCAGCTACTGTCTTTATGGCTAGGAATAAAAAAAGTGGCAGTTGAAGCAAGCATATCAACATCAAATATCTATCCATAAGAGAACATGTTAAATAAGTCATTGAACACGTTAGCACTGAAAAAATGTTAGCTGATCCTTTAAATAATGACATTCCACTACAAAAATTTAAGGATCATGTAGTCCCAATGGGACTTAATTGAACTATGTAAAATTTTGTTGTAACAATGAATGTTTACCAAACTCTATTTTATATGATATTTCTCGTTAACTGTGTGCACATTAAGTTTTATTTACATAAATATCACTAAAGTATGGACCTTGAATAAATATTGAGTTTATTCATTTAATATATGGTTAAAGTTTAGAGATATAGTGCATCGTGATAGATGGAAGATACTAATCACTGCAAAAGAAATTTTTGCCATGATTCGTGTAATATATTTCATTAATGAGATTAGAATATACGGACCAAGTGGGAGAATGCTAGAATTTTAGTTAATGCTGATATGGTACGTATTAGATGGGTCCATTATCCCACTTCATGGACACATTATCCCAGTAATGGGAAGGTAGTCAAGTACTCATTATGCAATTTATGGCAAGGTAGTTAACTATGCATTATCCCACTAACGGGAATGTGGTTAATTACACATTATCCCACAAATGGGATAATGATTAAATACCCATTATCCCACTACATGAATCCAATATCCTACTACTCTAGTGGTTGGTAACTTCCCATAACTTGATGGAAGCACGGTTGTAAATATGTCATTTCGTTCAAAGGTCCCTAAGCACATTACTTCTAAAAACTCCATACCATATAAGAGTGAGGTTTTGAGTGATTAGAAGATCTTTGAGGAAAAGAGGAATTGTAGGTTCCGACTGTATCGTTAACAATGTCTGGAGGTATGTCAATCACTCTATATTTCCGCTGCATCATTAGTTTGTAATGTATAACAACACGCTGTCCAATTAAGTGGTAAATGGGAAATTTAACCCACGTACAAAATAAATCCTAGGTAGTTAATAACATTAAAACCCCTTCCCAAATTTATTCATCAAATTCACCCTTCCCTCTCAAAACAAAGTCTCTCTAGAAACCTCCATTGGAGATGAAACTCAAGAACATCTTAGAGGTTGGATTTTCATAGTTTCTTCATCAAGTTATCATGGTCCTGCTATGTAATGAGGTATGGTAATCGTTCATCCTTAGTTAACCATTTACCTAAGGAGTTCATTCAAAGGTTTTCAAAGAAGATTTTATGATCCAAATCCTTATCTTTCAATCTAGCCATGGGTTTATTGTCACATTGTCTTCAAAAGAATCCTAATGATGAATAGATCATTGACTAATGCTTTAATGATGAATTTTAATCCATTTTCATGAAGAACCCATGATCCTCATATTTTCTTAATTTAGCCTATTATGTGGGCATTATGATCTTAATGATAGGTTGATTGTATTGTAGTTCGATTACTTTATTATGTCTATTGCTACTGTTTTCTATATGAATTCATGGTGAATTATTGGTAATTGATCAATGATCATCAAATCTTGGAGAATTGGTAACATTGCCCTATTTCCTCTACTCTGTATAAAATTTTTAGTTGAATTGACCTTGAATGACATTGTTTGGTATGGACCACTTATTGTGGAGATATTACTTCATTTTCATTCTCTATATTTTATGATCGTGTCCTTGAAGGCCAATTGATGTATTGTAAATGTGTGGTAATGATGATCACACAATGTGAAGTTATATGTCTATTTTCCAATGCTAGTATCATATATAAGGTGTTGATAATGTCTACTAAGTTTGAATGAAGGCGTTAGGTTTAGGTATGGTATATGTTTCTATAATTGATTAAATTATATTGATGGATGACCTCCTACCTATGTACCCCTGCATGAATGTATTGTCTAAAGCATGGTTAGGAGTCTTAGATTCAAATGTTGAAGATGACTTGTCTCATATCCTATAATATGGTGGGTGGTCTATGCATGAATGTGTGTTTTCATCTTTAGAGGGTGGATGACTCAATATTATGTTGATAGTCTTTATTTAATCATGTTGCTCAATGTACACACACTCACACTTCATGCATGAGTATGAGTATGATAGATTCATAGTGTCTAATGAAAGGATAATTGTCATATGCACTATTGTCTATTACTATGAATGTTAAGTATATGTTCATGGAAGTATGAAAATGTATCTTAACTAGGATGACTTGATAGGTGTACTAGTATGAATAAGAGTATGAGACTTTTCCTTGACATTGCACATGTGTACTTTGATAGAATAGTTCCTAAGGTGATTACTCTATGTACATGAATATGAATGCATGATGAAGATTTGAATATGAAATTAAAGTATATGTTATGATTGCAAGTATATGAACTGATGATGTATGTATATATGTAGTGTATAAATTTTGTATGTGAAAAGTTTCCTCCTCATATATGAACACATAGACGCACAAAAATGAAAGCATACATGAAGCATGTATGATAATCTAGTAAAGTAGGGTCCTTGGAAAGTTGTTTATCTCAATTTTACTCTAAACTAGGTTGTGCTTGAATATGCTATGTCCATGCAAAAGGTTTTCTCACATGAGTTAGGTCGATGAAAGGACAATTCTCATCTATAACCTTTGAGCTATGCATATGAGGGGTTATTCTCCTAAAGCCAAATTTTATCAAAATAATATTAACAAACGCTTTTCAAAAAGTGAAATTAGCTTATGACCGAGTGAAATTGACAATGAGAGGTGTTGACTCCCCATGGAAGGATATTCACCCTATAATTTCTCATGAGATGAGGACTCCAATTCTTATGGGCATGTAGAGGGTCCAAGACATATATCCTAGTTCCTTAACAATGTTGCCCACATAGACATAGCAAGTGGATCCAACTAATATGCTAGCATGATGTTTATGTTATACCTTGGCAAGTAGAGTACCTCCTTTCGATGTGGGGTGCCATGACACTAGATTTCATGTTTAGTTCACATGGTCTTTTTTTTTGTTAAGGCTAGGGTTTCCCTAAAGTAAAATAGAGGATGGAAGTAAAGTAATGAACCTTAACTAATATAAGCTAAGGAAAGTTTCTTAGTGTAGGTGAGGGTATGAGACTTTACCTATGCATTGCACAAGTAGCTCTTAAAGGGAGTTCAAGGAAGGTGTGCTATATCTATATGTATATGTATACGCCGCCTTTTATGCATGACGTTATGGTAATGACCTACTTGTATGATAATATGCATAGTATGAGTCCTATTGTGTCTATATGACGAGGTCTTACTTTAGATGCATAATGTTGGTCTTATAGACTATATGATGAAGTCTTACCTTACATGTATGATGTTGTTCTTACTTGACATATGATGAAGGTCCTACTTATGCATGTAGTTGACTATAGTTGTCATGTTGATGTATGAAGTAAATGATAAGGCTTGTGGTCTCTTTGTGACTTTACTTGGTATGTGTGAGATTATGGGGCTTGACATGTACATTGCACTAGTAGGCTTAGATTGAGATTATGAGTAAGGTATTATGATTTTTTAATGAAATAAAGTCCAAGCATGTATTTGTTGACTATTGCCTATTATCATGTTATTGGTGCTGTTGACTTGTATGTCATCTTGAAATGTGTCTCCTATGGGGTCTATGAAGTATGTTGGGTCATATGTGAAATATGTGTCTCATGATATGCTATGTTTCCATGAATATCTGTGTTTTTAAATTAATGAAGGTCGTATGAATTTCACTTTGGTGATCTTAAGACCATCTCCAACTCATCTCTAATTTACTCTCCATTCTCTATATTTTGAGAGTAAAATAGATAATAGGTTGTCCAATCACTCTCTATTTAACTCTCTATTCCTCAATGATAGAGAGGTGACTAGTAGTTCTCCATATTTTGAGAGTAAAATAGATAATAGGTTGTCCAATCACTCTCTATTTAACTCTCTATTCCTAAATTATAGAGAGGTGAATAGTAGTTCTCCGTATTTGGAGAATTACTTTTTACCTCTCTATTTTACTTTTTGATTATTATAATATTATTTCTATTATATTACTAATTTAATCTTTATCATTTATAATTATTTTTTAACGATATATAACATTTAGAAAGTTACTACTTCTGCCAAATTAATAGTACTTCCGCTGAATAAATCACTTTTATTCTGTTTTTAAAAGAAAATGTCACTTTAAATATGTGACTTAAATATATTTTACTATTAATTATATTATGTAAGATTATTAATTAAATCTCTAATATTTGACAATATTTTCTAAATAACATAACATCTAAAACATATTATTGTTTTTTTAATTTTTTTGTTCATTTTAAATAATTAATTTAGACAATAATTATATTTCATTATGAAATATGCACAAATTAATTTGAAAATTCAAACAATCTACTTTTTATGTTATAGTGATAAATTATAAAATTATACTTTTTTAAATAGTATGAAAATATTTGATTCAATATCTCAAAATGGAATATGGGAAATAAATTAGTACACGAAATAATTGAATAGAAGATGAAATTGTTAATTTACACAATTTTTAGCTACACACAAAAAATGCTCATTTTGAACTCTGTAATATATTAATAGAACACTCATAAGCGTAACGTAATAATCTTGAAAGTTGAGTATTTATGTAATACTTAAAATAAAATTTGTAATAATACAATATTTTATGATGCAATTATATTTCATTAGGGCTTTCACTTTTATTTTAATCGGTCATTAATATGTATTATAAATAATATTTATCGCAATTCATGTTATTTACAATAACATATAATTTTGTATTAAAAGAAGAATTTGAAAAAAACTAAAAAATAATTAGATAAACATTATTGAGTGATTATTTTCATAAATAAGAAATTATTGATATTATGAAATAAGGAAATAAGAATGAAATATAAATAATAATATAACATTAAGGAGAGAGAAAACAATTTCTTCATAGAGTAAAATAGAGACTTGGGTTTGAGTTGATTGTCTGAAAAAATAGAGAACTAAGTAAAATAGAGGGTAGGGTTGGAGATGCCCTAAGGTGGCGCTTGAGTGTCTACAGTGGGTTGAGACACTATTCATGCATTACACCAAGTGTTACTATAGGGTTACTTTGGGAGTTAATGAATTAAGGTAAAAGAAGATAATGTTATAAATATGATTGATATGCTTAAATGCAATATATGTGGATTTGGTGTGGTTACATGGATACTGTCTATACCTATATGAAGTATATGAACTATATTGTGTAATTGTGCCATTTGTTTTATGAAGATTCTTTAAAAAAAGCATGTTGTATGATTTCTAACAAAATGTCCTCTTTAAGTGGCATGTTTTTGCATGGTTGTCATAATTAGTGCATTCTTGTAAAAATATCATTCTTCTCACCTTTTTACGCTAAGTGTAGGTGCTGGATGACTAGAGGATGTCTCTTAAAGTGAAGGGCTTGATACATGTTTCCAATCTCAAGAAAGGGACTTATAATTCAAGGATTTCCTATGTCAAATTATTATTCAAAGTTTATGTAATAGCTTAGTTATTAATTATGTTGTTAAATGTCGTGTCCCTATTCTACTCTATTAAAGTTGAGTCTAAGATGACAAAACAGACTTAGAGTCTAACTATGTATTATGGCTATTTTAAGTTTATATGAAGTGATGATTCTAGTATATAATGTGTTATGAAACTTTTAAATTTTTTGCTAGATTTCCTATGACAATGCGATGAATGAGGTCTATGGGTTGGTCCAAGACCTCCGTGAGGTCAAGTACGCCATGTTTCTTCTAGGGGGTGCTCCCCGGTCCTTACAAAATAAAATCCGATTTAGGGAAAGAGAAAATGGAGGAGCGAATTACAAGGTAGGAGTCAAATCCTAACCAATAAATTGAAAGTTCAGCTAGTCAACCAACATAACTACTAAGATTCTCCAACAAGTAATTTTTTGTATGTCACGGTCATTATTTCAAAAAGAATGTGTAAGATTATTTATAATCTCTCTTCAAATGGATATTTTATTATTCATTTCTATCAAGTGCTTATAATTTTCGTTAATAGCAATGTGAGGATTAAATTATATATTCACATTTTTTAATTATAAGTTGACAGTAAAAAAGTAATATAATTATTAAAATCTTTATTTTTGTTGTGTTTTATGCAGGAAAATGTTTCTGAATTTTTTCAAACAAGAAGCTAAAGAAAGAATAATGTTTCATGAAGAGAAAAGTGATGATAAATTCTACTGACAGAATGGAGAATATTAACCAAGATTTAACAAAAATCCTTGATGTGATGAGACCTCGCATGCATTGTTATCTTTTAGACTCTCGACTTCCCAAGACACGTAAATACATTACTAATCTATATGTTATGGTTTCTTATATTTATATTTGTATTTTAATGAAAAAATACATAAGTACCTCCTCAACCTCTGCCTGAAATCTCAGAGACACACTTATATTATACAAAGGTCCTGTTACCCCCTGAATTTATTATATAAATAATTTTTACCCTTTCTCGGCCTACGTGGCACTAGATTAAAAAAAAGTCAACACACATTAAGATAAATCTACGTAGGCCAAAAAGGGGTAGAAAATTATTTATAAAATAAGTTCACGGTGTAATAGGAACTTAGTATAGTATAAGTGTGTCTCTGAGATTTCGGGAATAGGTTGAGGGGGTACTTGTGCATTATCCCTATTTTAACTATAAATTAAAATTTTGACATTTTAGAGGAATACTCCATTTCTTTTGTTTCATGTGACAGTCTTTTCTCATTAAACTATGATTAAAAAATAGTATTATTTTAATTGAAACGTGATGAACTTTGATCTTGATATCTTTTTATTTTTGAATACATGATTACTTTGACTCTACATGAAACAAATAAAATCTAAAACTTGTGATCTTAAATACGTTTTAATATTTTTGTGGCTATAAATATTTATTGCTTGATTAATTTTACAAATATAGACATATTTAACAGATTGATAATAAAATGGAGCTACATAAAATCGGAAAGAAGGAAGAACTCTACATGTTTAATACAAAAAAGTCATTTTTCCTTTTACACCCATTGTGAGGTCAAATTTACAGTGTAAGGATCATAAAACATGGATTATATATTCATTAATAGTGCTAATATTTACAGTTTTTCAAAAAGGTCTATGTTATACTGAACAAATTAAGCAATGTATGGATTTATTAATTATTAAAAACAAGTTAGCACAAGATGTTTTGTTGGGTTATGAAGGTAATTAGGCGTCATGCAGAATCTTACAATTGTAGATCATATGTTGAAAAAGTAGTCCACACATAAAACTATAATGAAAGACACTATATTATTATATTATATGTCCAATTGACCTACATAATTAAAACTAATAAGAGGGATAATGCACAAGTACCCCGTCAACCTATGCCCGAAATCCCAAAGACACACTTATACTATACTAAGGTCCTATTACCCTCTTGAACTTATTTTATAAATAATTTTCTACCCTTTTTGACCTACGTTGCACTATCTAGTGTGTCTCTGAGATTTCAAGCATAGGTTGAGGGGGTACTTATGCATTTTCCCTAAATATAAAGACGTTAACTATAGAGTGTAAAATCTCTCCATAAACAAGACTCTCCAAATGACTATATCGTGGATTCTATTGTGTTATGCTATTAGAAAGGGATCTTCAATTTATATCTCTCAAAACTTTTCCTCGAAGAAAAGAATAAACCAAATATGGAAGAAATTAAGTTTTCTTTTTAAAAAAATTAAGCATTTTTGGTGATATTTTGACTTTTTTGTAAGGGAAAAAATAAACTTCAAACAAGGAAAGAAAATCACGACAAAACCCTAACACTTTTTTCGAACTTGAAAATTGTCATTTTCTTTAATGATCGCTTATTGATTTTCAAAAAATTCCTTATTTATTACCCGAATGAAACTCTTCAAAATTCTATTGCGTTTGAACTTTGAGTCATTATTGTGAGAGAAATTGCTATGAATTCCTAATTTATTGCAAAATTGTGTGTGGATTAGATGCAACAGATGTACAGACTAAAATTGGTGAAAAGGGGCATAATGCACATAACAAACACGAAAAATTCAAAATTTACTTCATTTCCATTAAAGACTCACTCCACTTCATTTGCTATACAATTTTTTTTTACCTAAATAGTCTTGCCTATATAAAGTAAGATACGTAAATACTGAAGATGGAAGTGTAGGTAAGGTAAGAATTCTCTATATTCCCTTTAGCTAATGATGAAAGAGAATCTGGACCATTTTTCTTGAGATGAAAATATTGTGCCCCCCTAATTTGATGCGCGTAATTTTTTTTTAGCTACAAATAATGTCGAATTTATAATTGATAAGTAGGACACAAGACATCTATCTACAATCTTCATGCATTTTACTTGTTCACACATTCTTTATGCAAGGAGATTCAAACCAAAGGAAGGGATTTCTACCTCTAAGTCTATGACATAAGTACTTGAACATTAGATGGGTTTCAATGTTTACTAGGTTCCTCTACTATTGAAGTTTAATGGTTAGGGGGACATCAATTCTTATCAGATTTTGATACTATAGAGTAAATCATCTTTGGTCGTCATTGTGCATGAAATTCGTTGAGAGAATCAAAAAATTCGACATGTATTGTTCTAAAATTTTTGGAGGAGCAAGAAAACTCTTCAGGATTACTTTATCTTTGGTGATTAATACATCTCCCATGCTATCATTATCTACAATACATAGAAATTTGATTGATTATATTCCTACACAATCTGAATTTAAATAATTGTAAAGGGGGGATGAGGGTATTTACAATATGAGGAAATCATGAAAATCTTGATAGTTCCATATTTTAATTGTTTTGAAAATATTACATGATTAACATTCCTCAACCATATTCTGATACTTGCTACATTATCTCCAAAACCATTTTCTTAAAAGAAATTTTGTTGTCGTGTAGTCCATCTTATTAATTAACCAAAAATGAAAATAAAATTTTGGCCCAACCCAAAATAAAACAATCTATTTCTAATATCATTAGTGTAAAACCCACTTTCATTTAACCTATCTATAAATTCTAACTTCAGCTTCCTCTTGATTTCTACTCACTGTGTTGCCTCCTTGCTCACAACTGAATGTTACTCTACTCCTTCTCTTGTGGGTTGTACCAGATCTCAAATATAATGTTCTCATCTCTGTTCTTCTCACACAAGATGTGTCACTCATTCAAGGTAATGTGATCCTATCTTTTCCCTTCTCTTTTTCATCACAGATTTAAGTCTTCGTTATTTGTCCAGATGAAAATGTTTTTTCTTGGAAAGATTATTCTTTAATTATTTTTGAAATTTTCTTTCGAGTTTAAAAATTGGCTATAAGATAAATCAAACGGAACTCTTCGATTTCCTGCCTAGAAGATGTTAATTACTCTATTACAAATCACACATGTAGTCATTACGCATTTTTGAAATATATTTAGTGATTTGAGATTAAAGATTAAAATATGTAGCACTATATTCATGTTGTGATGTCCTATACATATTATGACATGATACTGATTAGTCAACATGGATATGAAGACCATCAATTCGATTCGAAGTAATTTGGAATCTTAGAAGATTAATGGATGAATCAGGGGAGGTGTATAATATACTAAAATGGAAATTTAAGCAAGAGATGTCTACATTTTAAATAAATATTATACTAGACTTTCCTTGGTTTTAGCTCAAGGATATTATTGTAACTAGCTTAGCATAGTGTATCTACTATGATAAATAGTAGAAACTAGGGTTTATTTCAGGGGTTGGTTTCTTAAAAAAAATTTGATGTTTAGGCTTCTTTGTGAGTTTGGAGAAACCTCACATGTGTAAATTGGACCCTCTTGATATGTCTTAACTTGTATAGGTTACATTTCTTTTCACCCTTAGAGTTTATTCTAGTAATCAAATGTGTTTTAGTTGCTACATCGTCGTCCTTTTTTCTTCTAAATCTCTTTGTCTTTCTTTCTATTTTTTGATAATTTAATTTATTTGTTTGATTGTAGTTCACTTTATTCTTATTGCATCTAGGATTACATTCATTGATATCTTTCCCTCTTTCTTTATTTTCCTAAACCATATATCTTGCTTGCTTGATTGTGGTATATAGTAGGTAGGTCTATCCTTCAAGGCATAAACAAAAGAAATCACTATGCTTTCTTTCCACAGTTGGAAATTGTACTCACTTCCGACCAGGTAATGTTTCAATTTTATGGTAAAAAAATTATATTTTTTATGCAAAAAAAATTTCCTCTAGTTAACAATATATTGTATTGCCTTTTTTATTATGTTCCATGAACCCTACTACTCTAGGTAGGTATTAAGTAAATTTTGGTGTACCTCTAATATCTGAAGATCTTTATGCCTTCATAATCAAATTGTTAGGTCAAAGTAGTATAGTATTGGAAGTATAACGTAAACATGTCACCTATACATCCATTCCACCGCGGCCTCATCCAAAAAACAAAGATAATCTATTCCAACTAGCTTTGAATTGACATGTAGTTGTTGGTTATGTCAATATTTTCTTGACAAATTACTTTCTCATAATTTTCACATAATTCCCAATAATGTAAACCTTTTGTAATTGTATAATAAATATAGTGCTAGCTTTGTTCACTTAAAATTGTTAGTTTGGCGTTGAAATACTTTGCATTGAGTGTTGCAGTGGTGTTCAGGAATTATTATTGTTCAAATATCCAATTCAAAATGTCATTTTGCTTTGACCACACTGATCCATAGCTTACATAAAAATATATATAGGATATAAAAGAAAACATATTAGCAATGTATGTTGCAATTGGTGTGCAGGATTTATTATTGTCCATATACCTAATGCACAATTGGCTTGGGCAGCAGTGATCCATAGCCTATATAAAAATATAGGACATAATTGAAAATTAATAATCATTTATATGTATTAAATTATTTGGGTAACCTATTCAAATGTTGAGACATTTAATACTAGAAGTTTGGTAATTAGAATGAGTATGATATGCGCACATTGACAGTGATGATATTGAAACCCAATTTAAACTTGTACTAAGGTACAAAGTGTGTTGAGCTCGTTGAGGATGTTCCTAAATTTTGAATAATTAATCGGCTTAGCTTTTCTTAGTTTTAGCTCAAGGGTATTATTGTAACTAGCTTAGGTTAGTTTATCTACAATAATAAATAGCATAAACTTGGGTTTATTGTAGGAGTTGGTTTTTGGATAAACATTTGATGTTTAGGTTTCTTTGTGAGTTTGAAGAAACCTTCATATGTGTCCAAATGAACTTTCTTGATTTCTTATATAAGTCTTCACTTGTATGAGTTCAATTTCTTTTAGCTGCTAGATCGTCCTTTTTTACTTCTAAATTTCTGTCTATATTTTTGTTTCTCAACAGTATATAATATTTTGTTTGCTTGATTATGGTTCACTTATCTATCTTTATTTCTATTTCTAAACAATATATCTTGCCTTCTTGATTATTGTATTAGGTAAGTCTATCCTTCAAGGCATATATAAAAGAGATCACTTAGATTTTCGCAACTACTGGAAATTGTGCTTGATAGCTCATAGTTCTCAACTTACTTCCTTGATGACAAGGTAATATTTTCGTTGAGTGCTAAACAATTATATTTTTGATGCAAAAATAAATCTCCACTAGTGAAGAATATGTTGAATTGTCTTTTTATTATGTTCCATTAACGCTACTGTTTTAGGCAGATATCAATTGAGTTTTGTTGCAGCCCCATATATAAAGTTTTTATCTATTCATGATTATTATTACATTAAGGTAGTTTGGGGATTGGAAGTATAACATACACATGTCACCTTACATCCATTCGCCCTGATCCAAAAAATCAATAGAATTGAGCCCAACTAGCTTAGAATTGACATGTAGTTACTGGTTTTAACAATATTTTTTTCCAATTTGCTTTATTATAATTTCCACATAATTCCTAATAGTGTAAACTTTTATATTAGTATGATCAATATTTTACAAGATTTGGTATTCACTTAAATTTTTCTTAAGTTCATACTTAATTACTTAGAATTGGGTAATACAGTGGGTGTGTATGAGTTATTATAGTCCACATACCTAATGAAAAAGTGTCACTTGGATTGGACCACCTATAGCTTATATAAAAATATATGACATAAAATAAAACTTTTTAGCATTGTGTGTCGCAGTGGTTGTACATGAGTTATTATTGATCATATACCTAATGTAAAGTGTCACTTGGCTTTGACAGCAGTGAACCATAATCTATGTACAAATATAGGACAAAAAATAAAACTCGCCCATCCAAATGTTTACACCAGAGTGATTTGCGTACATTGACATCAATGATACTGAAACCCAAGTTATACTTGTCCTAAGCTAAAAACGTGTTGAGCTCATTCGAGAGGATGTTCCCACTAATGGTGACTTTCCAAATTGTCATACTTTTCTTGAGGAAGTGTATCATCTTATAGACATCCAAAATGTTTGGTGTCTATAATACCCTCTACCTCAAGGCTTGTCAGAGTGTAAACTTGATAAACTCAAAGATAGACTTGAAGTATCCATTAGAATGGAGTTTCAATCTTTGTCATTTGTAGCTTTATATTTGCAATTGCTTTGTGAGAGAGGAGATTAAGAGTAAATTCAGTCACACTGGACGTGCCAATTTATTTGAAATATTTTCTCAAATATAAAAAATATATTGTTAATGTCTTGAAACTATGTGGACCTTCTCAAGATTTATTTTATCTATGTGAAGGGATTTTACGAATCTTGTTAAAATATTTGGTTGTCAAGAAGAGTTCACCCACATCTTCACCACTTTACGAATATTTAATGAACATATGAAATTTCACAGATTCCTATTGAAGGAAATATATTAGACTTTATATAAGTGTGAACTTGAGTTTAAGGTAAGTAGTCTCCAAGAACCTGAAATGAAATTGGACAGATCTAGTAGAGTCTCACATAATTTTGATATCTCAAATTGCAAATTCTTGTACCATGAAAATTTTTGTGGGTCACATAGTTCACTTAACTGTCATGTTTGATAGAGTTTTATTGTTCGATCGACTATTCCAGAAGAGGTCTTATGCTTAGAAATTTAGTATCTTTATAGAAGCTAGTATCAACAAAGATCACAGTCAACCACATCAGCTACTCTCTTGCTTCTAATATCCTACTTTACCCTACTACACATTTTTAGTTAAGGCATTAAGTACTCTTTGACAAAGTGGTAAGCTTGACAATTATCACTTGGAATGAGCCCCACTTTAAGATCGAATAGTTCATTACGGATAAGTCTCATTATTTTACGAGCACATCCAAGCTTAAACAATGTTGCATTAGAAATGATTTTATTTATCTTAATGTTGAGAAGACCCTCATGATGATTTTCATAAGTCTTAAACGGTTGTATACTAAAAGAATATTTGAGAAAAGAGTTTCCAAGCTGCTCAAGTGATTGCAAATGAAAATTCTGGTGGCATTTATTTGTTGTCATTAGTTAGAAAATCCTAGCGGTTGGGGTACAAAGATTTAGTTGTTATGATTCAGAAGCATTCTTTTACAATTTATTCGTCATGAATGCTTCCCCTTTAAAGTCTAAAGGTTATAACACAGTTTATAGATATTGGCGAAAGATTGTTGACCTCAAGAATTTTATTAATTCTATGATATACACATATGGCAGTGAATCCCCATACTCCGCCAGAGTAGATTCACTGCTATACGTGTATACCTTAGAATTCATAAGATTCTCGAGGTCAAGAATATTTAGAACTTATAGGGGAACCATTCATGCTGAATAAACTTGAAAAGAATTCCTTTTGAATCATTGCAAACTAAAGCTTTGAATCGCAACTGGTAAGATTTTGGAATTAATGACAATAACGAAATGCCTCTAGAAGTTTCGTTTGGAATCACTTGGGAAACTTGGATCTTGTATCCACGTATGGATGGGAGGCTGAAACTACTTTTTTAAAGGTACTACGGAGATGTTGTTACGTACTTTGTTGGTGCGATCGTTGTTGATTCTAGCTTCAACAAAGAATACTTGACACATTTATAAACATAAGACCTCTCCTGCAACCGTTGATTACAGCTCAAAGACTAAACCTCCAAACAAATAGGAGAGTTAAGTTAACTATGCGCCAAAAAAGATTATTTAAAAAAGAAATCAGTTTCTTCATGAGACTAAGACTCGACACTTGTAGACATCACAATTGTGTGGGACTCTACCAGATGAGTCCAACTTCAGTTAGAATTCTTGAAGACTAATCCTAGCTCAAACAATATAAAGGTTACTATATTCCTTAGCGAGTTATCCCGAAAATTCCATAAATTCATGAAACATTTACCAAGAGAACAAGATGTTGGCGGACTCTTCAACAAAATACTTCATGAAAAACCACAAAAATCCTCTTTACATGGAGATAAAATTAATTCATTTTAGGTGCAAACTATCCTACAAAAGAATCAAGAAAGGGACAAAATTGTACTCCAATTGTTAATTAATAAAATATTCTTGTTTCTTCATATTTAGTTTGTTGTTGGAGTTTATTTTCCGTACATAAAAATTGTTGCAACAAAGTTTTTCTTTTAGAAGCCTAACTAAAATTTATAATTTTTGTTGGGGTTTTATTGGTTTTATTTGAGTTGACGAACTTGTTAAATTCCATTCAACATTATAGAAAGAATTGAATATTTATTGATCAAATACTTCACTCAATACATAAATAGATCGTTTGACGAAATTAATTAACCATATGAGGGTAAAGATGGAACAAGTATCTTTCTGTTCACTCAAACTTTCTAAGTAGTATTTATCACCAAAACGTTTGGAGATCATACAAGATTTGCTGATGTTTAGCTTAAAATTATGAGTTTCTTGTGAGTTGTCAGGAGATGTTACAGAATGTGGAGTTGGTGAAGTCCGACATAGTGGATTGCACTACTTTTCACATGTGTGGCCTATGTAGGAACTGATGGCTGTTTGATGTCCATACTATACCAACAGGTTCATTCCCTGTAATTTGTAAGAAGAGAAGTGGGGTCAGTGTGAGCATTTGACTTAAGATGGTATTTTAGATCAATTTTTGGACTAGATTTCAGGCCTTGTCTCACAATGCTTTGGTGATTTGACCAGATGAGACTAAGAATTTGTCAATTCATGAGAAGTTTGACTTATTATATCCGTGTAGGAGCTTATCAGATAACCTTGTCTGGAGCTTATTTTCAAAGAGCAACCGAGGTGGTCATGGATCTTGAGCTTCTGAGCCACAAGAACATAGGGATTTGAAGAACAAGAGGACTTGCACTTGTTGTTATTTTAGTGGTATCTCATTTTGAGGGGATCATTAAAGAGAGGTTTTCATCTTGGTTTCACTATAAATTTTCATGTAGTTATTCAAGATTCTGAGGGAGGTCATTTTGGACAAGGTTTCTACAACTTGGGTCAAGACTTATTAGAATTGGTATTAAAAGTTTTCAGGTTATGGTGACATGTAATAGAAGGTGGTCGAATTTATATATGATTTTTTGGTCTATTAAATTTTTTTTGTTTTTTGGTTCTAGTAAGATTTCATAAATTTATTGTCAATGTAGATCAGAGACTTTAATTTATCTCCTAACGCTAGTCATCTGGCTTTTTTATCTCAGGATTTTATGTTTTGAAAAAAAAAGGTCACATAATTAAATTAATATTCAGTTGATGATGTGAACACTTGTTTGGTATTTGATTTGCATCAACCTTTTTATTTTCTAGAAAAATGTAATATTCATAAAAATTTTAGTACAGTTGAGAATTTTAATATTATTTATCATTGAATTGTCTCCAATCCTATAATCCTCTATTTCCCTTTCTTCCTAGGAAAACGTTAGTAGAACAGTGGGAGTAATTGTCTTTTGTTTAGTGACTGAACGTGGTAAGTCATGGCCATACCTTCTCACTGAAACTATATTGTCTCACACGTTATTTTTATCTTTTATGTTTTCTAATAATGTAATCTGGGCTACTAATTTACCCAATTTATTGTTCTGTAATCTTCATATTCATCATTCATAGGAAAAACTTATCTCCTATAAAAAGTGATGCTCTCACTTTGTTAGCAGAAGGTTGAGAATAATTATCTTTTGTGTAAAAAATGAATCTGATTAGCCATGACCATAAATTCTCATTGAAACTTCATTATTTTATCTTTTATAGCCTAATACACACAGTGAAATATTACTAGTAGAACGAGGTATAAGCAAACATCATTAATAGAGAAATAGCAACACAATATCTGAATATAGGACAGGCATAGAGTAAAAACCTTTTGGGACTTGGGAAAACTAAACTACACTTAGATTCGGAGCCATGTTACTTTGACCTATGATCGATAGTGGTGTTAAGATAATTCCTCTAAAAATTCTGATATTGTTGCTTGGTTGATCGGCATACTTCTTGGATGTCTTCTCTCCTCTTGTTTTATGTGAATTTGCCAACTTTGGATGATTTTGACACTAATTGAGCTGTACTCAAATTTGAAAAGGCATTTACTAGTATTGGATGGTTTTGTATGGACTTTCCACATTTCTTTAAATATTTTTGAAAGGGTTTTCTTATTGCCTTAATTTTTTTTCCTTTCATATTTTTATGTTTCGTATTTGGGATGGCTTACCTTTTTGCGTGGTTGAGCGAGGCTTCATCAGTTTCCTTATTTTGGGTCATGAAAATTTGGTGTCAAAACACAAAGTTCATTACTCTAAAAATACAAGAAGTGACTTATAAAGTCCTACAAATCGTTGAGAGATGTCTTTTATCTATCTTTAATAGTCTATTGGACTTTAGGAGAATTCTTGATTCCATTGGTTACTAAGATTCCTTTTTATACTCTCTCTTATATGTTGAGGATATGTGCTACCATGGCTAGAGGTCACTAAATGTAATGACTTTGAATGTCATTTTGGGAAATTGTTAGAAAATTACCATTTTACCCCTTTCGATAGTTCCCAAAGTCAGGTTTGATTGGTTTATGAAGTCGTTTTTGAAATTTGATTGAAAACCCGTGATTCTTTTTGGAAGTTTCAAACTTTTGGAGAGTTAAAGTTGTCAAAAGTGGGTTTTGTGATAATTGAAGCTATGAGTATCGAAATGAATTCCATCATTACAATAAGCTCTACCTTATGAAATTTGGTCTAAATGTGTTGTCATTATAAGTTTTGGAGTTATTACATGGATTTGAGCCTTTAAGTGAGCATGAATTTAGCGACAAGGGACTCATAGAAGCAAATCCCACCTCTTTTAGACCTGTCTCTTTTAGCGACTTTGCTGGTCGCTTAAGCAGCACCCGTGTGGTCTTAAAAAAGATATGGGATCAACTTCATTCCTTGGCTTGTTCTTGCGATTTCTCCTTCGACATATCTCTGAATTGGGTGGTTTAAAGTGGTTGTTCAGTAAGCTTGGGACTACACATTTTAGTGACAGGGGAGCATGGCGAACACTTAGTTTGAGGTAAAAATAGTGTTTTTTGGGCTTCCATGGATTTTTTTCTCTTTTTTGTGACTTATTTGCATTTGCTGAATTCAAACTGTTTTGAGCCCTGAATTGTGTTCCATTTGAGGACATAAGTTTGGAGTACTGAATTGGACCCTTTAACGAAGTCATTTTTGGAAATTCCAGTGTGGGTCTAAAGCTTCCCATCTGGATTCTAAAATTTGTTCGTCTTTGTTTTATATTTTGTTAGTGTCTTCACGGCCGTTTTAACAACGTGACACTATTTTTGGTAGTGTGACATCATTTTTAGGCCATTGAGAAAGGAAAAGCTCCAAATATGTTATCTAGAGCACGAAAGGTCACCCTAAAGGTAGGTTACAACTTTCCTTATCCTAGATTGAAGATGAATGTGTAAATTCATGTTGATTTTACTGAATTGGGGCATATAGTTGAACATGAGAAGGGTTTCAATATTTATTAGATTCATCTACGGTATAAGTCTAATGGTTAGGGGATGCTTAATGAGAGTTTGATATCTAAAGAGTAAATCATCCTAAGTCATTGTGTATGAGAGTTCATTGGCAGCATCAACAAATTCTATTCCATATTGTTCTCAAATTGACAATGGGATATACTCTGCTAGAACAGAATCATCGTATCGTATCATAACCTAATATAACACTATAGTAAAAGTGGGAATAAAACAGAAAAAGTTCAATTACTAAAATACCCTTGATGGATTTCTTTTTTATTCTCATAACCCAAACTAAGAGGTAGTAAAAAATAAAAACTGAAAAATAAAACAGTTACAATGAAGAGGAAATACCGAAATTGCATTTTCCTTCATATATATATAAATCAATTCTTCAGCAGAATCATACAAGATATAAACATTTGTTATCCAAGAAAGAAATAATTAAATTGAATGGGCGTTCATCAATTTTAGCTTGTAATTTTAAACAATTTTTTGTTACGAATTTACAACAGCAACTTAATTTTTATCGTAAATACTAAACAAAGCTGTATACAGAATGTAGAAAAGTCATGGTGTCCTATACAAATCTATATAATAATTCTAGACCACTGCCAATATAAGATTATAAAAGGAATATATGCGCTTCACTTTAATATAATCTACTTTACCTTCTTTAATCGCTAGAGCGAATATCCCACCATGAAATATAATGCACAAGAGACTGGCTAGAGCATAGGGCGAGTCGAAGTTGATGATACAACAGATTTCAGGGTTAGATTTTCTTTCCAGCTCGTGTTGGATTCACACGATCATGGAATGATATCCTTAGATTCCGTACATAAACTATTCTACTTATTTAATTTGATTTCTTTATTACCTTAGGCTTGGAGTATAGATGTCCTTCATATGATGACTTTTAGCTTTTAAATAAGTTTTGATCTTCCACATTATGGTTGTTTTTCGTAAATTGAACAATTGATATAAGTTGAGGTTGAAAAAGTTGGTTCGCAATCTTGGAGATTAAGTGTGGATGTCAATCGTGAATAATTTTTTTGATTGTGACAAACTTGATATCAGAGCTTTAGGTTTAGTGATCTCATCATACAAGGACAAGTCTAGAAGAGTCTTGTGAATTGTACGAGGAAACTTTTACTTTTCTTCAAGAAGTGATAAGACTTTAGGAAAACTCATTTCTTTCTTTCTTTCGTACATTTACTTGAATCCAATTGGTAACTAGGTGAAATAAGTTGGCATCTAATCTTCTACACTCTATTTCGTAGATTGTTAGAACTAGAGCGATAATTGTGCCAAAACCAACACCAACCAGGTGTGTTTGAGCCAAGTATTGGGGATGCACCCCAAGAGGGAGCAATGGTGAGAGGTCATGGTAGAGGTCGCGGGAGAAGGTCTACTTGAGGTAGAGGAGAAGAACCTGGTCATATTAGAGATATAGCACTGATCCCTCCACCGGTTGACGAGGTAGCGAGAGAGGATAATGAGGGGGAGGATTGCAAATTCAAGAGAAAGAAGCACCACCCCAATGTAATCCAGAGATGATCAACCAGGTTCTCACTTATATAAGCGGGTTATCCAATAAAGGCCATACATCCAAGAAGTTTTCTGCAGCAGGAACTCAAGTTCAAAGAGTACAATGTACAACTATTGTGTCTCCAACAAGGATGCTTCATTGGAAACATGCATGTTTCCTCGATTGACTATAGGGTCTATAATGACTATTGACCATCATGAACTCTTTATTAATTTCTTAAAGTTGAAACCTTCGGTCATCACAGGTACTGAATCTGAAGATGCTTATGACTTCCTTGTGGATTGTCACAAGTTGATTCATAAATGGACATAGTGGAGAAATTCAGTGTTGAATTAGTGAGCTACGAATTTCAAGGGGATGCCAAAATGTGGTGGCAGTTTCATGTTGTTTGTTGAACAGAAAAGGAACCACCTATGACTTAGACAACATTTTCTAGCTTCTTCGAGGAGAAGTATATACTCGGACTTTGAGGGACATTAGACGAGATAAGTCTCTTAACATGAAGCAAGGAAAGATGTCGGTTGCAGCCGATGAGGCCAAATTTCGTGCATTATTCAAATATACCACTCATCTTTAGTTTAGTCCGCAAGAGTGGATTCGCCACTTTGTGAAGGGATTGAGATAAGAATTGCAGATTCCAGGTTTATAGGAAGCTACTTCTGTAAAATCATCAAGAAGTGGTTGATTTTATGATAAAGGTAGAGAAGGTGAAGCCAGATGACTTCACCAAGGTGTCAATATTTATGAAATTCCATACAAGAGGTGAAATTAGTAGTTCTTACTTTAAAAGCAGAGTTTTGGGGGTTATCCACCTCGTTTTTGTCAGTCTCCATTACAGGTTCTAGCTGAGGGTCCGTCACTAACTAGTTTTCCTTTTATGAGTTTCGGGGTTATCTTTAGTCTTCTTCGTCTTCACAGAGACTTGCTCTCGACTCAAAGACTTTCTATGGATATGGTGAGGCTGGGAATATTAGGAAATACCACAAATTCAAGCTCGGTATGATCAGAGTTACAGATCTTCATTAGTTAGAGGTAAGGGTGGCCAAGGTAGAGGTCGTCATTCTAGAGTAAGTAGTAGATAAGGTAATGGTTGACAACAGTTTAGCCGGGGTGGCGTGCAGGTAGGAACTAATAGATGTAGCATGATCGACACAATGGACAGACAAGCAATAAAGCCCATTGTTATGTTTTCCCGGGGAGGCTAGAGGTAGAGGCATCCGATGTTGTTATCATATGTACTCTTCTAGTCCGTGATCGCATGACCTCTGTATTGTTTGATACAGGATCCACATTTTCTTATGTATCTTCCTTATTACCTAATGGACTTGATTTGCATTGTGACTTACTTGATATAACTATTCGTGTCTCTACTCATTTCGGCCAGTCTGTGTTAGTTGAGGAGGTGTATAGATCTTGCCTATTGACTTCAATGGGGAGCAAAACTTAAGTTGATTTGATTACTTTGGAGATTGTTGAATTTGATGTAATTGTTTGTATGAATTCGCTTTCTCAATATTTTGCTATCTTAAATTTAAATAGCAACATGGTAGCTTTAGCCAAGCTTGGGATATATCTGTTGGTATGAAAGGGTGACTACATTTATTCCCCAGTTTGTATAATTGTCTTAATTTGTTCTAAGAGGTTGGTGAGTAAGGGTTGTACAACTTTCTTGGCACATCTCAGGGATGGTACTTCCAAAGTTCCTTTGACCGTATCTGTTTTGATAGTCATGAGTTTGTGGATGTTTTTCTTCCAGACCTGCCTGGTAAGCCAATTTTTAGGGATATTGATTTTTGTATTGACCTAAAGTCAGGGACACACCCCATTTAAATTCCCCTTATAGAATGGTCTCACCTTAGTTGAGAGAGTTCAAGGCCCAACTTAAGGATTTGTTAGGTAAAGGTTTTATTAGACCGAGTGCCTCTCGTTGGGGTGCTCCTCTTTTATTTGTGAAGAAGAAGGCTGGTAGTTTTCAAATGTGCATAGACTAATGCTAGTTGAATAAGGTGACTATTAAGAACAACTACTCCATTCCTCACATTAAGGACTTGTTTAATTAGTTACAGGGTGCTTGTGTGTTCTCAAAAATTGATTTGAGGTACGGTTATCATAAACTTAAAATATGAGCAACGAATGTGCTAAATACTATTTTCCAAACAAGGTATGAACATTGTGAGTTCTTAATAATTTCTTTAAGGCTTAAGAGTGCCCCTACTACTTTAATGAGCCTAATGAGTGAAAATTTTAAGCCATATAAAGATCTCTTGTTATTGTATTTATTGATGTTATATTTTTCTACTACAAGACCATGAAAGAAAATGATGAGTATGGGTTTTAAGGGAGAAAAGGATTTAAGACAAATGCTCAAAGTGTGAGTGTAGGCTCAATTCAGTTTCATTCTCGCTGCACCAATGAAGATTTAGGGTAATGCCTACTAATGTTTCAGAGGTAAGCAACATTATTAGTTTAGATAGCTACTACTGTCGGTTCGTTAAAGAATTTTCTTTCATTGCTTCCCAAATGACCAAATTGACCAAACAGAATGTTCCCTTTGTATGGTCAGATGAGTATGAAAAGAGCTTCCCGAAACTCAAGATCTTGTAGACTACTTCACCAATTCTTGCCTTGCATATGGATGGTATGAACTTCATTGTTTATTGGGATGCATCTTATTTGGTTTAAGTGCATTGCTAATTCAGGATAGCAATGTAATTGACTATGCTTCAAGACAACTAAAAGTGCACGAACATAACTATCTAATTCATAATTCGGAGTTCGCTGTAGTTGTATTTGCATTGAAGCAGTGGAGGCGTTATCTAACATGTGTCAAGTGTGAAATGTATGCATATTATCTTAACTTAAAATATGTGTTCACTCAGAAAGAATTGAATTTGAGGAAAAGGAGGTGAATGGAGTTACTCAAAAAATGTGATATTACTATTCTGTATCACCCAAGATAATAGAATATTGTGGTTGATGCCCTTTGTAGAAAAGAAGGGACCATGGGACGTTAAGCCCACTTACTAGTTTCTAGATGCCCATAAGCTTGAGAGGTCCAGACTCTGGTTACTGACTTTATGAGAGAGGAAGTAATTGAGAAATGAGGATTCTTGGCTTGTGAGGAGGCAAGATATTTTCTTGACAAGCTTAAAGGAAAGCAATTTGATGATGAGAAGCAAAGTTGAATTAGAGACATGGTATTTCAAGGAGAGGCTAAGGAGGTTGTGATTGATAAGGAAGACGTCTTGAAATTTAAGGAGCGGGTATGTATGCCTTGTGTTAATGATTTGGCTCATACGAGGCTTATAGTTCTAGTTATTCTATACATCCTGATCTAACCAAGATGTATTGTGATCTATAACAACATTATTTCTGTAGTAGAATGAAGTTTACGTTGTTGATTTCATTGCCGAATACGTAATTTGTCACCAGGTAAAGTACGAGCATCGTATGCCTAGAGGTACACTTCAGAGTAAGAATGAAGTTTACATTGTTGATTTTGTTTCTGAATACCTAATTTGTCACCATTTAAAGTACGAGCATCGTAAGCCTAGAGGTACACTTTAGAGAATGTCCATTCCTGAATCGAAGTGGGAAAGAATTGCAATGTCTTTCGATGTTGGTCTGCCAAAGACATTTGGTAAGTTTGATTCTATTTGGATAATTGTTGACCGATTAACTTAATCTAATACTTCATTCCAGTCAACCTGACTTATAACTCAGAGAAGTTAGCCAAAATCTATATCTAAGAGTTAGTTCAATTTCATGGAGGTCCAATCTCCATCATATCTAATATTGGTACGGAACATACTTCTATCTTTTGGAAAACCTTGCAGGCTAAATTATGTTCAAAATTGATCTTAGTATTGCATTTCACCCTCAAGTTCTTTAGGATATGTTTCGCGCGTGCGTGATTAATTTTGTATTCATCGTGATCAGTTCTTACCCTTGGCAGATTGTTTATACAACAATAGCTATCACTCAAGTATTGTAGGTCTCTCATTGGTTGGTTGGATGCATTTTAGATGATATCTTGTGGTACCGATCTTTCGAGGGAATCTTTGAGAAAGTGAAATTCATTGAGGAGAAGCTTCTAGAAGCTTAGATCATGCATATCAGTAGGTAGGGATTTGGAGATTATGGAGGGTGAGCAATTCCTGCTAAAGATTTCACTCATGAAGGGTGTGATGTGGTTTGGTAAGAGAGATAAGCTCAGTCCAATATATATATTGGGCAATGAAGTTCTTAAGTGTGTTGGGGAGGTGGCCAATGAAGTAGCCTTGCCTCCAGGGTTATCAAGAGTGCACTCGATATTTCATGTGTCTATGCTAAAAAAAATTACATGGTTATGGAAACTACATTATTCGTTGGGATTCGGTCCTAGTTAATGAGAATCTGCCTTATGACGAGGAGCATTAAGCAATTCTAGGTAGGGACATCGCAAGTTAAGGTAAAAGGAGATTGCATCTTTCATTGAGTGATATTGTGAATTTCTTCATGTACTTGGTTGTGTGGTTTGGATACTTTAGTTGTTGTTTCTGATTGGTCTGAAATCCTTCGACTGTGAAAATTATAATCATGAACTTTCTCTATCAAAGTGATGTATTGAATAAAGTAGGCTAGATGAAATATTGTTAATGAAGTGAAATGTGGTGATAATAAATGATAAATTAACTTTATATTTGAACGAATGTCACGAGCCGAGATGATGTTATTGAATCGGGTGTCACGTTCCGGCAACATTGAAGGAAAACATATATAAAATTCGGGTGTCACGTACTTATAAGAGTAAACGTGATGTCTAACATAGAACGGCATGTTACCTTCCAAAAGGAATTGAAAGGATTATGTATATCCCCATTAAAGAGAACAGCAGTTCATTTTGAAAGAACAAACAAAATAACTTTGTAACAACAAGACTTGAAACGATGATCTTATACAGGAGTATTCCAACAAAACTCTTCATTTTCAATGAGAAATACTTTCTCACCTACAACCAGGCCTATCCAAGGAAAAAAAATCAAATGACAGTTTTCGAATCAGATAAAAGTTTAGTTGTGAGTCTGGTGGAGCTATTGCTCATTAGTTACTGCTAAAAGAACAGTAAAAAGAGACCTAAACAGCAACTGCAATAATTGGTCACTTACATAATTCAAAGTTCACTCAACTTCCAACTTTATGAAACTAATATGACATACTTGTAAATACTTGGTGATTCCATTATCTTAGTAATCACATTGTAAACTTGTTCTACTTTAATGATGAAGCATATTGAAAGAATGTTCTCTTCAAGTTAGATCTATCTTTTCATGGTTGCAAGCAAAAATTATTAAATAAAGTATTCGTCGCAAGCATTATGAAAGGCACTCAGCTGACTTACCTTCGCATGTGCTAAAAAAGGACATTTTAAGTGTTTATCCTCCAGCTTGTGTGACTTGTATGTTGAGTCTGTGGTTGTCTCGTGTGGGTAGAATTAGGATACTTGGAGATTATGAATAATTAATATAATCGGATGAGGGACAGACGGTAGGGTCTATGGTTTGGGAGAAACTATCCTTGCAACTAAGTTAAATATTTACCTTAAAAAAGACTAGAGCCCATTTGGATTGACTTTTTGATGTGTTTTTAAGCTAAAACACCTTAAGTACTTGTGGAGTATTTGGATAAGTTAGAAAAGTGTTTATAAGCAGTTAGCTTTAAATTAAAATGCTTCAATTAGGCCAAATACCATAAATTATATAGTTTTTGCCTTAGAAGTAGAAATTAAAAGTCAACCAAAAAACCTCTAAAGCAAATACCAAAGTTCTCAAACAATCATGAAACCTTAACCTAATATTCAAAATAAAACTTGCAATTGCTCAATAATAAACTCGGTAGTTCATAGAAGATCGTCATATTTATATCGTCGAAAAAGAAATAGAAATTTTATCAACAATACAATTACGCTGGCAAGAACAATTCATAACAATTCCCAAAACTAAGTAAGCAGCAATTTTTAATTATAAATCACCCATACTTAAAATTTATATACTTTTTCCCCTATGAAGAGATCCAATAAACATGAACTACTCTATATAAAGCAAGAATCTAAAATCGTTAATGTTACACTGATTCATTTCAACAATTTTTACAGAAGAAACCTTCATGACACGGACAGTGCAATTGGAGAAGGAAGAAGGAGAAGAAATGTATGTTCTTTTGAAACTGTAGAGAATGAAAAGATACTTTGGTTTCTCCTGTGAGAACCCTTTTCTAATTCTAAAGGGATACAACTATTCAAATAGTCGTATGTTTTTATTATATATATATACATATATATATATATTCTCTTACATGCATCCGAATTGAAACACATGGATTACCCAATCAAATTTTCTTCATGTCACTATTACTATTTGGTGGATTTCTTTTTTATTCAACCAAGCTCCTGAGGTCTCTTAATTTTTTTTTAAAAAAAAACTAAAAAGTATTTAGTGGAGTAGCGACCTCATAAAGTCTTCTTTTAGCGACTTATTTTTAGGTCTCTTTTTAAGGTATTTCTTATCTATTTTTTAATAATGATACTCTAGTCCAAGTATTTGACTTGGTTAAGGGTATCACATAGACTTGTAAGTTACCAGGTACTTTGGACTATTTTTAGACTAGGAAAGGAACAAAACTTGTGATTAGCATCCAAACCTAGGTTTTTAGGATTCAGCAGGCTATCCAACCGCAACAACTTTTAGACTTGATGTTATGCCTTTGTCAAGTGTTGGTGTACAATTTATGCCAATATCTGTTATGTATAATGAGGAGCATAAGAGGTTGGAGAGGTTCTAGGAGATAGATCCACTTCAGTTTCATAGTGGACAAGGAAAGAATAAGTTGCCATGAGATGTTACAATATATGCAGTTCGTGGAGTTTGGCATGTGGATTACACTATTTACATGTGTGGCAAATTCGTGAAATGGTGGCGGTTTGATGTCGATACTAGACCAACAAGTTCATTCCCTGTAACTTGCAAGAAAAGAAGTGGATTCACTTTGAGTACTTGACTTGAGATGATATTTTAGATCGATTTTTGGGAAAACATTAGTACCTTGTATCACCATGCTTTGGTGATTTTGCGAGATGAAACTAAAAAAAATTCAATTCAGTAGAAGTTTGACTTAATATGTTTGTGTAGTAACTTATCAGACAACCTCGTCTGGAGATTCTTTTCAAAGAGCAGTTATGTGGTCATGGAGCTTGAGCTTATGCACCACAAGCAATTTATGGATTTGACGAGCAAGACATCTTGCAGTTCATTTTAGTGGTACCTCATATGAAGATTTCATCCACGGTTCAGTATACATGTTCATACAATTATTAAAACATCTCAGGGAGGATATTTTAGACAAGGTTTCTACAACTTGGGTCAAGACTTATCGGGGTTGGTATTAGAGATTTTCTGGTTATGGTGACCATTCACTATATTCATATTCTTGTTAGTATATGGTGGTGGTTCCTACTCCTACTATGAGTATAATGCGTAAGGAAAAATCAATAGAGATTTCTCTAGACTTGGAGTGGGAGGCCGACGTCAATAGTGTTTTGTAAAATTTGTTGCTTCATTTCGGTTTTTATAAAATAAAATTTCGAAATTTCTTTTTAAAAAGTGAGTAAAATTCAAAATTCATCTTGGAAAAAATCGAAAAATTTCATAGCAAAACACTAATATCGTAAAAATGTTATTTTAAGGAAGTGAATATAATCTATATGCCATGACTTTTATGAGAGAATGCAAAAATAAACAATAAATCACTTATTTCTTTTTATCATATTCCGCATTAGTTGATCTTGATTCATTCAAACCATATTGATCAAAATAAGACTTTTATTAATCTAGCAACTACTCATTAATGCAAGATATGCCTATTTTAAGAAGAAGAAAATTGGATGATAATTCACCAAGTAATTGAGTTCCTCAACAAAAACACTCAAAACTTTTCTTTGAAAAGTGGATAAAGTTGAAGAAGATATGGTTTTCTGATGTCATGGGTTAGAAAATCGGGAAATGATGGCTGCCAAATTCTCAAATTCCATTTTCTATTGACGTCGATGTATTCTTAATTTTTCATATGAAGAATGTTAGGTTAGGTATGAAAGTTCAAAAAGATGTTTTAAGTGTCTATATCAAACAAATTTTACTGATGAAGAAAATGACGAGAGTGCATTCATAAAGTTGATGACATATAAACTTAAAAAGACTTTTATAAAGATTTTTGGACATATCGAGTCAAACTAAGGATACTCCATCTTTTTCATAAATCCCTCTTTTTTTCTTTTTGATTTTTTTTTACTTATGATGTTTAAAGTATTAGGAGTTTTCGCTAATATTTTATTTGATCCACATTTGTGATGATTTTTACAAAAATAAAATTATCTAGGAGATACAAAATATTTTCAATGATAAATTATCTATTCTAAAGCTTAGGTGTATCTAGGAGATACATGATATAGTCAAAGATATATTGTCTTTTCTAAAGCTTAGGTGTTTGGAGCACAAATAAAGTATCACAAATTGGTACAATCTGCACTAATTTTTATTTTATTCAAATAAAATGTTCTTTATTCCATTTTATCATTACAAAAAACACTATCAGTAAACATCAAAACTCCATTGTTAAAATATTTAGGGAAAATATCCAAAAAATACTATCATATATATATATATATATATATATATATATATATATATATATATATATATATATATATATATATATATGTATATATATATATATATATATATATATATATATATACATAAAGAGAACTCTAGGCCCGCCTCGGTGGTGCCACCAGAAAGAAGGATTTCCCTTTAAATTTATCTATTACCAAAAATAGTCTTCCCCTTTCATTAAAAGTTGTGACTTTTATGAAAAGTTTTGACTTTTATGAAAAGTTGTGACTTTATTAAAAGTTGTGTCTTTTATGAAAAGTTGTTATTTTATGAAAAGTTGTGACTTTTATAAAAAGTTGCGACCTTTCGGAAGAGTTCATACTTCTATGAAAAGTTGTAACTTTCATGTAAGATTGTCACCTTTCTGAAAGGTTGTGACTATTCCAAAGAGTTGTGACCTACAGTTTATTTAATATAAATAGAGGGATTTTCTACCACTATTATTTGTAGTTTTTTTCCGTCATAGGGTACTCGAATTAAAATAAATTAATTATGCTTCCTATGAAGTTTGTTTCACTCCTTACAGTTTTCTTCCCCCTACTTCATGGAAATTGATCTTTACTACAAGTCATAGTTATTCATGTAACTATGACAATTTCGTTTTACTATTTTGGTTACCTTTTTTAAATTCTGTGAAAAATTTCAGCAAGGATGATTAAAAATCAATCTTCAATTTCTTCCCTTCCTCCTGCACCTCTAATTCCACAGCTCACAAAACTGCTATAATGGTTCAATTCATTATATTAGGCTCTTTCTTAACAAAACATTTATTTCTGTCATTATTATTTGTAGATTTTATTTCGCTATAGGGGAGTTGAATTTAAATACGTTAACTAAACTTATTATAAAGTATGTTTCATTTTTCAAAGGTTTCTTCCTCCTATCTAATGAAGCTTAGCCTATGACTAATGTCATAGTAATTCATGTATCTATTGCAATTTCTTTTTTCTATTTTGTTGTCTTTTTTTAACTTATTTATAAATTTCACTGAGGATGATTGAAAATTTATCTTTTTTTCTCTTTTTATATGCTTTTTCGTATACTTTTTTTGAAAAATTTCTTGTGGTTTGTGTTATATTTGATAGCACAGAACAAAAAATATATGATAACTAATACGGTACAAACATTTTATATGTCATTGCACCCTTCCTAGAATATTATTATAGAAACAATTAGTTCACTTTCTTTATCACAAGTTAACTAATTTGTCATATTTATTTGTCTCTTCTTTTTAGACATAATAAGAGATCAAGTTTTTTTGAAACAAATAAATATCCAAAATACACTAATTGGCAATGAATATGCACAGTAATGAAGAGTGCTAGAGTCTTTACCTACATTAATTAATTGTCATTACATTAAATATTGGTATAGACTTTTTCCAGGGACATTTATAATTGACTCTAAATATAATTTTTACCGCAGTAATAACTCTTTCTTTTGATCAAGTTTTTTTTTATGCTTTTTGATAAATAAGTAATAACTCTTTATTTTGTCTTCTTTCAATTAAATTTGTGAACTATAAACTTTGATAAATTCCGATAGACTATATTTTTTAAAAATATGCTAAGCAATATGCGTTTTTCTTCTTGATTGTTAGGAAATCAAGGTTGTCTTTACTATTATTTGTGGAAATTTGTGAGTTCAAGGACTCAGAAAGTTATTCTTTGAGATTTCAATATGGCATGTGTAAAAATTTTGGTATAGTATATCCATTTATGAATGATATTGCCTACTGCTCGGTTGATAATTAAATTATAACCATAACAATAACTATGGTTCAACACCATATAAGTTGGGCTGGTGATATGAAACCTAAGAAATAGTAATGACTATTCTGATATGATGAGGAAACACATTTATGGTACTAACAATTTTACGGTCATAAGAAAGGAGCCGAAGGTCCTCCATTTGAATTAGTGAATTATGTTCTTGGATTGACGTGATGTTTCACTTTACTTGGGAGTGTTGTTGTTCGAGGCTTTTTTGTCTCTTCTATAACGATTGATGTTGTTCATTATAAGTTTTTGGAGTTTAGAAAGTATCATTACTTCTGACCAACTATTTCCATGGAGATTTCTTATATTTCTTTTTTATACTTAAAATAACTTTATCACTCATAATTCTTTTATAAAAAATCAAAAGAAATAGCACTTTTAAGATTTTTGATTCCCTTAAGATAAAATGATTTTGACAACATAGTGTATATTTCAAAAATCTGAATATTACGAATGATCAATGTGAGCTTAATGACATAGTTCAATCTCGTACGAAGCATGGGTAATTTACCTAGTATAATTATATAAAAGAGTATATTAGGCATGCCTATGTGGCGCCACCACAAACAATAATTCTCTTTTAATTTATTTATTTCCAAAATTAACCTTTGCCTTTCATGAAAAGTTGTAACTTTTATGAAAAGCTCCGACATTAATGAAGAGTTGTGACTTTTATAAAGAGTTGCAACTTTTTTGAAAAGTTGTGACTTCAATGAAAATTTGTGACTTTTATGAAAAGTTGCGACTTTTATGTAAAGTTGTGACATTACCGAAGGGTTGAAACTTTTTCAATTATTTGTGAAATTTTTTTATAAGGCACTATAAATATTCGTCCGCACCATCCTTTGATCATACAATAAATAGAGAGTTTTTTTCCTCTCATTTTAGAAGTACTAAAATACTGATTCTCCTCTTCTTCTTCTTCATAATTAAATATTTATGTACCTTGCTCCTATTGAGTGGCTAACAGGCATCGTTGCTTAAGTTACACATCCAGGATGTATTTTTACAATCATTAATATATGTGTGTATATTATTAAAGATAAATGAAAAGATATAATAATTTCTCTGTTCCTTTATGTTGTTAGTTGTTCATATTACATATTCTTGTGTGTAAGATAATATAGAGTTTTAGGTTTAATGACTGATAGATTTTAAGTATTATTTTTATAAATTATGTAATCTAAATTTCTCGCACAAAGCGCGGGTAATTTTACTAGTTAGCTACATAATTTTTAATGGCGAAATTCCTAGCTAATACATGTTTTTCTTGTAAAAATTATTAATTGATTTTTAGCTTTGATAATTAGCTCCAATAAATTCTTCATTAGTTTTGTCTACTTTCTATGCAAAATCTATGTTGTAAATCTATTTTTTTGGTACACTAAAAATATTAAAAGGAATAAATAAATTTTGACAAGTCAAATTGTTTAAATCTTCAAATAGAAAAAACTTCATATTATTGTTGTTATCTTTCCAAACTAGAAATTGTTCATTATTTTAAATATAAAATTGTAAGGACCCTCAAACATGAATTAAGGCGTCTATAGCCTCACATGTGCCTAAAAATGTTAATGATATGTTAATAAGGTGTTTTACAATGCGTATAAGTGATGCTGATTTGGAGGTCAAACGTCCAAGAACGTCCAAGACGTCTGAAAGTTAATATTTCGACGTACTAGTGTGTGCTAGTGTGCCTTTGCATGTTTTACGTTATTTTTGGTTCTCAAATGGATAAGGAAGGACCTTAACATGGGTTTGGTCGTATTTAGGTTCAAAATGTCTGGGCACGACTACCCAAGAACCAGCCAAAGGGTCCTTGAGAAGGACTCAAATGTAGCCTAGACACTGCCTTGACAATTTCCAAACGATGACAATGCAATCAACGGATTGTGCCTTCATCGATTCCCCATCGATTAGAGACGTTTCTCAACACATAGAAGTGTGAGGTAATCCACCCCAAGAATGAGTCTCAATCGCAAACAACGGAGCATTAGGATGGCTCATCGATTAGACGACGCTCTATCGAGTGCCCTCCATCGATGCAACCTGCAACTGCTTTCCATGCACATGTGAGAATTTTTAATAATATTGATATGATCCGTATTAGATGGGTACATTATACCACTTCATGAACCCATTAACCCACTAATTGGTAGTTAGTTAAATATCCATTATTCAACTAATAGGAAAGTGGTTAATTACCCATTATCTAATGGGATAATGGTTAACTACCCATTATCCGACTACATGAATCCACTATCCTACTACTCTAGAGGTTGGTAACTTCCCATAACCTCTCAACCGGTTTTGATGGAAGGACGACTATAAATATGTCAAAGGTCCCTAAGCAAATTACTTCTAAAAAATTTCATACTATCTAAGAGTGAGGTTTTAAGATCTTAGAAGATTTTTGAAGAAATGAAGAACTGTAGACTCCGACTATATAACTGACAATGGCTGGAAGTATGTAGATCACTCTATATTTCGTTGCGTCATTGCTCTGTAATGTCTAACATTTGGCATCAGATCCATTGAATTTACTTTTGTTTGTTAATTGTCGTAATTCTCTAAAATCGCTCAAATGGTTCTGAAAAATTTAGGGCTTGTTTTTAAATTTTAGAAATCATTTTCTAATAATAAAAAGCAAAGAGATTGTTGTCTTGTTGCATAATGTTCAACAATAAATCTTTTATATGATTTCGAGATAATATTTACTGATTCATATAATTTATTTTATTCAGGTTTAGCCACAAAAATCTTAATGAAATGATAATATATATTATATTATGGATCACTAAAAGAAACAAATGTTTAAGCAATCTAGAATTTATTTGATTAAAGTTTAGTCACGACATCTTTAATTGAATAAATTTTAGAAGAGAAGGATTACATAAAGAAATTTTTAGACATTAGAATAGTAATTAATTATGCATGATATGATACCTTAATTTCTTTATTATTAAGATGCATAATAAATTAAGATGAAAGACTAACTACTTTTTAGAATTATCCACAGGAATTATGAATGAGATTTTTATAGTTTTGTCATAAAGATAGAATATCATGCTACTAGATTAATAAATTTATCATAAATATGAATCTAATTGAATTAAAAAATTAGGTCACGTGCAATTTTTATATCAGTAGATTCAACTTTATATTACTTGCTTCAAATTTATGTTAAGTATGTATGCATAGTTTTTGCAATTATGCAAGATACAAATTTCTCCGATATTTGTGATATTCTCGAACTAAAAGATTGTGATAACTAATAGAGATGGTGAATATTATGGTAGATATATAGAAGATGGACAAGCACAAGATATGTTTGCAAAGTTTCTTCAACAAAATGGGATTGTTGCCCAATATACGCCTGTGTCTCCATATAAGGATGGTATAGCAGAAAGAAGAAACAGAACATTATTGGGCATGGTGTGTAGTATGCTAAGTATCTCTAAGCTACCTAAATCCTTGTGGATTGAATTCCTTAATATAACAGCGTATATATCAAACCGAGTTACAACCAAGGCTGTTCAAAAGACGCCTTTTGAGTTATATTAAGTTTGGAAACCTAGTTTGACACATATACCCGTATGAGGATGCCCATCTGAAGTTTGAATTTACAACCAACAAGAAAAGAAACTGGATCCTACGACCATTAGTGGATATTTCATTGGATATGTCGAAAGGTGTAAAGGATACAAATTTTACTGTGCATCTAACAGTACTAGGATTGCGGAATAAAGAAATTCAAAATTTCTTGTAAATTAATTAATTAGTGGGAGTGATCAATTTAAGAATACAATTTCTACAAGAGATCAACCTTCCACTTCAAGTCAAAAATTTATTGTTGTACATAATACCTCTCAAGTTCAATTGGGTGTTGAGCAACAAATCAATGAGATTCCATAAGCTGATGAAAACATGCATAGAGATCAAGTTGCTCAAGTAATTCTTGATATTATTGAAAAGCTAGTTGAACAACATAATCCACAGGAAAATGTTGGTGCAACATTGAGAAGATCTACTAGAGAAAGAAAATCAACAATTACTAGTGACTTTGTTGTATATTTGCAAGAATATTACATTGAAGTTGAAAATGACCCTGAGTCTTTTTCACAAGCCATGAATTCTAAAGAGTCTGAATTGTGGTACAATGACATGAGAGAAGAGATGAATTCTATGAAACCTGTGGAGGTCTGGGATCTTGTTTATTTGCCTAGTGGTGTTAAAACCATTGCATGTTAATGAATTTTCAAGACTAAAAAGGACTCATCAGGCAACATAGAAAGATATAAATCAAGACTCATTACTGAAGGATTCACTCAAAAGGAAAGAATTGATTACACAGAGACATTTTCTCCTTTGTCTAAAAATCATTCCTTGCGCATAATATTGGCATTAGTAGCACGCTTTGACTTAGAATTGCAATAAATTGATGTGAAAACTGCATTTCTCAATGGTGATATAGAGGAAGAGGTTTATATGAAACAACCCGAAGGATTCTTTTCTATAAATGGTGAGCACTTGATATGCAAGTTAAATAAATCCATAGATAGACTAAAACATGCTTCCCGTCAATGGTATTTGAAATTTCAGAATGTTATCTCTTTATTCGACTTTGTTTAAAGCACTATGGATTAATGTATATGCCATAAGATCAGTGAGAGGAAAGTATGTTTCTTACTTCTTTATGTGGATAATATCTTACTTGCATCAAATGATAAGGGAATGATACATGAGGTGAAACAATTTCTCCCTAAAAATGTTGATATGAAAGACATGGGTGATGCATCTTATGTTATTGGTATTAAGATTCGTCGAGATAGACATCAAGGTACCTTAGGTTTATCTTAAGAATCCTACATCAATAAAATATTAGAGAGGTTCCGAAAGAAAGATTGTTCACCAAGTGATTCTCCTATCGTGAATGGTGACAAGTTCAACTTGAATCAGTGCCCGAAGAACGATCTTCAGAGGGAACAAATGAAGGAAATTCCTTATGCTTCGGGTGTCGGAATCTTGATGTATGCTCAGGTTTGTACAAGACCTGACATATCATTTGTTGTTGGAATGTTAGGAAGAGAGTCTCCATATCTTGACCACTAGAGAGTTGCAAAGAAAGTCTTAAGTTATCTTCAAGGAACAAAAGACTACATACTTATGTACAAACGATCAGATGACTTGGAAGTCATTGGCAACTCTGATTCAGACTTTACTGCTTGTATTGATTAACGGAAATCAACTTCAGGATACATATTTATTTTAGCCGTTGGAGCTATATCTTGGAGAAGTGACAAACAAATTCTAGTTACTACTTCTACTATGGAGGCTGAGTTCATTTCTTATTTAGAGGCTAACTCACAAGGTTTATAGTTAAAGAGTTTTATTTCTGGACTTAGAATTGTCGACTCTTTATCTAAGCCATTAATGTTATATTGTGACAATTCAGTTGTTGTCTTTATGGCTAAGAATAATAAAAGTGGTAGTCGGAGAAAGCATATCAACATCAAATATCTTGGCATAAGAGAACGTGTTAAATAAGAAAGTGGTCATTGAACACGTTAGCACTGAATTAATCTTAGTTGATCCTTTAACTAAACGAATGCCACCACAAAAATTTAAGGATCATGTAGTCCCAATTGGACTGAATTCCACTATATAAAATTTCGTTGTAACACTGAATGTTTACCAAGTTCTATATTATATGATATTTCTCGTTAACTATGTGCACATTCAATTTTATTTTCATAAATATCACTTAAGTATGGACCTTGAATAAATATTGAGTTTATTCATTTAATTATATGGGTTAAAGTTTAGAGATATAGTGCATTGTGATACATGGAAGATACTACTCTTTACAAGAGAAATTATTGCCATGATTCGTCTATTATATTTCATTAATGGGATTTGCATATATACGGACCAAGTGGGAGAATGTGAGCATTTTTTTTAATGCTCATATGGTCCGTATTAGATGGGTCCATTATCCCACTTCATGGACCAATTATCCCACTCATGGTAAGGTAGTTAACCACTCATTATCCCATCAACGGGAAGGTAGTTAACTATCCATTATCCCACTATCGGGAAAGTGGTTAATTATCCATTATCCCACTAATGGAATAATGGTTAAGTACCCATTATCCAACTAATAGGATACTGGTTAAGTACCCATTATCCCACTACATGAATCCACTATCCTACTACTCTAGTGATTGATAACTTCCCATAACGTCTTAACCGTTCTTGATGGAAGAATGGTTGAAAATATGTCATTTGGTTCAAAGGTTCCTAAGCACGTTTGTTCTACAAATTCCATACCTTCTAAGAGTGAGGTTTAGAGTTCTTAGAAGATTTTTGAAGAAAATAAGAATTGTAGATCCCGACTATATCGCTAACAATTACCGGAGGTATGTCGATCACTCTATATTTCCGCTGCACCATTGCTCTATAATGTCTAACAGCATGCCATCCATTAAAGGGGTAAATGGGAAATTCAACCCACATACAAAATAGACCGTATGCAGTTATTTTTATCTATTTTTGGGTATATTAAGTTAGTTAATAACATCAAAACCCCATTCTCAAATTTATTTATCAAATTTCATCCCTCCCTCTCAAAACAAACTCTCTCTAGAAACCTCCATCGGAGGTGAAGCTCAAGAACATCTTAGAGGTTAGATTTTCATGGTTTCTTCATAAAGGTATCATTGTCCTTCTATGAAATTATATATGGTAATCGTTAATCCTTATTTAACTATTCACCTTAGGAGTTCCTTCAAAGGTTTTCAAAGAAGATTCTATGATTCAAATCCTTATCTTTAAATCTAGCCATGGGTTCATTGTCAAATTTATTTCAAAAGAATCCTAATGATGAATTGACGATTGAATAATGCTTTAATGATGAATTTCAATCCAATTTCATGAAGAACCCATGATCCTCATATTTTCTCAATTTAGCCTATAATGTGAACATTATGATCTTATTGTTAGGTTGATTAATTGTGGTTCAATTACTTTATTATGTCTATTGCTACTGTTTTCTATTTGAATTAATTGTGAATTATTGGTAATTGATCAATGATTAGCAAAGTTTGGATAATTATTATGATTGCCCTATTTCTTGTACCTTGTATAAAATTGATAGTTGAATTGGCCTTGAATGGCATTTTGTGGTATGGTCCACTTATGGTGGAGGTGTTACTTAATTTTCATTCCCTATATGTTATGGGCATGCCCTTGAAGGCAAATTGATGTATTGTTTAATGTGTGGTTATGATGATCACACAATGTGAAGTTATACATCTAGTTTCCAATGCTAGTATCATGTTTAAGTTGTAGATAATGTTTACTATGTTTGAATGAAGGTGTTAGGGTTAGGTATGGTCTATATGTCTATCATTAATGAAATTATATTGATGGATGACCCCCTAACTATGTACCCCTACATGAATGTGTTGTCTAAAGCACAGTCAGGAGTCTTAGATTCAAATGTTGTAGATATCTTGTCTCATATGCTATAATGTGGTGTGTGGTCTATGCATGAATGTGTAGTGTGATATTTAGAGGATGGATGAGTCAATATTATGTTGATAGTCATTATGTGATCATGTTGACTAATGTACACACACTCACACTTCATGCACGTGTACGAGTAGGATAGATTCATAGTGTCTAATGAAAGGATAATTCTCATATGCACTATTATGTATTACAATGCATGTGAAGTATATGTTCATGAAAGTATGAAAATGTATCTTAACTAGGATTACTTGATAGGTGTACTAGTATAGATAAGAGTGTGAGACTTTTCCTCAACATTGCACATGTGTACCTTGATATAATAGTTCCTAAGGTGATTACTCTATGTACATGAATATAAATGCATGATTAAGCTTTGAACATGAAATTAAAGTATATGTTATGATGTCAAGTATATGATTTGGCGAAGTATGTATATGTATAGTGTATAAATGTTGTATCTGAAAGGTTTTCTCATATATGAACACATACACACACAAAAATGAATGCATACATGAAGCATTTATTATAATCTAGTAAAGTAGGGTCCTTCAAAAGGTGTTCATATTGTAATCTAAAATAGATTGTTCTTGAATATGCTATGTCCATGCGAACTGTTTTCTCACATGAGTTAGGTCGATTAAATGACAATTCTTATCAATAACCTTTGAGCTATGCATATGAGGGGGTAATCTCGTAAAGCCTAATTTTATGAAAGAAATATTACTAAAGGCTTTTTAAAAAGTGAACTTAGCTTATCACCGAGTGAACTTGACAATGAGAGGTGTTGACTCCCCTTGGAGGGATATTTACCCGATAATTTCTCTTGAGATGAGGACTACAATGCTATTGGGCATGTAGAGGTTCGAAGACATATATCCTAGTTCCTTAACATTGTTTCCCAGATAGGACCTAGAAACTGAATCCATCTAATAGGCTAGCGTGATATATATGTTCTACCTTGGCATGTAGAGCACCTCCATTCGATGTGGGGTGCCATGACACCAGATTTCATGTTTAGTTCACATGGTCTTATTGTCGGTTAAGGTTAGGGTTTCCCTAAAGTAAACTGGACAATGGAAGTAAAGTAATGAACCTTAACTAATATAAGCTAAGGGAAGTTGCTTAGTGTAGGTGAGGGTATGAGACTTTACCTATGAATTGCACAAGTAGCTCTTAATGGGAGTTTTAGGAAGGTGTGCTATATCTATATGTATATGTCTACGCCTTTTATGCGTGACATTATGGTAATGACCTACATGTATGATAATATGCATAGTATGAGTCCTATTGTGTCTATATGATGAGGTCTTACTTTAGATGCATAATGTTGGTCTTATAGACTATATGATGAGGTCTTACCTTACATGTATGATGTTGGTCTTACTTGCCATATGATGAAGGTCCTACTTATACATGTAGTTGACTATAGTTGTCATGTTGATGAATGAAGTAAATGATAAGGCTTGTGGTCTCTTTGTGAGTTTACTTGGTATGTGTGAGATTATGGGGCTTCACATGTACATTTCACTAGTAAGCTTAGATTGAGTTTATGAGTAAGGTCTTATGATGTATTAATGAAATAAAGTCCAAGCATGTATCTGTTGACTATTGCCTATTATCATGTTATTGGTAGTGTTGACTTGTATGTTATCTTGAAATGTGTCTCCTATGTGGTTTATGAAGTATGTTGGGTCATATGTGAAATATGTGTCTCATGATATGCTATGTTTCCATGAATATCTATGTTTGAAATTAATGAAGATTAGATCAATGTTCACCTTGGTGACCTTAACACCATCTCCAATCCATCTCTAATTTACTCTTCATTCTCTACATTTGGATAGTAAAATAGATAATAGGTACTCGCTATTTAACTCTCTATTCTTCGATTATAGAGAGGTGAATAGTAGTTCTCCAAATTTGGAGAACTACCTTTTACCTCTATATTTTACTTTTTGATTATTATAATATTATTTCTATTATATTACTATTTTAATCTTTATCATTTGTAATTTTTTTCTAATGCAATATATCATTTAACAAGTCACTACTTCTGCCAAATTAATACTACTTCCACCGAATTAATCATTTTTATTCTATTTTTTAAAAGAAAATCTCACTTTAAATATGTGACTTAATGTTACTTTACTATTAATTATATTATATAATATTATTAATTAAATCTCTAATATTTGTCATTATTTTCTAAATAACATAACATCTAAAACATATTATTGTCTTTTTATTTGTTTTCATTTTAAATATTTAATTTAGATAATAATTATATTTAATTATGAAATATGCACAAAATTAATATAATAATTCAAACAATCTACTTTTTATGTTAAGTGACAAATTATAAAATTATAGTTTTTTTAATTGTATGAAAATATTTGATTCAATAGTTCAAAATGGAATATGGGAAGTAAATTAGCACACAAAATAGTTGAATACAAGATGAAATTGTTAATTTACACAATTTTATCTTTACACAAAAAATGCCCATTTTGAACTCTGTAATACATTAATAGAACAATCATAAGAGTAACGTAATAATCTTGAAAGTTGAGTATTTATGTAAGATTTAAAATAAACTTTATAATAATACAAAAGTTATGATACAATTATATTTCATTAGTGATTTCACTTTTATTTGAATCGTTCATTAATATGTATTATAAATAATATTTATCACAATTCATGTTATTTACAATAAAATATAATTTTGTATTAAAAGAAGAATTTAAAAAAAATTAGATAAAGATTATAGAGTGATTATTTTCATAAATAAGAAATTACTGATATTATGTAATAGGAAATAAGAATGAAATATATAAAAGAATATAACATTAAGGAAAAAGAAAAAAGCTTCTTTTTAGAGAGTAAAATAGAGAATTAGCTTTGAGTTGATTGTCTGAAAAAATAGAAAACTCATTAAAATAGTGGTAGGGTTGGAGATTCCCTAAGGTGGTGCTTGAGTGTGGACAGTGGATTGAGACACTAATAAAGCATTGCACCAAGTGTTACTATAGGGTTACTTGGGGAGTTAATGAATTAAGGTAAAAGAAGATAATGTTATAAATATGATTGATATGCTTAAATGCAGTATATAAGGATTTGGTGTGTTAACATGAATATTGTCTATACCTATATGAATTATATTGTGTAATTGTGCCAATTTTTATGAATATGTTTTTTTAAAAAAGCATGTTGCATGATTTTTAACAAAACGTCCTCTTTAAGTGGCATATTTTTGCATGGTTGTCATACTTAGTGCATTCTTGTACTGATATCATTCTTCTTCATCTTTTTAGACTAAGTGTAGGTGATGGATGACTAGAGGATGTCTCTTAAAGTGAAGGGCTTGATACATGTTTCAAAGCTCAAGACAAGGACTTATGATTCAAGGATTTCCTATATCAAGTTATTATTCAAACTTTATGTATTAGCTTAGTTATTATTTTTGTTGTTAAGGGTCGTGTCCCTATTATACTCTATTGAAGTTGAGTCTAAGATGGCAAAAGATAGTTAGAGTCTAACTATGTATTATGGTTATTTTATGATCATATGAAGTGATGATTCTAGCATATACAGTGTTATAAATGTTTTAATTTTTTTGCTAGATTTTCTATAACAATGCCATGAATGATGTCTATGGGTTGGTACAAGACCTCTGTGAGGTCAAGTACGCCATGTTACTTCTAAGGAGTGCTCCCTGGTACTGACAAAATAAAATTCGGTTTAGAGATAGCGAAAATGGAGAAGGGAATTACAAGGTAGGAGTCAAATCCTCACCAATAAATTGAAAGTTCAGCTAGTCAACCAACATAACTACTAAGATTCTCCAACATGCAATTTTTTTGTATGTCATGATTATTATTTCTCAAAAATCTGTAAGATTATTTATAATCTCTCTTAAAATGCATATTTTATTATTTCATTTCTATCAAGTGTTTATAATTTACATGAATAGCAATGTGAGGATTAAATGATATATTCACATTTTTAATTATAAGTTGACAGTAAAAAAGTAATATAATTATTGAAATCTCTATTTTTGTAGTGGTTTATGTAGGAAAATGTTTCAGAATTTTTTCAAACAAGAAGCTAAAGTAAGAATAAAGTTTCATGAAGAGAAAGTGATGATAAATTGTACTGACAAAATGGAGAATATTAACCAAGATTTTATAAAAATCCTTGAAGTGATGAGATCTCGCAGGCATTGTAATCTTTTAGATTCTCGACTTCCCCAGACAGGTAAATACATTACTAATCTATATGTTATCGTTTCTTATACTTATATTTGTATTTTAATGGGAAATTGCATAAGTACCCGATCAATCTATGCCTGAATTCTCAGAGACACACTTATACTATACTAAGGTCCTATTATCCCGCTGAATTTATATTTAAATAATTTTTTTACCCCTTTTCGGCCTACGTGGCACTCGTTTGAATAAATTGTCAACAAAGGCTAAGATAGTGCCACGTTGGCCGAAGAGGGGTAGAAAATTATTCATAAAATAAGTTCAGGGGGTAATAGGACCTTAGTATAGTATAAGTGTGTCTTTGAGATTTCAGGCATAGATTGAGGGGGTACTAGTGCATTATCTCTATTTTAACTTTAAACTAAAAATTTTGACATTTAAAAGGTATACTCCATTTCTTTGTTTCATGTGACAGTCTTTCCTCTATATTCTTTGATGAAAAAAATAGTATTTTCTTAATAGAAACATGATGAACTTTGAATTTCTTACCTTTTTATCTTTTAATACATGATTACTTTGACTGTACATGAAACAATTAAATTCTAAAACTTGTGGTCTTAACAACATTGTAATATTTGTGTGGCTACAAAATTTCTCACTATTAGTAAAATCAATAATGTATAGCTTGATTATTTTAAAATATAGACATATTAATAAAATGATGCTACATAAAATCAGAAAGAAGGAAGAACCTAACATGTTTAATACAAAAAGTCACTTTTTCCTTTTAAACTCATTGTGAAGTCAAATTTACAGTGTAAGGATTAGAAAACATGGATTATATATTCATTAATAGTGCTAATATTTATATTTTTTCGAAAAGATCTATGTTATACTCAAAAATTACAGTGTAAGGATTAGAAAACACGGATTTCTTTTAAGTAATTTAAGAGGCGTTTTGGACTATTCCTGCTTATAATTAAAAAGTTAGTGGTTTAATATTAATAACTCAATTACTTGGGGGTTAAAAGAGGTAACCTTGAGTTAATTAGTAGATTACTATTGCCATCTTTTATACTTAATTATATGCTAATTAGGGTAAAAAAAAGAGGGTTTGAATAAGAAAAAAAAAGAAAGAACAAGGAGAGGGAAAGAGAAACGATCGAGAGAGAGGAAGGAAGAGGATAGCAAAGCTTTGGGGAATTTGCTTGCTTGATCACGAATCTTCGGTGGAGGTAGGTTATGGTTTTTATGCTATTCGTAGTAGACTCTTAATAGCGAATGATATGTGTTGGTAGTATGATAAAGTCTTCTATATGCTTAATTATGTGCTTGCATGATGTGATTATATAATTATGATGAATAAGCATGATGAAGCTATTGAATCATAAATCTTGAAAAACCCTAATCTCTTTGTTAATGATGATGCCTTGGTATAAGAGAAGGCTTGATGAACTAAAGTAATGAGGTTGATGATGCCTTTGTATAAGAGAAGGCTTGATAAACTAAAGTAATGAGATTGATGATGCCTTGGTATAAAAGAAGGATTGATGAATTTATAGAATGAGATTAGTGGAGCGGGTGTCACGAACCGACACGTAGAATTAGGGGATCAGAGTGTCACGTTCCGACACATAGAATTAGGGGATCGGAGTGTCACGTTCCGACACATAGAATTAGGGGATCGGGTGTCACGAACCGACACGTAGAATTAGGGGATCGGGTGTCACAAACCGACACGTAGAATTAGGGGATCGGAGTGTCACGTTCCGACACATAGAATTAGGGGATCGGGTGTCACGAACCGACACGTAGAATTAGGGGATCGGAGTGTCACGTTCCGACATATAGTAGTAGGGGAGCGGAGTGTTAATATACTCAATCTAATGAACATAATTCCCAAATGAGTATGGTATTGAGGCTTGAGTCCTCATGTGTGAACTTGGCGGTACTTATTAATGATTATAGTACTTGTTGTTGCTACATGTGAGTATTGTAGTTGATTTTATAATATTACTTGATATATATTGTTTTCTATTTGGAGTTGGCCGATGATACCTACTCAGTACTTCTGTTTGTACTGACCCCCTACTTGTATGTTTCTTTATTTGTTATATGTGGAGTGCAGCAAACATACCGTCGTCTTCAACTCAACCGCAACTCTAGCCAGTCTTCATCACACCAGATTTCAGGGTGAGCTAATGCTTCTAGCTTGGACTGGATCTTCTTCTTCATGTCTTGATGCCTTTAAGTTCCGGCATGGACTAGATTTTACTTGTTTTAGCTTCTTAGAGTACTCTTAGTTTAGTAATTTGATCATAGATGTTCTTGCGGTGATGACAACCTGATTTTGGGGAATAATAAGTGTTTGAGTTTTAGAAGTTATTGAATTGGTTTTTATTAATGAGTTTAAGTCTTCCGCATTACTTTCTATTGATATTATATTGAAATGTTAGGGTTTAGATTGGTTGGTTCGCTCACATAGAAGGGTAAGTGTGGGTGCAACTCGCGGCTCAGTTTTGGGTCGTGACAAACTTGGTATCAGAGCATTAGGTTCGTTGGTCTCATCACCCAAGAACGAGTCAAGTAGAGTCTTAAGGAACGGTAGGGGGACGCCTTTACTTTTATTTGAGAGGCTATAGGACTTTAGGAAAATTCAATTCTTTCTTTCTTTCGTGCTATTACTTGGATCCAATTGGTATCTAGGTGATACAAATTGGTATCTGACCATCTTAACTCTATTTGGCAGATGGTTAGAACTAGAGCAACGACTGCACCAACACCAACACCGGCAAGACAAGAAGCGTCTGAGCCAGCCACTGGTGCTGTAGCTCGAAGAAGAGTAGTGGCAAGAGGCCGCGGAAGAGGTCGTGGGAGGACGTCCTCTAGAGGAAGAGGACAAGCACCTAGCCCATCTGATGCTAGGGCGGTGACTCCTCCACCGACTGAGGAAGTAGTAAGAGAGGGTGAGGAAGGGGAGAATGAACAAGTGCAGAATGAGGAATTGCCACCCCCACCTACCCCAGAGATGATCAATCGGGTTCTTGCTTATCTTAGCGGGTTATCTGATCAGGGCCAGGCACCTCCAGTGTTTTCTTCACCAACACCTCCAGTTCCGGCGGTACAACATGCAGCTACTGTGGCTCCCCGCATGGATGCCTCATTTGGAATAGGCACGTTTCCTCGTCTCACTACAGGGCCTATAATGACAAATGATCAGCATGAACTTTTAAGGAAATTCTTGAAATTGAAACCTCCAGTCTTCAGGGGTGCTGAATCTGAGGATGCCTACGATTTTCTGGTTGACTGTCATGAGCTACTACACAAGATGGGTATAGTAGAACGGCTTGGTGTTGAGTTTGTGACTTATCAGTTTCAAGGGAACGCCAAAATGTGGTGGCGGTCACATGTTGAGTGTCAACAAACAGAGGCACCATCTACGACTTGGGCATCATTCTCTAGCTTTTTTATGGAGAAGTATATCCCCCGGACATTGAGGGATAGGAAAAGAGATGAGTTCTTGAGCCTAGAGCAAGGTAGGATGTCGGTTACTGCATATGAGGCGAATTTTCGTGCATTATCCAGATATGCCACCCAACTTTGTTTCAGTCCACAAGAGCGGATTCGCCGTTTTGTGAAGGGGTTGAGGTCAGAATTGGGGATTTCAGCCTTACAGGTAGCGGCTACGGCAAAATCCTTTCAAGAAGTGGTAGACTTCGTGATAGAGGTGGAAGGAGTTAAGCCAGATGACTTCACCATGGCATCGACATCAAAAAGGTTTCGAAAGGGAGGTGAGTTTAATGGTTCTTACTCTAGAGGACAATGTTCCGGAGGTTACTCAGTCCGACCAATTCAGTCTTCACTACAAACTGTAGTTGGGGGTCAACCTCAAACCGGTAAACACTTCTCTGAGAGACCTATGCTTGACTCTAGAGAGTGTTATGGATGTGGGGAGACTGTACATATTAGGAGGAATTGTCCAAAACAGAGTTATAGACCCCAATAGCTAGAGGTAGAGGTGGTCATGGTAGAGGCCGTTATTCTGGAGGACGTGGTGGCCGAGGTAATTGTGGTCACCAAAAAAGCCGGGGTGACGGGCAAACTGGAGCCACTACAGCACAACATGGTAGGGGCAATGGGCAGATAAGTGATAGGGCCCATTGTTACGCTTTCCCCGGGCAGTCTGAAGCGGAGACATCTGATGCTGTTATCACAGGTAATCTTTTGATTTGTGATTGCATGGCTTATGTATTATTTGATCCTGGCTCCACATTTTCATATGTATCTTCCTCATTTGCTACTGGTCTTAATTTACATTGTGAATTGCTTGACATACCTATTCGTGTGTCTACTCCGGTGGGTGAGTCTGTGATAGTTGAAAAAGTATATAGGTCTTGTTTGGTGACTTTTGTGGGGAGCAATACTTATGTAGACTTGGTTATCTAATAAATGGTTGATTTTGATGTAATTCTAGGTATGACTTGTCTTTCTCCGAATTTTGCGATCTTGGATTGTAATGCTAAAACTGTGACGTTAGCCAAGCCTGGGACAGATCCGTTAGTGTGGGAGGGCGACTACACTTCCACTCCGGTTAGTATCATCTCCTTTCTTCGTGCTAAGAGAATGGTTAGTAAGGGGTGCTTAGCTTTCTTGGCACATCTCTGGGATGAAACTACCCAAGTACCTTCAATTGAGTCAGTTTCGGTAGTCCGTGAGTTTCTGGATGTGTTCCCTGCAGATCTTCCTGGTATGCCACCGGATAGAGATATTGATTTTTGCATCGATCAAGAACCGGGTACTCGCCCCATTTCTATACCCCCTTATAGAATGGCTCCCGCAGAATTAAGAGAGTTAAAGGTCCAACTTCAAGAGTTGTTAAGCAAAGGCTTCATTAGACCAAGTGCATCTCCTTGGGGTGCTCCGGTGTTATTTGTGAAGAAGAAGGATGGAATTTTTCGGATGTGCATAGACTATAGACAACTGAATAAGGTAACAATTAAGAACAAGTATCCTCTTCCTCGCATTGATGATTTGTTCGATCAGTTACAAGGTTTTTGCACCTTCTCGAAAATCGATTTGAGATCTTGTTATCATCAATTGAAAATACGGGCAACGGATGTGCCCAAGACTGCTTTTCGGACCAGATATGGGCATTATGAGTTTTTAGTAATGTCTTTTGTGCTTACGGATGCCCCTGCTGCTTTTATGAGCTTGATGAATGGGATTTTTAAGCCATATCTGGATCTCTTTGTCATTGTATTCATTGATGATATATTGGTATACTCAAAGAGCAAGAAGGAACATGAGGAGCACTTGAGAATTGTATTGGAAATGTTGAGGGAGAAAAAGCTTTATGCCAAGTTCTCTAAGTGTGAGTTTTGGCTAGATGCAGTGTCCTTCTTAGGGCACGTGGTTTCTAAAGATGGAGTGATGGTGGATCCATATAAGATCGAAGCAGTGAAGAGTTGGGCAAGACCCACTAATGTTACAGAGGTGAGGAGCTTTGTTGGTTTAGCTAGCTACTACCATCGATTTGTCAAGGGATTCTCTTCCATTGCTTCCCAATTGACGAACTTGACTAAGCAGAATGTTCCATTTGTATGGTCGGACGAATGTGAGGAAAGCTTTCAGAAGCTCAAGACCTTGTTGACTACTGCACCAATTCTTACCTTACCAGTGGAAGGTAAGAATTTCATTGTTTATTGTGATGCATCCTATTCTGGTTTGGGTGCAGTGCTAATGCAAGAGAAGAGTGTAATTGCTTATGCTTCAAGGCAATTAAAGGTGCATGAACATAACTATCCGACCCATGATTTGGAGTTGGCCGCGGTAGTATTTGCATTAAAGCAATGGAGGCACTATTTATCTGGGGTTAAGTGTGAAGTCTATACGGATCATCGTAGCCTACCATATGTCTTTACTCAGAAGGATTTGAACTTGAGACAGAGGAGATGGATGGAACTATTGAAGGACTACGATATCACTATTCTGTATCATCCGGGAAAAGCTAATGTCGTGGAAAATGCTTTAAGTAGAAAGGCAGGAAGCATGGGAAGTCTAGATCACTTGCAAGTTTCTAGACGCCCATTGGCTAGAGAAGTTCAGATTCTGGCTAATGACCTTATGAGATTAGAAGTAAATGAGAAGGGAGGATTTTTGGCTTGTGTGGAGGCAAGATCTTCCTTCCTTGACAAAATTAAGGGAAAGCAGTTTAATGATGAGAAATTGATCTGGATCCGAGATAAAGTGTTGCGAGGAGAGGCTAAAGAAGCAACAATCGATAAGGAAGGTGTTTTGAGAATTAAGGGAAGGATATGTGTGCCCCGTGTTGATGACTTGACCCAAACTATTCTTACAAAGGCTCATAGTTCCGGATATTCTATACATCCGGGTGCAACCAAGATGTACCGTGACCTAAAGCAACATTTTTGGTGGAGTAGAATGAAGAGCGACATTGTTGATTTTGTTGCCAAATGTCCAAATTGTCAACAAGTAAAGTATGAACACCAGAGGCCCGGAGGAACACTTCAGAGAATGCCCATTCCTGAACGGAAGTGGGAGAGAATTGCAATGGATTTCGTGGTTGGTCTTCCAAAGACATTGGTAAAGTTTGATTCTATTTGGGTAATTGTGGACAGATTAACTAAGTCGTCTCAATTCATTCCGGTCAAGGTGACCTACAATGCAGAGAAGTTAGCCAAAATCTATATCTCAGAAATCGTTCGATTGCATGGAGTTCCACTCTCCATCATATCAAATAGAGGTACACAGTTTACTTCTATATTTTGGAGAACATTGCATGCTGAATTAGGTTTAGTACTGCATTTCACCCTCAGACCGATGGTCAGTCTGAGCGAACGATTCAAGTGTTGGAGGATATGCTTCGTGCATGTGTGATAGAAATTGGTGGTCATTGGGATAACTTCTTACCCTTAGAGGAGTTTTCATACAATAATAGCTATCACTCAAGTATTGATATGGCTCCATTCGAAGCATTGTATGGGAGGAGATGTAGGTCTCCCATTGGTTGGTTTGATGCATTTGAGGTTAGACCTTGGGGTACTGACCTTTTGAGGGATTCATTAGAGAAAGTGAAATCTATTTAAGAAAAGCTTTTAGCGGCGCAAAGTAGGCAAAAGGAATATGCAGATCGAAAGGTTAGAGACTTGGAGTTTATGGAGGGTGAGCAAGTCTTGTTGAAGGTTTCGCCCATAAAAGGGGTGATGCGGTTTGGTAAGCGAGGTAAGCTTAGCCCGAGGCATATTGGTCACTTTGAAGTTCTGAAGCGCGTGGGGGAGGTAGCTTATTAATTAGCCTTGCCCCCAGGACTGTCCGGAGTGCATCCGGTATTTCATGGGTCTATGTTGAAGAGATACCATGGGGATTGAAACTACATCATTCATTGGGATTTAGTTCTGCTTGATGGGAATTTGTCTTATGAGGAGGAGCCTGTTGCTATTTTAGATAGAGAAGTTCGCAAGTTGAGGTCGAGGGAGATTGCATCCATCAAAGTTCAATGGAAGAATCGACCAGTTGAAGAGGCCACTTGGGAGAAGGAGGCTGATATGCAAGAAAGATACCCACACCTGTTTACAGATTCAGGTACTCCTTTTCGCCCTCGTTTTTCTTCTTGTGATCTTCGAGGACGAACGATGGGTAAATTGATATCTATTGTAACGACCTGTTTAGTCATTTTGAGCAGCAGATTTTATTTCTGGAAAAAATGACTGAGACGACGGACCGTCGAGGGGGTCTCGTTTCAAAACACTTAGAAATTCTGAAATTTGGGTACTGAAATCGACTCTCTGAACTTCGTGATGGAATGGAAGGACGGACCGTCGTGGGCACGACGGGCCGTCACAGACCCTTTAGTGGAATTGAGTCTCTGAACTGTGTGACGGAGCAGCAGGACAGACCGTCGCAGGTCTGACGGGCCGTCAGAGGCTGCGCGTAATCCCAGGCTAGGTCGGATTTCTGTTAAGTAATTTAAGGGGTGTTTTGGACTATTCCTGCTTATAATTATAAAGTTAGTGGTTTAATATTAAGAACTCAATTACTTGGGGGTTAAAAGAGGTAACCTTGAGTTAATTAGTGGATTACTATTGCCATCTTTTATACTTAATTATATGCTAATTAGGGTAAAAGAAAGAGGGTTTGAATAAGAAAAAAATAGAAAGAACAAGGAGAGGGAAAGAGAAACGATCGAGAGAGAGGAACGAAGAGGATAGCAAAGCTTTGGGGAATTTGCTTGCTTGATCACGAATCTTCGGTGGAGGTAGGTTATGGTTTTTATGCTATTCGTAGTAGACTCTTAATAGCGAATGATATGTGTTGGTTGTATGATAAAGTCTTCTATATGCTTAATTATGTGCTTGCATGATGTGATTATACAATTGTGATGAATAAGCATGATGAAGCTATTGAATCATAAATCTTGAAAAACCCTAATCTCTTTGTTAATGATGATGCCTTGATATAAGAGAAGGCTTGATGAACTAAAGTAATGAGGTTGATGATGCCTTGGTATAACAGAAGGCTTGATAAACTAAAGTAATGAGATTGATGATGCCTTGGTATAAAAGAAGGATTGATGAATTGATAGAATGAGATTAGTGGAGCGGGTGTCACGAACCGACACGTAGAATTAGGGGATCGGAGTGTCACGTTCCGACACATAGAATTAATGGATCGGAGTGTCACGTTCTGACACATAGAATTAGGGGATCGGGTGTCACGAACCGACATGAAGAATTAGGAGATCGGGTGTCACGAACAGACACGTAGAATTAGGGGATCGGAGTATCACGTTCCGACACATAGAATTAGGGGATCGGGTGTCACGAATCGACATGTAGAATTAGGGGATCGGATTGTCACGTTCCGACACATAGTAGTAGGGGAGCGGAGTGTCACGTACCGACACGAGAGAATTAAAGATAATGAATCTTGAAAGATGTTAATATACTCAATCTAATGAACATAATTCCCAAATGAGTATGGTATTGAGGCTTGAGTCCTCAGGTGTGAACTTGGCGGTACTTATTAATGATTATAGTACTTGTTGTTGCTACATGTGAGTATTGTAGTTGATTTTATAATATTACTTGATATATATTGTTTTCTATTTGGAGTTGGCCGATGATAGCTACTCAGTACTTGTGTTTGTACTGACCCCCTACTTGTATGTTTCTTTCTTTGTTATATGTGGAGTGCAACAAACATACCGTCGTCTTCAACTCATACGCAACTCTAGCCAGTCTTCATCACACCGGATTTCAGGGTGAGCTAATGCTTCTAGCTTGGACTGGATCTTCTTTTTCATGTCTTGATGCCTTGAAGTTACGGCATGTACTAGCTTTTACTTGTTTTAGCTTCTTAGAGTACTCTTAGCTTAGTAATTTGATCATAGATGTTCTTGTGGTGATGACTTCCAGATTTTGGGAAAGAATAAGTGTTTGAGTTTTAGAAGTTATTGAATTGGTTTTTATTAATGAGTTTAAGTCTTCCGCATTACTTTCTGTTGATATTATATTGAAATGTTAGGGTTTAGATTGATTGGTTCGCTCACATAGAAGGTTAAGTGTAGGTGCCACTCGCGGCTCAGTTTTGGGTCGTGACAAAAATAAACTTCAAATAAGGAAAGAAAATCATGACAAAACCCTAACATTTTTTTCAAAACTTTAAAATTGTCAATTTCTTTAATGATCTATTATTAATTTTCAAAAAATTCATTATTTATTACCCGAATGTAACTCTTCAAAATTCTATTGCGCTTGAACTGGAGTCATTATTGTCAGAGAAATGACTAAGAATTCCTAATTTTATCGCAAAATTGTGTGTGGATTAGATGAAACAGATGTCCAGACTAACATTGGAGAGAAGGGGGCATAATGCACATAATAAAGGTCAAAAATTCGAAATTTACTTCATGTAGATTTAAGACTCACTCCACTTCACTTGATATACAATTTTTACTTAAATAGTCTTGCCTATACAAAGTGAGATACATAAATATTGATGCTTCAAGTGTACGTAACCTAAGAATTCTCTATATTTCCTTTAGCTAATGATGAAATAAAATGTGGACCATTTTTCTCGAGATGATAATATTGTGCCCTCCTAATTTGGTGCACGTAATTTTTTTCCGTACCTACAAAAAAAGGTAAAAGGTATAATTTATAAGTAGTACACCTGATATCGATCTATAGTCTTCATGTATTTTTACTTGTTCACGCATTCTTCATGAAAGGTTATTCAAACCAAAGGAAGGGATTTCTACCTCTAAGTCAATGTTTACCAGGTTCCTCTACTAAAGAAGTTTAATGGTTAGAGGGACATCAATTCTTATCAAATTTTGATATCTATAGAGTAAATCATCTTTCGTAGTCATTGTGCATGAGATTCATTGAGAGAATAAAAAAAATTTGATTCGTATTGTTCTTATATTTTTGGAGGAGAAAGAAAACTCTTCAAGATTACTTCATCTTTGGTGATTAATACATCTACCATGCTATCATTATCTACAATAGATAGAAATTTGATTGATTATATTCCTACACAATCCGAATGTAAGTTGTTGTGAAAGGGGGTGAAGGTATTTACAATACGAGAAACTCATGAAAATCTTGACAATTCCATATTTTAATTGTTTTGAAAATATTCCATGATTAACATTCCTTTACCATATTCTGATACTTGGTACATTACCCCCAAAACGTTTTCTTAAAAGAATTTTTTTGGTTGTATAGTCCATTTTATTAATTAACCAAAAATGAAAATAAAATTTTGGCCCAACCCAAAATAAAACAATCTATTTTCAATATCATTAGGCTAAAACCCACTTTCATTAAACTTATCTATAAATGCTAACTTCAGCTTCCTCTTGATTTCTTGTCACTGTGTTGCCTCCTTGGTCACGACTGAATATTACTCTACTCTTTCTCTTGTGGGTTGTACCAGATCTCTAATATAATGTTCTCATCTCTCTTCTTCTCACACAAGATGTGTCACTCAATCAAGGTAATGTGACTTCTATCTTTTCCCTTCTCTTATTCATCACCGGTCTAACTCTTCGTTATTTCTCTAGGTGAAAGTGGTTTTTCTTGGAAAAGATTACGATATAATTTTTGAAATTTTATTTCGAGTTTAAAAATTTGCTAGAAGATAATCAAAGGAAACTCGTACATTTCTTACCTAGAAAATGTTAATTACTCTATTCCAAATTACACATGTAGTCATTACACATTTTTGCTATTTATTTAGTGATTTGAGATTAAAGATTAAAATATGTAGCACTATATTCATGTTGTGATGTCCTATACATATCATGATGGGATAAGGATTAGTCATCATGGATATGAAAACCATCAATTCGATTCGATATAATTTGGAACTTAGAAGATTAATGAATGAATCATGGGCGATCTAGAATATACTAAAATGGGAATTTAAGCAAGAGATGAATACATTTTAAATAATTAACATGCTAGACTTTCTTTGGTTTTAGCTCAAGGGTATTACTGTATCTAGCTTAGCTTAGTGTTCTACTATTATAAATAATAGAAACTAGGGTTTATTTTAGGGGTTGGTTTTTGAATAAACATTTGATGTTTTGGCTTCTTTGTGAGTTTGAAGAAACCTCATATCTGTAAATTGGATCCTCTTGATATTTCTTCACTTGTATGGGTTCCATTGCTTTTCATCCTTAGAGTTAATTCTAGTAATCAAATGTGTTTTAGTTGCTAGATCGTCCTTTTTTTTCTAAATCTCTGTGTTTCTTTTTATTTCTTGATAATATATTTTATTGGTTTGATTGTAGTTCAATTTATTCTTATTGCATCTAAAATTACAATCATTGATATCTTTCCCTCTTCCTTTCTTTTTCTAAATCATATATCTTACTTGCTTGATTGTGGTATATTGTAGGTAAGTCTATCCTTCAAGGCATAAACAAAATAAATCACTATGTTTTTTTTGCCAGTATTGGAAATTGTACTTACTTGCGACCAGGTAATGTTTTGATTTTATGGTAAAAATTATTATTTTTATGCAAAAAGAATTTTCCTCTGGTGAACAATATATTGTAATGCCTTTTTATTATGTTCCATGAACCCTACTACTCTAGGTAGGTATTAAATGAATTTTGTTGCACCTCCAATATTTGAAGATCTTTATGTCTTCATAATCCAATTATCAGGTCAAGGTAGTATGGTATTTGAATTATAACGTATACATCTCACCTATACATCCATTCCTCCGCAACCTCATCAAAAAAACTAAGATAATCTATTCAAACTAGATTTGAATTGACACGTAGTTGTTGTTTATGTCAATATTTTCTTGACAAATTCCTTTCTCATAATTTTCACATAATGCCTTATAAATGTAAACCTTTGATCACTTAAAATTATTAGTTTGACATTGAAGTACTTTGCATTGGGTGTTGCAGTGGTGTGTAGGAGTTAATATTGTCTAGATATCCAATTCAAAATGTCATTTAGCTTGGACCACAATGATCCATAGCTTAGGTAAAAATATATATTGGATATAAAAGAAAACATATTAGCAATATATGTTGCAATGGGTGTGCAGGAGTTCATATTGTCCAAATAGCTAATGTAAAATTGGCTTGGGAAGTAGTGATCCATAGCCTATGTAAAAATATAGGACATAAAAGAAAATTATTAATCATTTATCTGTATTAAATTATTTTGGTACCCTATTAAAATGTTGAGACATTTAATACTAGTAGTTTGGTAATTAGAATGAGTATGATTTGCACACAATGACTGCGATGATATTAAAACCCAATTTAAACATGTCCTAAGGTACAAAGTGTGTTGAGCTCGTTCCAGAGGATGTTCCTAATTTTGAATAATAAATCAGCTAAACTTTTATTAGTTTTAGCTCAAGGGTATTATTGTAACTAGCTTAGGTTTGTTTATCCACTATTATAAATACTATAAACTAGGGTTTATTTTAGGAGTTGGTTTTTGGATAAACATTTGAGGTTTAGGCTTCTTTGTGAGTTTGAATAAACCCTCATATGTGTCCAAATGAACCTCTTGATTGCTTATGTAAGGCTTCACTTGTATGAGTTCAATTTCTTTTAGCTGCTAGACCGTCCTTTTTTTACTACTAAATCTCTGTCGTTATTTCTGTTTCTCAATAGTATATATATTTTTTTTGCTTGATTGTGGTTCACTTCTATCTCTTTCTTTCTATTTCTAAATCATATATCTTGCTTTCTTAATTGTTGTATTAGGTAAGTCTATCCTTCAAGGCATATATAAAAGGGATAAGTTTGATTTTCGCAATGTTGGAAATTGTGCTTGATACCTCATAGTTCTTAGCTTACTTTCTTGATGACCAGGTAATGTTTTAATTGAATGCTAAAAAAATATATTTCTGATGCAAAAAAAATTTTCCACTAGTGAAGAATATATTTAATTGCCTTTTTATTATGTTCCATTAACGCTACTGTTCTAGGTAGATATCAATTGAGTTTTGTTGCAACTCCCATCTGTAAAGTTTTTATGTTTCCATGATTTTATTATTACAGAAAAGGGCCTAAAATATCGTCGAAGTATTAATGGTACAAAATTACCCTCCATCCACCAACTGGCTCCAAAATACCCTTCCTACCCACCTTTTGTTTCAAAAATTCCCTTGTCATCCACCTTTGGGTTCAAAATTGACCACTTATTTAACGGTTTCAAATTTAAACAATTTAAATATTTTTTTAAATACGTGGCGCTCAACTAGTTGTTATAATTTAACTTCTTTGTATAATTTATAAATCAAGCCACTACCCACCCATTAATAATTAAACCCCACTAAATTAATAAACTTGTCACATTATTAATGCAAAAACAGGAACACTTCTGCCAATGAGTGTTTTTAAAATTTTGAGGCGAAATAGAAGTTAATTATCATACATTCCAGTGTCTAAATAAAAAATATCGATAAACTTAAAAGTCTGACTATGTTCATTTTAATTATTCATTTGTTTCAATTACGTGATGTTACTTCATAGATAACTTTTTATTTTAAAATAGTATATTACATGTTTTAAAACAAATCATAAATATTTATAACTTATATTAAAAAAAAGTTCTTGAATTAATTTGGGATGTACTACTTCGTTACCCTTTAATCATAACTTTCGAATTCAAGTTTGAAAGAGAATCACATTGAAATTGTCCTCCTAAATAAGCAGCTCAACCTAAATTTGATTGGGGCTTTGATTCGATCTCGATTAATTTTGGATCATCTTAAGGAATCTATTATTTGTCGTGTTTTAGTAGTGTTTATGACAATTTTGATACTATAATTTGCTTAGTAATTGGGTGGGGTTTAGTTAGTAATGAGTAAATAGTGGATTTGTTTATAAATTATATTAATAAATTAAATTATAATTAATAGTGGACTAAGTGGTCAATTTTAAAAATTATTTAAATAGTTTAATTATAAAATAGTTAACTAAGTGTTCAATTTTGAACTCAATGGTGGATGACAGGGACATTTTGGAGCCAATAGGTGGATGAAAAGGGCATTTTGGAACCAATAGGTGGATGAAGGGTAATTTTGTACAATTTCCAATACTTCAAGGGTATTTTAGACCTTTTTCTGTTATTATTAGATTAAGGTAGTTTGGGGATTGGAAGTATAACTTACACATGTTACCTTACATCCATTCGCACTGATCCAAAAAATTAATAGAACTGACCCCAACTAGCATAGAATTTACATGTAGTTATTGACTTTATCAATTATTTTTTTACCAAATTCCTTTATCTTAATTTCCACATAATTCCTAATAGTGTAAACCTTTTATATTAGTACGATTAATATATTGCAAGCTTTGGTATTCACTAAATTTTTGCTTGATTTTATACTTAATAACTTAGCATTGGGTAATGCAATGGGTGTGTATTAGTTATTATAGTCCACATACCTAATGCAAAGTGTCACTTGGATTGGACCACCTATAGCTTATGTAAATATATATGACATAAAAGAAAACTTGTTAGCGTTGTGTGTCGCAGTGGTTGTGCATGAGTTATTAATGTTCATATACCTAATGCGAAGTTTCACATGGCTTTGACCTCCCTGAACCATAGTCTATGTACAAATATAGGACAAAAAAGAAAACTCACCCATCCAAATTTTTACACCATAGTGATTTGCGTACATTGACATCAACGATGCTGAAACCCATGTTGTACTTGTCCTAAGCTACAAACGTGTTGAGCTCATTCGAGAGGATGTTCCCACTAATGGTGACTTTCCAAATTGTCATACTTTTCTTGAGGAAGTGTATCATCTGAAAGAGCTCCACAAAATTTTGGTATCTATAATGCCCTCTACTTCAAGGCTTGTAAGAGTGTAAACTTGGTAAACTCAAAGATAGACTTGAAGTACCCACCAGAATGCAGTTTCAATCTTTGTCATTTGTGGATATATATTTGCATTTGATTTGTGAGAGAGGAGATGAGAGGTAGATTCAGTCACACTGGACGTTCCAATTATTTGAAATATTTTTTTCAAATATAAAAAATATATTGCAATCACATAGTAAATAAAAAGAATAATTTTATTCATTAAGATTGTGAAGTACAAATATGTTTATTCCTTGATTCCTCTCTCTTAAGATTTCTCCATGATTAAAGGATTGTTAATGTCTTCAAACTATGTGGACCTTCGTAGGATTTATTTGATCTATGTGAAAGGATTTTATGAATCTTGTTAAAATATTTGGTTGTCAAGAATGCACCCACATCTTCACCATTTTACGAATATTTAATGAACATATTAAATTTCATAGATGCCTATTGAAGGAAATATATTACAGTTTATATAAGTATGAACTTGAGTTTAGGGTAAGTAGTCTTCATGAACCTTAACTGGAATTGGACACATCTTATAGAGTCTCACATAATTTTGATATCTCAAATGTCAAATTCTTGTCCCATGAATTTTTTTTGGGGTCACATAGTTCACTTAACTGTCTTGTTCAATAGAGTTTTATTGTTTGAATAGACTATTTCAAAAGAGGTCATATGCTTAGAAATGTAGTATCCTTATAGAAGCTAGTATCAACAAAGATCACACTCAACCACATCCACTACTTTCTTGCTTCTAATATCCTACTTTACCCTACTACACATTTTTACTTAAGGCATCAAGTACTATTTTCCAAAGTTGTAAACTAGACAATTATACTGGGAATAAGCCCAACTTTAAGATTGAATGGTTCAATACGGATATATCTCATAATTTTACGAGCACATCCAAGCTTAACAATGTAGCATTGGAAATGATTTTATTTTTCTTAATGTTGAGAAGACCCTCATGATGATTTTCATAAGTCTTAAATGGTTGTATGCTTAAAGAATATCTGAGAAAAGAGTTAAAATGAAAATCCATAGCTGCTCAAGTGATTCCAAATGAAAATTCTAGAGGAATATATTTGTTGTCATTAGTTCCAATATCCTAGCGGTTAGGGTACAAAGATTTAGACTACTATCCTTCAAAAGCATTCTTTTACAGTTTATTCGGCATGTATGCTTCCTCTCTAAAGTCTAAATGTTTTAGCACAATTTATAGTTATTCGCCAAAGATTGTTGACCTCAAGAATGTTATGAATTCTAAGGTATACACGTATGGCAGTGAATCTCATACTCCGCTAGAATAGATTCACTGCTATACGTGTATACCTTAGAATATATAATATTCTCGAGCTCAAGAATCTTTAGAACTTGAAAAGAATGCCTTTTGAATCATTGCAAACTAAAGCTTTGTATCTCAACTTGTAAGATTTTGGAATTAATGACAACAAATAAATGCCTCTAGAAGTTTCGTTTGGAATCATATGGGAAACTTGGATCTTGTATCCACGTTTGGATGGGAGGCTGAAACCAGATTTTCAAAGGTACTATGGAGATGTTGTTGGGTCCTTTGTTGGTGCGATTGTTGTTGATTCTAGCTTCGACAAAGAATACTTGATACATTTATAAACATAAGGACTCTCCTGCAACTGTTGATTATAGCTCAAACAATAAACCTCCAAAACTAATACGAGAGTTAAGTTAACTATGTGCCCAGAAACATTATTTAAAAAAGAAATCAGTTTCTTCATGAGACTGAGACTCGACATTTGTAGACATCAAAATTGTGTGGGACTCTACCACATGAGTCCAACTTGAGTTAGAATTCTTTAAGACTAATCCTAGCTCAAACTATATAAAGGGTACTATATTCTTTAGAGAGTGATCTTGAAAATTCCATAAATTCGTGAAACATTTACAATGAGAACAACATGTTGGCAGACTCTTCAACAAAATACTTCATGAAAAACGACAAAAATCCTCTTCACATAGAGATAATATTAAATAGGTGCAAACTATCCTACAGAAGAATCAAGAAAGGGACAAAATTCTCAAATTGTTAATTGATAAAGTATTCTTGTTTCTTCATATTTATTTTGTTGTTGGAGTTTATTTTCCGTACATAAAATTTATTGCAACAACTTTTTTCTTTTTGAACACTAACTAAAATTTATAATTTATTTCGGGGTTTGATTGGTTTTATTCGAGTTGACGAAATTGTTAAAATCCATTGAACATTGTAGAAGGAATTGAATATTTATTGATCAAATCCTTCACTCAATAGCTAAATAAATCGTTTGACAAAATGAATTAACCATATGAGAGTAAAGATAGAACTAGTGTCTTTCAGTTCATCTCGTACTTTCTAAGTAGTATTTATCTCCATAACATTTGGAAACACAAGATTTGTTGAAGTTTAGCTTAAAATTATGAGTTTATTGTCAGTTGTCATGAGATGTTACAAAATGTGGAGTTGGTGAAGTCCGACATAATTGATTACACTACTTTTCACATGTGTGGCTTATGTAGGAAGTGGTGGTCGTTTGCTGTCGATACTATACCAACAGGTTCATTCCTGTAACTTGCAAGAAGAGAAGTGGGGTTAGTTTAAGCAATTGACTTAAGATGGTATTTCAAATCGATTTCTGTACAAGATTTCAGGCCCTTGTCTGACCATGCTTTGGTGATTTTACCAGATGAGACTAAGAATTTGTCAATTCATGAGAAGTTTGACTTATTATATCAGTGTAGCAGATTAACAGATAACCTTGTCTGGAGCTTATTTTCAAAGACAAAACAAAGGTGGTCATGGATCTTGAGATTATGCACATAAGAACATAGGGATTTGGCGGACAAGAGGACTTGCACTTCTTGTTTTTATAGTGGTACCTCATCTGGAGGGGATCTTTAAGGAGGGGTTTTCATCTTGGTTTCAGTATACATGTTCATGTAGTTATTGAAGTGTCTGAGGGATGTCATTTTGGACAAGGTTTCTAAAACATGGGTCAAGACTTATTAGGGTTGCTATTAAAAGTTTTCAAGTTATGGTGATCATTTAATATATTCGGATTCTTATTATTATATGGTGGTTCCTAGTCCTACTTTAAGTATGGTGTTTTAGGAAAAATAAATAGAGATTTCTCCAAACTTAGAGCAGGGGGCCCACATCAATAATGTTTTATAATGTTGTTGCTTCATTTCTCTTTTATAAAATAAAAATTGGAAAGTTATTTTTTTAAAAGTGATTAAAACATTCAAATTCAACTTCAAAAAATGAACAATTTTACAACAGGACACTAATATTGTACAAAAATGTTATTTTTAAAAAAGTGAATACAATTTGTATACCATGACTTCTATGAGAAAATGCAATGAACGAAAAAATATTTATTTCTTTTTACCACATTCGCATTAGCTATTATTGATTCATTCAATTCGTATTTGATTAAAATATATTTTTTACGAATCTAATAACTACCCATTAATGCAAGGCATGCATATTTTTTAAAAAAATTGATCACTCACCAAGAGATTTAGTTCCTGTAAAATAACACAAAAAACTTTTCTTTAAAAATGGAGAAAGTTGAAGAAGATATGGTGTTGGCATGTCCATCACAATGTCATGGATTAGAAAATCAGGAAATGATGGCTGCCAAATATTTGAATTTCATTTCAAATTAACGTCGATGTACTCTCAAATTTTGTATGTAAAATGTTATGTTTCAATATGAAAATTTAAAAGGGCCGTTTAACTGTCTATATCAAACAAATTTTAATGATGAAGAAGATGATGATAGTGCATTCATAAAATTGATGACATACAAACTTACAAATACTTATAGAGATCATTGAACAAACTAAGGGATACTTCAAATTTTTCATAAATCCCTCTTTATTTCTTTTTAATTATTTTATACTTATGATATTCGAAGAATTAGGAGTTTTCACTAATGTTTTTGTTTCATCCACATTTATGATGATTTTTACATAATAAAAACTTTGTATGAGATACAAAATATATATTTTATTTTTTAAAGATTAAGTGTTGTAGCACAAATAAAGTATCACAAATTGGTACAATATGCACTAAATTTTGTTTTGTTTTCAAATAAAATTTTCTTGATTCCATTTTATCATTACATAAAAAACACTATCACTAAACATCAAAACTCCATTGTTAAAGTATTTAGGAAAAATTGTCAAACAATACAATTAGCTATATATTTTTTAATAACGAATTTCCTAGCTAATTCATGTTTTTTTCTTATAAAATCACTAAATGATTGTTAGATTTGATAATTTGCTCCAAATAATCTCCGTTAGTTTTGTCTACTTTCATTGTCCAAATCTATGTTGTATATCTATTTTATTGGTACACTAAGTCAAATTTCTTAAGTCTTCCAATAGAAAAGACTTCACATTATTGTTGGTGTCTTTCCAAACTAGAAATTCTTCTTTATTTTAAAAAGTAAAATAAAATTAAATAAGGGTTAGAGAAAGAGAGAATGGAGGAGGGGATTACAATGTAGGAGTCGCACCCTCACCAATAAAATTGAAAGTTTACCTAGTCAATCAACATATCTACTAAGATTCTACAACTAGAAATTATAACAACCGTTATCTCAATGAGTCCGTAAGAATATTTGTAATTTTTCTTCAAATGCATATTTTATTCTTCATTTCTATGGAGTGTTTATAATTTTCACCAGTAACAATATGAGGGTGAAATTATATATCTACATTTTTAATTACAAATTGACAACAAAAATGTAATATGATTATTTATATCTTTATTTATGTTATGTTAACGTAGGATAATGTTTCCAAATATTTTCAAACAATAAGTTGAAGAAAGAATTAAGTCATATGAAGAAAAGAGTGATGTGATGAGATCTCACAAGCATTGTTGTCTTATAGAATCTCGACTTCCCAAGCCAGATAAATACATTGCTAATCTACATCTTATAGTTTTTAGGGAAAAGGGTCTGATATACCCCTCAACTTTGTCATTTGGAGCTGATACACCCCTCGTTATAAAAGTGGCTCATACATACCCTTAACGTTATACAAACGGATCACATATACCCCTGCCGGTATAAAATTACTCAAATATACCCTCCATTTAACGGAATTTTAAATAATTAATTTTAAATTTATATTTATTACTTATAATTTTTTTAAAAAAAATATTTTGTGATATATATGATTCTTCTATAAAAGTTCAAGGTATATTTTAATATTTTTCATACATAAATTATTTTTTGACTTCTTTTATTATAATTATTTGAGTTTCTTATTTTTTTAATTTTCTTTTCTATGATTCCTTAGTTTAAAGAAAAAAAAGTTAACTATTTTTTTGTGTTTATTGTAATTTAATTTCGTATTCAAAAAAAAAGTTGGTCATCTACAATAAGTTTTACAAGAATATTAGTGAAACATAAATAAATTTGATTATCAAAATAACAATTATAAATTCGTCATTGAAACAAAAAAAGTCAAAAAAAATATGTTTGACGAGGATTAAATTTACTCATATGGAATTATATTTTTTTAAAAAAAATAAAAATTTAGATTGAAAATTATTATTTTTCATTTCTCGTTAGAGGAAAAGGGTATATGTGAGCCATTTGTTTACAAGTAGGGGTATATATGAGTCACTTTCATAACAAGGGGTATATCAGCTATAAATGACAAAGTTGAGGGCTATATCAAACCCTTTCCCCTTGTTTTTATACTTATATTTGTACATTAATTATAAAATAAAACGTTGACAATTAAAATTAATACTTTATTTCTTGTATTTCAAATGACGTTCTTTCCTCTTTGATCTATTATGAAAAAAATAATATTTCATAATTGAAAAATGATGGATTTTGAACTTCAAATATTTTTAACTTTAAAGACATACTTACTTTGACTCTACATGAAGCAAAAGTTCTAAAACTTCGTGCCTTAAATACATTGTAACATTTGTGTTACTATCGATCTTCTCACTAATAGTAAAATAATTTTTTGATAGATTGATTATTTTTGAATATAGACATATGTCATATATCTTTGACAAATTGATAATAAAATTGTGTTACACAAAATCGGAAAGAAGAGAGTGTATGACATGTTTAGTACCAAAAACATTTTTTTCTTTTTAATCTCATTGTGAGGTCAATTTTATAGTTAATATTTATATTTTTTTTAGAAAGTGTTGTATTATACTAAATAAATTAAGCAACATATAGATTAATAGATTATTCAAAACAAGTTAGCACAAGATGTTTTTTCAAACTTTTAAAGATCTCTTATTGATTTCAACAACATCATTGTTTGTTGCCTATATAGAACTCTTCAAAATTCTATCACTCTTAAACACAGAGTTATTATTGTGAGAGGAATGGGTAAGAAGCCCTAATTTTATCGCAAAATTGTGTGTGGATTAGATGCAACAGGCAATCCAATATTGACCAGACAAAAATTGGAGAAAAAGGGCATATAATGCACAAAAACAAAGCTCAAGAAGGTGAGTCATCATTGAGGAGTACGAAAGTGAGAAATAAGCCTTGCGAATTCAAGAACAATCAAGATAATTATTGCAAAGGGAAACAAAGAAGAATGATAACGAAAAAATAAATATAATTTGGAAAATAATGACTGATGCGTAATAGAAGGTGGTCGAATTTATATATGATTTTTTGATCTATTAAATTTCTTTTATTTTTTAGTTCTGGTAAGATTTAATAATTTAATGTCAATGTAGATCAGAAAGTTTAATTAATCTCCTAACCCTTGTCATCTCACTTTTTTATCTTAAGATTTTATGTTTTTGAAAAAAAAAGGTCACATAATTGAATTAATATTCAGTTGATGATGTGAACAATTGTTTGGTATGTGATTTGCATCAACCTCTTTTTTATTCTAGTAAAAAGTAATATTCATAAAAATTTTAGTACATTTGAACATTTTAATATTATTTATCATTTAATTGTCTCGAATTCTATACTCTTCTATTTCCCTTTCTTCCTAGGAAAACGTTAGTAGAACAGTGAGAGTAATTGTCTTTTGTTTGGTGACTAAACATGGTGAGTCATGGCCATACCTTCTCACTGAAACTTCATTATTTCACACATTATTTTAATCTTTTATGTTTTCTAATAATGTAATCTCTGGGCTATTAATTTACCCCATTTATTGCGATGTAATCTTCATATTCAGCATTGGAAGGAAAAATTTCTCTCTTATAAATAGTGATGGTCTCACTTTGTTAGCAGAAGGTAAAGAATAATTGTCATTTGTTTAGAAAATGAATGTGATCATCCATGATTATAAATTCTCATTGAAACTTCATTATTTTATCTTTTATAGGCTAATACACACAGTGAAATGTTACTAGTAGAACGAGGTATCAGCAAATATCATAAGTAGAGAAATAGCAACACAATATCTGAATATGGGACAAGCCTAGAGTAAAAACATTTTAGGACTTTGGGAAAACTAAACTACAATAAAAGTAATTCTAAAAACAAACAGCAACCCAATAAACAAAAACACATTGACTATTATTGCCTAATGGAGATAAAATTGAAGTAGCTAAAACTTGTGTGATATTTATAGTTAATACATTGTTTGACGATCAAATCCACAACTTAAGTACAACACTATTCATGAAAGGAAGGGACAATATTTTGAGTAAATTATCAAGATTTAATCTAGTCATTTAATGATATATAAGATGTTATTACTCTTCTTGTTACATTTATTATATTAGCAAGTTGAAACCTATTCAAAACAACTATTTTGAACACTCCTTTGTTTATGTTAGAGTATTGAAGCCTCAAACATTCATTTATTTAATTCATAATTATGATGTCTAGATGAGCTTGGGTAACTTTTTTCATCCTTAATAAAACATATTGAATGGATATCTCTTTGAGCATCTTATTTGAAAAAAATTTCTATTGTTTGAATAATATTTATTAATAAATTCAGGTGTGATGCCTATCTTTTTCTTTCTCATTTTATATGATTCCTTTATATTTATTATTAGTGAAATTCTATGCATGTATACCTCAAGATACTAATTTGTTAAAATAAATTTCTATTTGGTTGGAGACTAAAATTACACTTTTAAGGTGATGTATATTTTGTGGTCGATCATTTCATATGTATTCTTTCTGTTTAATTTAACTGAACCTAAACAACTAAAAAGACTGTTAATTCATATGTATGTTCCCTCACACCTTTATTTTTTTAAAAAAAAATTATGGCCACAATAAATTTATCTTGATCATTATATTTGTTTCTTTGACTGATTTTTAGCGCTAGTAACATACAAGATTATCAAGAGTATGTAATTCATTATAAACTAGGTGGTTGATCATAAAAAATTACTTTTTACAAAAATTCAAATGACTACCAAATAAACTAACATAAAATAAATTATTTTCAATTTCAAACATCTACTTCATAATAAATGACACATTCTTGATAGTTTTGTACGTGATTAGGGTTGTCACACCAGAATAATAAACAAGTATAATAAACTGTTATGCGGAATTCGAGATAATACGAGAAAATATAAACGCGAAAAACAAGACAACAGATTTACGTGGTTCACCAATAAATTGGCTACATCCACGGGGAAGAGGGGGAGCAGTTTTATTATTGAGAGGCAAGAGAAGAATACATAATAAGGTTTGCCATAGCGAGACCCCTGTTCTTTCTGCTGTAACGGGTCCGATTCAAGGCATTCAACATAAACCATGATAAATTAATCATGACATAATTAAAAAGGAGTTATAAGAGAACATACATGTGAATTAATGAATATATGCACACATAAGAGAATCGTAGTCCCGCTTACGTGACTTCACCAGAAACAAGAATTTTCTTTTAAATTTATTTATTTTCAAAACTAGTCTTCCGTTTTCATTGAAAGATGTAACTTTTATAAAAAGTTGCAACTTTAATGAAGAGTTGCGTCTCTTTTCAAAATTTGTGACTTTAATGAAGCAAGAATTTTATCAAAAGTTGTGAAATTTATGAAAAGTTGCGACGTTAATGAAGAGTTGCAACTTCATGTAAAATTGTGACTTTTATTAAAGGTTGTGAACATTATGAAGGGTTGCAACTATTCCAAATAGTTGTAACCTTTATAAAAAGACACAATAAACATTTCTTCCCACTATCATTTGTTGTCTATAAATAGAGGGTTTTCCTCTCATTTTAATAGAACTAAAATTCCGATCTTCTTCTTCTTCTTCTTCTTCTTCTACTTTTGCAAAATTAAATATTCGTGTACTTTGCTCTTGTTCACTGACTTACTAACACCACTGTTTTTATATCAATAAGCTGATGAATAAAATTGTTCCTTCTTGAGACGATGTAATTCTTTAAACCTTTGGTATTTGTTTACAATTGTTTTCTGAAGAGGACATTGTGCCTTCAGTTGAATCATTTTTTTCCTTTCTATTTATTCTATTCATACATATCCTGGCATATTTTTTACGCTCATTAATTTACACTTATGATATTAGTTATTGTTTTTGAGTACATATTTGAAAGTCTATCATTTATGTGTCTGCAAATTTATTGTCTCCGATTTTATTGAGCATTTACACATGTAGTAGTATATTCATTGTGTAGAAAATAATTATTGTATTCAGTTCCAGGAATTCATGTTTTTATATGCTACATTAAATTTTATAACTTAAAAGTACTATATATAAGATTACATATTATCTAATTTTACATAGATATAAACTTCTAACTTATCAATTGACGAAATTTATTGTGCAAGTTCAAAAGTTATAATTGCTTGCATGTTTAGGCGCAATTTCTTTTTTGAATATGTTAATAAAATTTTATATTTTCTCACAAGGCATATATAACAATTGTATAATCTACGCAACTTAAATATTTCTTTTTATTATGAAATTACTTGCATATATATTCTTTTTTTCTTCTTTATCTTTTTTTAATGTTGATAAAGAATCAATAATTTATCATTTTGTGAATATTTTATTCATTAGAGGTTCTTGAATTATGTGACAATGAAAATAATCAAATTCACGTTAGAATATTGTTAATATTTATTAAGAACCTTTTTCCATTATTGTATTAGTATGGATACTAGTAAAAAATTATTTGCCAGTTAAATGCAATTATTATTTATGACCGCTCAAAGTGTGTATAAATTCCCTAGTGTGTATATATATATATATATATATATATATATATATATATATATATATATATATATATATATATATATATATATATATATATATATATATATATATATATATATATATATATATCTGTGTGTGTGTGTGTGTGTTTGTGTGTGTGTGTGTGTGTGTGTGTGTGTACAGTTTCTAAAACAATGAACTCCTAACTTGAACGTTAAATTACTATAATATCCTTAACTTAGGATTTTGACTTTTCTGATGAGATGTCACTTTTGGATAAGTTGTGACTTTTCACAAAGGGTTTAGATGAGTTGTGACTTTTATAAAAAGTTGTGAATTTTCCTAAGAGTTGTAACCTTTTAAATAAGTTGTGACTTTTCCAAAGGGTTTTGACTTCTCGAAATGTCACGACTTTTAAGACAAGACACAAAAAAAACACATGTTCATATTATCCTTTGCTAACTAGTAATATAAAAGTTTCCTCTTATTTTTGAACGACAATTTTTTTGTGGGAAATGCATAAGTACTCCCTCAATCTCTGCCTGAAATTTGAGTGACACACTAATATTCTACGAAGGTTCTCTAACCCTCCTTAATTTATTTTATAAATTATTTTTCTACCCCTTTTCGGCCGACGTGACACTAGTTTGAAAAATAATGTGAACACACGCTCGACCCACAAGATAATCTCACGTAAGAGGAAAAGTGGTAAAAATTTATTTATAAAATAAGTTTAGGGGGGTAATAAAACCGTAGTATAGTATAAGTATGTCTCTGGAATTTCGGGCGTAGGTTGAGAGGGTACTTGTGCATTTTCCCTCTTTTAATCCTCAACTATTGTTATTCATGAATTTTAATAAATTTCGTGTAATTTATTGACGTTGAGTGAGTTCAAAGTTTAGAGGAATATGAGTTAACACTATTTTAAAGAAGCAAATCGTTTTATCCCAAGATTGTATATTCCATAACATCGAGTACTTGAGCAAAATCATTTTGATAATATTATGATTATTATTTTAACTTAAGATTTACATTAATATGTGATATTCCGGTCACGGCCTTAGCCTACACTCTAGACGTGGTCCGCACCAAACCACCATTGCTATCCTTGATCAAACCCTTGACCTGACTTACTGAACTCAATAGAAGACTTAATTTAACTCATTCATAAAGCTGTAAACATTGAGAAACTACTTTATATAATAGTTTTGGCCAAAATGACACATAAGTCTAAAAACAATATATATATCTATAAATAAAGAAAGAGCCAAAACTAATTGTCTGGCTATCTATTTGTCTATGAATACTCTACTAATACTAAGATAAATATTGGGATAAACACCACAACATTATATAAATGAAATCCCAAAAGTAATTAAAGAGTCTTTCGAAAATTAAAAAGGCTCACCATTGACTCTGAATGCTCATGTTTGATCAATGAGGCGCTAGATGCTGATCCTGGTAACTTGCGTCTGCATCATAAGACGATAAAGACCAACTAACATCAGTACATTGAATGTACAAGTATGTGAGTTTGAATGCTAACACCAACTACTAAGCTTGAAAGGATTAAGAATGAACTTACCTTGGTTCAGCTCAACTCAAGAAGTTACGACTCAATATTAAGCAGTAAAGACACCTGCAATATATATATATATATATATATATATATATATATATAAATCTTTTAAAATAGTGTAAACACTAAGTTCATTAAAGGTAATGCAATAATAAACTCAATTTTATTGATATATGAAAGTAATATAGTCTCTGCTAACCGACAATAATCACTATGAGCCTAAGCGATGGTAAAACGTCTTAGATCACGTTGCAAGAGGACCACTTTTTACCTTGCCCTCGATATATAACCTGAACTACTAAGTGAATTCACTAATCTATGTTAAAACACACGAACGAATCATCTATGACGTATGATCCTTTATATTTCCATGTTACATAGATGGTTTATGGAGGGTTGAATTGATATGAACTAACATCCCCATATCGGTGCTTAATACTACTCCCAAAATACATAGCTTATATGTTTATAAAACAACTTCTTCTCTGGTTTTAGGTAATCCCTCAAACTTGTTTATAAAAGTTGTCTTGGTAATTAAAGTTCCCATTTTCTAAAATTAGCCAAGGTCTCTATGGAAGTCTAGCTTCCTTTCTTTCTCAAAATGTGAAAACATTTGTAACTCTTAGAGACAACTTAGTTTCCTTATAACTTTTCAGAAATAAATTCAGTTTTTTCTCTTTGCTTTACTTGAAACTTAAATCTTAGGGAATACTTAGTTTCCTTATAACTCAACTCATTAGTCTTTGCAAAACTTATGGATTGAGCTTGAAAAAAATGTTGGAATGTTTTTTAAGGCTCTTGAAAACTTTGAGAACTCACTTGGACTTGCTTCTTAACTACTCTTAACATCTTCGACTTTGATTTTAACTTTCCTTGATTTGTATTATTGATTTAAGGATCATGATCTTATGTTTATTGATGATTTCATGATGTTTAGATGTACTTTAGAGTGTTGGAATCAAGTAGGAATTATAGGTACATAACTTAGAACTGCATAAAATTAGTTTAGACCCCAATTTAGTACCCAAAAACGAAATAAAATAATTTCGTAAGGAAAAGCAACTTTGCCCTTCCCAAATTGGGATTGGACTATTGTTAATACAACAACCCAACTTCTGAATGACATGACTCACTCATACGAAATCAAAATTGTGTAAACTCAGCAGTGTTAGAAAGATTTATCCAAGGCCTTTCCAACTATATCTGGAACTACTTCTAACTCAGACTGATCTAGATGTTATGGCCCTTTAAAGTTTCCCAAAAACATATTTTTATATTTGGGAATTTTTCAGATTTTTTTTGTTGTTTCAAAAAATAACTATTCTTTAATTTATTTGTGAGTCCTATCTATTTCGGTCTACGAGATGTTACAATATATCCTCCTTGGGACATTTGTCCTCGAATGAGAACTCTTTCACTAAGATAAGGGCGGTAACATTATTTCAGCACTCAACCAACAAAAGCAAGTAATAACAAGCTTACACATAGTCTTATAGAGTGCTAAGAAGAGAATTTAGTACCTTCATCTGCATCCTCTTTGGATTCAAAGAGATGTGGATATCTCTTCTTCATATCCTCTTGAGCATCCCAAGTTTCTTCTTCAACAAATTGGTTTCTCTAAAAGGTATTGACTGATGCAACTTCTTTAGTTCTCAACCTGCGTACTTGATGATCCATAGTTTGAACCGTAATATCTACATATGATAACCTATCCTTAGTCCCAACATTCTCTCTTGGTACTATCAATGAACAATCATTAGTCCTAAGATTCTCAGTTTGTACGATCAATGAAGGATCACCCATGTACTTCTTCAACATAGATACATGGAATGCCGGATGAATCACTGCTAATTATGGTGGTAACTCTAACTCATAAGATACATTGCCCACTATATTCGGTATTGTATAAGGTCCAATATACCAGGACTAAGTTCCCCTTCTAACCAAACCTCATAACCCTCTTCCTAAGTGAAACCTGAAGATATACCCAATCGTCCACCTCAAACTCTAATGGTCTTCTCCTAACATTTGTGTAGGACTTTTGGAGACTTTGTGTCGTCTTCAAACTCTCTTGTATCACTTCCACTTTTGGTGAACAAAATCTGGTCCTATTAACCCAAATTCACCAACTTCGAACCACCCAATATGAGATATGCATATTCTCACATAAAGAGCCTCATATGGAGTGGTTTGTATGCTCGAATGTGAACTGTTGTTGTAATGGACTCAATAATATGTATATGATTATTCCAATTCCCTTTGAAATCAATCACACAGGCTCTAAATATGTATTCTAATGTCTGGGTATTACGCTATGCTTGTCCATCTGTCAAGGGATGAAGTTTTATTGCTTCTTGAATGTACAACTTACCATAATCCTTGATCGAATATGTTGTCTTTACCGGAAAAAGTAGGTTGACTTTGTCATTCTATTGACAATTACCTAATTAGAATCATGAATCCTGCGAGATCTGGGAAGGTATGTAATAAAGTTCATATTAATCATCTCCCACTTTAATTTCGGAAGTTCTATAGTCTGAGATAAACCTCTAGGCCTTTGGTGATGTACTTTCACTTGTTAGCAATTTGGACACTTTGCAACAAACTCAAAAATATATTTCTTCATGCGTACCAACAAATATAACTCTCTCGAATAGCGTACATCTTGGTGGAACCCAGATGATTGGAATACCTCGAGCTATGATCTTCCTCCAGTATCCTTTCTTAGAGACCATAAACACTAGGTACACACAAGCTACCTTGTTACCTCAACACACCATATCCCCCAATGACCAGTAGTTAATACTCTTTCCTTATGAATATTTGCCTTCAAGTCAAGAAAAATGGGGTCTTAGTCTTGTTTCTCTTTCACCTATGAGATAAGTGATGATTCAGCCCCATTAGACAACACTATCTCTCTTTTTTTGGAGTCCATAAGTCTGACTCCCAGATGTGCGAGTCTGTGCACATCTTTATCTAACTCTCTTTTATTATTAAACATGGGCAGTACTCCCAAAGATAACCTGCTTAAGGCATCAGAAAGTACATTAGCCTTACCTGGGTGATAAATAATACTCATGTCATAATCCTTGAGTAATTCTAACCACCTCCTCCGTCTGGGATTTAGCTCCTTCTGAGTGAACCTATATTGGAGGGTCTTATGATCAGTGAATGTGTCCACATGCACCCCATACTAGTAATGATGCCATATCTTCAAGGAAAAAACCATAGAAACCAACTCTAAGTCATGGGTTGGATAGGTTTTCTCACGAACCTTCAAGTGTCTAGAGGCAAAAGATATAATCTTTCCACTCCACATTGACACACAACCCAAACCGACTCTTAATGCATCAGAGTACACCACAAAACCTTATGTACCCTCGTGTAAGGTCAAAGCCAGAGAGGTAGTCAATCTCTTTTTCAACTCCTGAAATCCTTTCTCACATGCTTCAGGATATTGAAACTTGGCTGTCTTCTGAGTTAACTTAGTTAAAGGAGACAAGATAGAGGAAAACCCTTGAAAAAATATCCTAAAATATCCCGCCAAACCCAAGAAACTCCTTATATAAGTTAGAGACATGGGCCTAGGCCAACACTGAACTGGTTTTATCTTTTGGGTATCAACTCTAATCCCATCACAAGAAATGATGTGGATCAAGAATGCCAGACTTGAACAAAAATTAACACTTGGAGAACTTGTCATATTTCTCCTTATCTTTCAAAGTCTCAAGAACAAACTATGGTGACTAACATGATCTTCTTCATTCCTTGAATAAACCAGTATGACATCAATGAAGACAATGATAAACAGATCTAAATAAGGTTTTAAGACTATTCATAAGATCCATGAACGCTGCAAGTGCATTTGTCAAACCAAAGGACATCACCAAAAATTCATAATGCCCATATCATATTCTAGAAGTCATCTTTGGAAGATCACATTCCTTTACTTTCTACTGACAGTAGCCTAATCTGAGATCAATTTTTAAGAAGCAAAAAGCACTCTGAAGCTGGTCGAAAACATATCCTATCTTGGAAAAGGATATTTAAACTTAACGGTAACCTTATTCAATTGGCGATAGCTATACACATCCTAAGGAACCATCATTTTGTCTTACAAACAAGACCGAAGCGCCCCAAGGTGAGACACTTGGTCAAATGAAGTCTTTATCTAACAAATCTTTGAATTGTTCTTTTGGATCTTTTAACTCTACTTGTGCCATTCTATATGACAGAGTAGAGATAGGAAGAGTATCTGGGATGATGTTTATGCTGAAGTTTATCTCTCTTTCGGGAGGGACTCCAGGTAGATTATTAGGAAAGACTTCTGGAAACTCTTTCACTATAGAAACTGACTAAAGGGAAGGCGCCTCAACTCTTGAGTAATTAACTTTGACTAAGTGATACATACACCCATTTGAAACTAAATTTGTCACCTTTAGGTACCAAATGAAACTTCCCTTAGGCATTTCTGAACTACTACTCCACTCTATGACTGACTCATTAGGAATCTACAACTTCACAACTCGAGTTCTACTATCTATTTAGGCATAATATGCATGAAGTCAGTACATACCCATAATAAAAGCAAAATTTACCATGTATAAATCCACTAGATCAACCATGGAGTTCTTATGATTGATTGAAATTGGATAATCATTACAGACTCTTTCCTTGGGAATAGACTCCCCAATAGGTGTACAAAACCCAAAAGAGTACACAAAATTTATTAGGAAGGATCTAAACTGATTTGAAACATAAAGAGTTACAAAAGATTAACTTGCTTCTCGGTCTAACTAAACATAAACGTCAAAAGAAACGACTTTTATCATACCTGTAAAAACATGTGGAGAGTTCTCTTGCTATTGGCCGCTAGTGATTGCATAGAGACGGTTTGCCCCTCCACCAGTACAAGAAGTGGCTCCTCTAGGTGAAACCCTTTCTGGTGGAGCAACTGATGAATATTGAGGTCTATGGCCCGGATTTCAACCTCTCTACTTATTCTTTTGACACTTTTTTATGTAGTGCGCCTCTTGACCACACTTAAAGCAACCCGACTGACCATCATGACACTTTATGGTGTGGTTTCGCCCACACCTACCACAAGTATAATCCAACTATCTCCTTCTGCCACGCTAACTTAGAATTGGGTTTGTCTAACCTTAGAGTTCTGCAAATTTTGGTTATTATACTCAACTCTGTTTATGGGCGCGGGTGCACTAGAAGATGATGGTGCATGCCCCTTTTGTTTCTTAAATTCTGGTCGACTTGGACCACCCTTCTTGTGACCAAATTCATTCCTAGTCTTATATTTTTTTATTATGTACTTCTCTTTGTCCCTAAGCTCCTCCTCTTAAACTTGTTTCAAATAGACAATTAACCTTGAAATGTCTATGTCCCCAATCAACATTGCAGCCCTGCCATATTTGCTTGAAGCACAACCCAGCCTGCAACAAACAAGCACATTCCGTTTCTAATATCTTAAACCATCTCTGGAGCATATCAAGACAGTTGGGTTAACTTTAACCCATACTCATGAGCACTCAAGGAGTCCTATTTCAAAGAAAGGAAATCTCGCAATTTGCTTCCTTCAGTTTTTTTGGGGAAGCAATACCCAAAAAGGCTTTTTTAAATATAACTCAAGTTGGATGTGGTGCATCCTCATCTCTGTTCTCCTTCCACTGATAAAAACAAGTCCTAGCCACATTCTTTAGTCGATATGCGGCAAGTTCAACTCTCTCAGCATCTACCACATGCATCATATCAAAGACCTTCTTAAATTCTTCCACGATGTTTTTTGGATCCTTAGTTGTTCTTGAACAAATAAAGATGTGTGGATTCATTCTTTGGAACTCACGAATCCTCGAGGTGTCAGATTCATTCTGCCGAGCACTTCTCTGACCAACTTGGTTAGTTATTATTTGTCTTTGCATCCAGATAGCCTCACGAAATTCCACATCGGTAACCTCTCCTTGAGGTTGCATGTTTTTTGCGTTAGGCACCTCAGGATCGTCAAAATTTCCTCTTGTCTTGCCCCTAGCTACCCCTGAGATGCGGACACGAAACCTAGGACAACATGTGATCCCAAGCTAACCCTGTTGTCATGATCATAAGCATACTATAGATAATAAACTGATGCGGAAGAGAAATCATAATTAAATCTTAAAAGATAGGGATTACCCATATTCAATAACTGAGATATTTGAAAACAATGAGTTTAGTACAAAGGAAATATTAACTCAATAGTAAGCTGAATCTAACTATGTCTGAAATAAACCTCTTAACTGGACTAGAAATACTGGGACAACCTCCAACTAAATCTAGCAAAAACTGAAACTAAATGACTAAAGACTAAAATGACACTCATGACTTTTGTCCTTAGAGAATAAGGACTCAAACACTGAATCTACTTAAGTGGACATCGGACATTGATCTATGCGTGATCTGGATGCTGAGAACCTGAACCTATATCCCGAGAAGATATAGCGCAAGTATACGTCAGTACTTGAAAAGTACTAAGCATGTAGGATAGAGTAAAGCTGAAATAAAACATAACTAAACAAGCATAATAGCAAGAATAATAACAACCAATTTATAATATGCTAAAAGTGAATAGTGAATATACTAATAAATGGTCAATGCAAAGAGTCCGAGTGTACTGTGGGAGCGACTAGTAACTGATAATAAAACCACATGAGATAAATGTGGAGTCCGATGTATACGCCCCAACGAGAGGACCCAATATACCCTGCCAAAGGTATAAAGGCATTCTAGCATGATCACTAAACTGATTGCCCATAGAGGGGACTTACAACCTACTTGACTAGTAGTTCTGAGACAATTGGGTATGCTAAGCCCTAGTCCAACTCGATATAATGCTACTCCCATGGATTCTGCCAATTTACTGATTATGTCTGAGTTTGTGTAAATACTGGATAGCTTTAAACTGAACGTGCAAATAGAGAATGCAACAATCAATCTGATAGTTTTGCATTTCTAACTAAGGCATGTATATTTGAAGTGTCTGAAAATATGTGGCCTAGCATGTGTAATTCATGAACTAAAGAAATACAAATCTAGGATTCTGATCATTCAATAAACTTAATAATAACATAATATCTGATTTGGAACCTACAACTAATAAGTTCATGAAGTTCTCTTGAAGTTCTAGAAACCTTAGATCTAATCATGATATGAGAATAAAGAATCTGACAGAAAACTAGGGACCTAATGGGCGAAAGGAACAACCACGTGAAATCCCACCTACTTGGTGATGAAATCCACGAAAAAATACTTATGTTTTGGGGCTTGAACTTCTTGAACTCGTTGCCTTCTTGAACTAGGGTCCTTGATCTTTTTCTCCTCTCTTGCTTCTAAATTTATAAGTTTTGATTTAATTATTTTATTTAGATATGTTTTAGTATGTTTCTATTCCTAAACTGAATAAAATCTGATGATTAAGGGTCAAAACGACGTATCTTAAGGTTTAAACCAAGTGGTAAAGGTCAAAAAGTCCACAAAGATAGTTGTTGTCGGACAAAAAGATAGTAAGGACTGACGGTCTATCGTCTGACCGACACCCCGTCATTGAGTTCGTCGACAGGGCCTGTTCGACAAAAATTTACTAAAATGAGCACAACTTTTTACTCAGAGGTCTGATTTTAGCAAAGTCAGTGAGTAGGGAAAGATAATTGAATTATATATATGTGGATAGGCAACAAGACACCTAATTCGTTTTGTTCTAGGAGTTATGACAATTTGAAATTGACCCAACTGCATTTTCCCTTAACTGTCTTCAAATTTTTTTGCTATGGTAAGACCTACGGACCATATGTCCACCTATGGACCGTGCTGATCATTCGTAGATCTTATTAGAGAGTGGATGAAGGGAGTATTGATCGATGTTCATGAACTACGGGCCGTCGTTTGACCTACGTACTGTAAGTCCGTCCATCATCCAAGACTTAACCAATTTTTCTAGGCTGAAATTTTTGGGAATTTCTGATCCCATCGACGGTTGTGCAGGACGGATTGTGGGTCAGGCTACGGTCCATCGATGCCACCGTTGGTTGCACCTGTAGATATTTTTCTGTATAGATAATTTTAGGTCTCTTTTAGCTACAGGGTGTTACATCATCTCCCCCTTGGGAATATTCGTCCTTGAATGAAGGCTAAACTTTCTGAACTGGAGGGAGAGATCTGCAAACCCTACTACTAAAAACTGAGAACTAAGTTTCTGACTGAATTGAGTTCCGATAACATGTAAATACGTTGAAAATGCAAGTACAAACTGAGGGAACATGATTCTAAGACTAAATTCACACATGAATGACTGGAAAACTGATGAGGAAGTATTACCTCATGCTAGAGTGGAATCGTATGGAAAGAGGTGAGGATACTTGGCTTTCATAGATGCTTCCGCTTCCCAAGTAGATCCCTCTACGGACTGACTCCCCCACAAAACCTTAACTGAAGCGACTTCTTTATTTCTCAACCTTCTAACCTGATGGTCAAGAATCTCAACTGGTACATCCTTATAAGAAAGATTAGTTTTCACCGCCACACTCTCCAATGACACTATAGAGGCTGGATCACCCACACACTTCTTCAAGAGTGAGATGTGAATGACCGAATGCACTTCTGCTAATTCTGCTGGCAACTCTAACTCATATGCAACCTTGCTAACCCGTTTCATGATCTTGTAAGGGACTTCATATCGAGGACTGATCTTCCCTTTCTTTCCAAATCTCATCACCTCTTTCATAGTTGAGATTTTCTGAAAAACCCAATCATCAACTTGGAACTCTAGTTCCCTTCTCCTTACATCTGCATAAGATTTCTGACGAGTTTAGGATGTCCTAAGTCTATCTCTAATGAGTTGAACTTTCTCCATAGCATAAATGACTAAGTCTGGCCCTATCAAAGTTGTTTCACCTACTTCAAACAAACCAATTGTAGATCTACATCTAAGCCCATATAAAGCCTCATATGGGGCCATATGAATGCTTGAGTGGTAGCTATTATTGTAGGAAAACTCAGTAAGAGGAAGGTGATCATTCCAACTACCTTTGAAATCGACCACACAAGCTCTCAACATATTCTCAATGGCCTGAATGGTACGCTCTCCCTGCACATACGCCTGTGGATGAAATGTTGTACAAGGTTAACTTGAGTACCAAGACCTTTCTGAAATGACTTCAAGAAATGAGAGGTAAACTAAGGACCTCTATTTGGGATGATAGACAAAAGAACCCCATGTAACCTCGCAATCCATTAATGTAAAGCCTTGCATAGTCTTCTGCCGAATAAATAGTCTTGACCGCCAAAAAGCGAGAATACTTAGTCATCCTATCAACTTTCACCCAAATGGAGTCATATTGTCTACGAGTATGCAGTAATCCTCTGATGAAGTCCATATTGATAACATACAACTTCCAAGTAGGAATATCGATCTTTTGAGTCATACCCCCTGGTTTTTGATACTCTACCTTGTCTTGCTTGCAATTGGGGAACTTAATCACAAAGTGTGCTATATACATCTCCATGCCATTCCACCAATAGACTTCCCGCAGATTACGGTATATCTTTGTGACACTGCAATGAATAGAAAACTGAGAGTTATGGGCTTATAAAAGAATATGTTGTCTCAATTCGCCCACATAAGGAACATACAATCTACCCTAGTAGCGAAGTACACCATTTCCCCCTTGGGAGAAAACCTCCACTCTCTGATTATGGACTCCACCCTTAAGTTCAAGCACGATGGGATCACTGTCTCGCTTTTCCTTAACCTCAACTACCAAAGACGATTCTGCCTCATTTTGAACTGTTACACCATTGTCTGATATGCTCACAAGCGAGCAATCCTGTGAACATCCTTCACTAGCTCATTCATTTGTTCCTCAACATGGGCTACACTATCCATAAATAATCTACTAAGAGCATCTACTACTACATTCGCCTTACCAGGATGGTAATGCACACTCAAATCATAATCCTTAAGGAACTCAAGCCATCTCCTTTGGCAAAGATTCAACTCTTTCTGGGTGAACACATACAGAATATGTTATGGTCAGTGAACACATCTTTGTGGACACCATACAAGTAGTGTCTCAATATCTTGAGTGCCAAAACCACCGCTGCAATCTCGAGGTCATGACTTAGATAGTTCTTCTCATGAATTTTAAGTTCCCTAGAGGCATAAGCTATCACCTTACCTCGCTGCATCAACATAAAACCTAGGACAACTCTGGATGCTTCCACATAACAATCTGAACCCTCTGGTAGAGTCAAGACAGGAGGTGTAGTCAATCGTGTTTTTCAATTCTGCAAAGTTTTTCTCACAATGATCTGACCATTGAAATTTTACCATCTTCTAAGTCAACCTAGTCAATGGTGAGGATATGGATGGAAATACATCCCCAAACCTTTTGTAATAACCTGCTCGACCTAAGAAACTTCTGATACCTATAGCAGAGGTAGGTATGGGCCATCCTTTCACTGCTTCTATCTTCTGTGAATCTACTAGGATCCCTTCGCAAGATACAATGTGACAAAGGAAATCAATATATTGCAACCAAAACTCACATTTTCTAAGCATAGCGAATAACAGGCGATCCTTGAGAGTCTGTAAAACAATTCTCAAATGAATCACATGTTCTTCATCATTCCTACAGTAAATGAGGATATCATCAATGAAGACAATAACAAACAAGTCGAAGTACTGTTTGAACATTCTGTTCATCAAATCCATGAAAGGTGCATAAGCATCGGTTAGTCCGAACGACATAACTACAAATTTATAATCACCAAACCGAGTTTTGAAGGGTGTTATTGGATTGTCACTATCTCTTACTTTAAGCTGATGATAACCCGATCTGAGGTCTATCTTTGAGAATGTCTAGCACCTTGAAGTTGGTAAACAAGTCATCAATCCCGGGGATGGGATACTTATTCTAGATTGTGACCTTGTTCAACTGTCTATAGTCAATGCATATTTTGAGAGAACCATCTTTCTTCCTTACAAACAACACTTGTGAACCCAATCGTTAAATACTAGGTCTGATGAAACCCCTATGTAGAAGGTCTTTCAACTGCTCTTTCAATTCCTTAAGCTCTGCTGGAGCAATTCTGTAAGGAAGAATAGAAATAAGTTGGATATCTATAAGGAGATCAATTCAAAGTCCATTTCCTATTCGGGAGGGACTCAGGGAAGATCTTCTAAGAAATACTTCTAGAAACTCATAAGCTACTGGAATGAATCATGAATTGGGGTTTAAAGGTTAGAATCCTTAAGATGAACTAGATGATAGAGATAACCCTTAGATATCATCTTTCAAGACTTAAGGTAATAAATAAATCGAGTCATAGGCGCTAAGCTACTACACTTCCATTCTAAGATTGGTTTGTCTGGAAACTGAAAAGGAACAATCATAGTTCTACAATCGATTGAGGCATAGCATGAGTGTAACCAATCCATGCCTAGAATGATATCGAAGTCTACCATTTGTAACTCTACTGGATCTGCAGTGTGACTTTCTAAGAGACTATGACAGGGAAATTTGTGTAAACCTGTCTAGCTATAATATGGTCACCGTCTGGAGTAGAGGCTGAGAAAGGTTACGAGAGAGTTTCTGGACTAATGCTGAATTGGACTGCTATACTAAATTACAAAAGACAAAGTCATCTCTATTGTCTTTCCAATTAGTAAATTCAACCATATGGGAGTCACATCCTTAAGCTGGTAGGATGTCAATTTCACCGCTCACTACCAGCTACTTGCATCACACCCAATATTTTCTTGACCTCATCAATAATTTCATGGGTCCTTACACACTTGTGACCCTGAAAACTTAGGCAGATTCATCCTAAAAAATCAGAAACTCTATTTTCCACTAATCGATCATTTCAATTAGTAGGAACTCGAACCTGTTGACTGTTCTGGTTGGTCATACTCTAAGCCAAAAGCTGAACTGGCATTCTGAAACACTACAATAGAACTTCCTTATCTGGTACTAGATGAATTACGTTAGCATTGCATGTATTAGAAGTCCATGCCTTAGTTCTAAGAGGAGGCATGATCTGAAACGTAGAACGTCAAGCTAGAGTGGAATATGATCATACCTTACGCACGATAAGAGTAACAAGAAAGTTAAATTTATCCTAAAAAACTTTGTAGTCTCCCTCTCATTATTTGTGGTGCACTTCACACCCATGAAAAGGACTCTACTAAGTGAGACTTTTCATATATCCTAGGACACTTAAACCTAGTGTTGTGATACCAAGTTTTGTCATGCCCCGAGTTACCCCCGAGATGCGTACACGAAACCTAGGACCATAAGTGATCCCAAGATAACCCTGCTGGCATGTTCAGAGCATACTAAAGATAATAAACTTATGCGGAAGATAAATAATAATTAAATCTGAAAAGATGGGGAATACCCATATTCTATAACTAAGATATTTGAAAACAATGAGTCTAATACAAAGGAAATATTAACTCAATACTAAGCTGAATCTAACTATGTCTTAAATAAGCCTCTAAACAGGACTAGAAATAAGTGGACAAGCCCCCAGCTAAATCTAGCAAAAGCTGAAACGAAATGACTATAGACTGAAATGACACTCATGATCGTTGTCCTCAGATAATAAGATCTCACCACTGAATCTGCTGAACTGGAGATCGGAAATTGATATTTGTGTGACCTGGATGCTGAGAACATGAACCTACACCGCCAGAAGATGTAGCGCAAGGTACTAAGCATGTAGGATAGAGTAAAGCTAAAATAAAAAATAACTAAACAAGCATAATAACAAGTATAATAATTTTCCATGATAAAATGAATTTTGAGCTAACCGGATGGAATGTCTAATTTATAACACGTTGAAATTGAATACTGAATATATTGATAAATGGTCAATGCAAAGAGTCTGACTAAACAGTGGGAATTACTAATAACCGATAATAAAACCACATGAGCTAGATATTGAGTCCGATGTATACACCTCATCGAGAGGACCCAATATACCTTTCAGAAGGTATAAAGGCATCCCGGCGTGATCACTAGACATCTTTTCCCAGTGAGAGGACATACAACCTATTTGGCTAATAGTTCTGGGACTATTGGGTACGCTAAATCCTAGTCCAACTCGGTATTATGATACTCCTGTGGATTTTGTAATTTTACTAATTATGTCTAAGTTTTTGTAAATACTGGATAGCTCGAAACTGAACATACAAACTGAGAAAGCAGCGATTAATCTGCTAATTATGCATTTATACCTTAGGCATGTATATCTGAAATGTATGAAATATCCGACCTAGCACGTGTAATTTAAGAACTAGAGAAATACAAAGTTAGGGTTCTGAAATTCATGCACTAAACTTAATAATAACATGATAATCTGATTTGTAACATTTAATTAATAAGTTCATAAAGTTCTCTCGCAGTTCTAGAAAACCTAGATCTAATCATGATATCAGAATAAAGAATCAGACTGAAAACTAGGGACCCAATGGGTGAAATAAACCCAATAGTGAAATCCGACATACCTGGTGATGAAATACATGGAAAAATACTTATGTTTTGTGGCTGGAACTGCTGCAACTTATAGCGTTCTTGAACTAGGGTTCTTGAGCTTTTTCTCCACTCTTGCTTCTAATTTTCTAAGTTTTGATTTAATGATTTGACTTAGATATTTTTTTGTTATGTTTGTAGGCTTAAATAGACTAAAATGTGATGATTTAGGGTCAAAACGACATATCTTAAGGTTTAAACAAAGTGGGAAAGGTCAAAAAGACCCTCGGGAAAGTTCCTGTCGGACCAAACGACGACTAAGACTGACGGTTCATCGTCTTACCGACGCCTCATCGTTCGGTCCGTCGATTGGGCCTTTTCGACAGTCCTTCACTAAAATAGGCATAACTTTTTACTCAGAGCTCTGATTTTACCAAGGTTAGTGGATATTAAAGATAATTCCATTAAATATCTATGGATAGGTCCTGGGACACCTAAATCATTTTGTTCCAAGATTTATGACTATTTGAAATTGATAAAATAGCATTTCCTCTTAACAATCTATAAATTTTCCACCTTCGGTCAGACCTATGGACCATGCTGGTCATCCATAGATCTTGACGAGAGTGGTTGAAGGGAGTATTTATCTACGGTCACGCACTATGGACCGTCATCTGACCTACGGACCGTAAGTTTGTCCGTCTTCAAAGACTTAACCAATTTATCTGGGATAAAATTTTTGGGAGTTTCTGATCCTATCGATGGTTGCGCAGGACGGACCGTGGGTAAGGCTACGGACCGTTGATGCTACCGTTGGTTGCACCTGCATATTTTTTTTCTACAAAGATGGTTTTTGGTCTGTTTTGGCTACGGAATGTTACACCTCTGGCTGGTTAACCTTTGACAGCTCTCCATGGAGACATGATGATCTAAAACACGCGCAAGCAAGAATTAAAGGGAAATTTTGTAAAGATAAACTCAAACACACGAAGTGAGTATGAAAGAAGGGAGAAATTCATAAATGTTGTAGTCTCCTAATCATATATGTAGCGCGCTTCACTTCGATGACTAAGACTCTACAAACGAGATCTCTAGGACTCTTGAACCTTGCTCTAATATCATGTTTGTCATGCCCGGAGCCTACACCTGTATGTGGCTGGCACCTAACGACCATGGTTGGCCTTGAGTGAACCCTTGACCTGGCTCACATAACTCGGTGTAAGACTTATTTTGAATCATTCATAAAGCTTGAAACATTCTCATGAGAAACTACTTTAAATAATAGTCTTGGCCAAAATGGAACAGAAGTCTCAAAACAATCTGTTTGACTATCTCTTTGTCTAGAAACCTATATTAATACTAAAATGGATATTAAGACAAACCCCACAACAATCTATAAACGAAACTACAGAAAGCAATTAAAGAGTCCTCTGGAATACAAAAAGGCTCACCAATGACTCGGAATGCTCAAGCTGGATTACCGAGGCGCTAGATAGAGATCCTTGTTACCTACGTCTATATTATAAATGATGTAGGGCAACTGGCATCAGTACATTAAATGTAAGAGTATGTGAGTTGGAATGCTAAACAACAACTATTAAACTTGAAAGTATTAAGAATGAACTTACCTTGACTCTGCTCAACTCAAGAAGTCACAACTCAATATAACGAAGTAAAGAGACATGCAACATATATAAAGCTTATAAAATAGAGTAAAACTTAGTTCATTAGAGGTAATGCAATGATAAATTCAACTTTACTTGTATATGAAAGTACTATAGCTTCTGTGGTAGATTCTCTAACCACAACCATCACTATGAGCCTAAGCGATGGTACATCTTACCTCACGTTGCAAAAGGATCGCTCTATACCCTGCCGTCGGTATACAACCTGAACTACTAAAAATCGGTTTGGTAGGCGGTTATAGGTAAAATATTCCATGGAATAAAATTTAGTCCATCTAATACTTTGTTTAGTTACTTCATTAAATTTAATCCATAGATTGCTTATCCATCATATGTGGCATTATCTTATACCTAGAAAATTGAGGAATAACTAATCTAAGGTTTGTTAAACCTTGTATAAACGAAATGACTAAAGTAACCCATTATTTTTTGTTTTTAATTTAATATTATTTTAATTTATATTGGAATGGTTATAAATGTTTTTTAATCCTCCAAACCCGTTTGGTTTAATTTAATGATTTCACTAATATTTTTTCTCCATTTTTTCTTGATTTTTTATATTGAAGACAAATTTTTGATTACCCACTTGAATTATTTGTTTTAAAAGTAAAAATAAAAATAAGCTTTAGGTATGAATAGTTTAAGGAGTCTTAAATCTTTGTTAAGTTTAAGTTATATACTTGACCAACACAAAAATTAGAAATACATTGTCCCATCAATGATCTTCTTAGTGGTACATCATACCTTAAAATTAATTACAAATTGATGTATATATGTATTTGATTTAACTAATTAAATGTAATAAATAATTCTTGAAATAAAATTATCTAGTCGATAGTTACTACCTTGACCAAATTACATGAAATAAGCACTCATAATAATAAAAGGGTAAGAATTATAAATTAAACACAGAAGTAAGTGGAAAGTAGTGAATGAAATATTTGACACAATATAACTCATGCATTACTAATGTATGCATTACTAATGCCTGCATTACTAATGTATGCATTACTAATGCCTGCATTACAAATTCATACATTACTATTTACTGTATTATCAATGTTTGTACCAAACAACCCCTAAGTGGATCCACTAGTCTATGCTACAAAACCACTAAGAAATCATTTAGAAAGTATAATCCTTTATCTGTCCATGTTGGATACATGGTTTATGGAAGCTTGAGTTGATATGAACTAACATCCCCATATCGGTGCTTAATACTACTCCCAAAATACTTAGCTCATATGTTTTTAAGACAACTTCTTCTCTGGTTTGAGGTAAATTCTCAAACTTGGCTTTAAAAGCTATTTTGGTAATTAAAGGTCCCATTTTCTAAGACTGGCCAAAATCTCTATGGAAGTCTAGCTTCCTTTCTTTCTCAAAATGTAAAAACATTTGTAACTCCTAGAGACTACTTAGTTTTCTTAAAACTTTTCAGAATTGAACTCACTATTTGCTCTTTGCTTTACTTGAAACTCAACTCTTAGAGAATACTTAGTTTCCTTATAACTTTTGACATTTAAACTCAATTCATTATTCTTGGCTCAACTTGTAAATTGAGATTTAAAACAAAGTTAAAATGTTTTTAAGACTATTGAAAACTTTTAGCACTAACTTTGACTTGCTTCTTAACTTTTAGGCTTGACTATTAACTTCTTCGACTTTGATCTTAACTTTCCTTGAATTGGATTATGGATTCAAGGATCATGATCTCATGTTAATGGACGATTTCATGATGTTTATATGTACTTTCGAGTGTTGGAATCAACTAGGAATTATAGTACATCACTTAGGAACTCCTACAAAAGATGGGGGAAATGAGAACTCCAGGTGACCTTGGCGTTCTGAGAGGCTCGGGGTGCTAGATCATGACAAAAAGAGATTGTCTTGAGAGGCTTTGGCTGGCGCGGCACTCCAAGCCCTTTCAGACAAAGGCTAACCGCTCTGGCAGGCGCGGAGCCGAGGGCTTGTCATACGGGATCTCCAACTATTCTTCTCTGATTTTCAATTGTAAGCCTTCTTAACTCCCATAGATCTTACCCTAAACACTTAGAATCACTAAAATTCTCAATTACCAGTAGTTTTGACTCCTAAAACAGCACGGTAACACGAATCAAACAACCAAAGGTAAACTACAACTTAACCAACAAGAATTCAACAGTTTTTCATTAAGAACTTCAATGTTCATCTTTCAATCTACTCTAATTGTGCTGAATTAAACATATTGTTGTGTTGGTGGAAGAACCTATCATAAATAGATCTCACATACACCCTTAACAAATTTTACAAGCCGAACTTCGACGATCTTGAACGTTCTTGCTTCTTTTTCTCCTTTCTCCTCTTTTCACCTCTTCTTTTGTTTTCTCTCAAAATCCTAACTTGTTTTCTAAAAGCGTGAACTGAATAAAATCAATGTAGACCCCAATTTATTTTCCCAAAAACTAAATAAAATACTTAGTTAAGGAAAAGACAACTTTTTCCTTCCTAAATCTGGATTGGACTATCTTTAATCAAATAGCCAACTTCTGAAAGACATAACTAACTCATACGAAAGAGAAATTGTGCAAACTCGGCCGCATAGGGAGATCTCTCCAAGGAATTTCAAATCGTATCAAGAACTACCTCTATATCCTTTGAAGTTTTCCAAAAACTTACTTTTACACATAGGAAATTTTCCTATTATTTTCAAAAATAACTATTCTTTTGTTTCTTTGTTGAATCCTAGCTATTCGGTTTGTTACAGTTCCAATATATGAAGTTAACATGATGTAGCCTAGATTCATTTATTTTTGTTAACAAATATTGTTGTAATTTGGATATATGCTTCCAACAACTTCTTCCAAAATTATTATACATTTTAAGACTTAGATAATTATGACTTTGTGTTTTTGATGCTCAAGACAAAAGAATGACAATATTCATCAATTCTTGAAATGTGATTCAGTTTGTCAGAAAGTCTCCTTGAGAATAGTTATTATTATATAAATATTGCTTTTTTTATTTTACTTTTTTACTATTTCTTAAAATTTTAGTATTTGAGACGAAAAAAGTTCATTTGATTTGTAGTAATGTCGGTTGAAGATTGTATTAATTTCATTTTTATTCTCTTTATGTTGTTATATGATATTTAAACATTTTTGCGTGGATTATACGTGCAAAATACATCTGGTTAGATGATAAGAAAAATGCATAACAAATATTGACTATAAGGTAATATTAGTGAGATATATATGACTAATTACAAGATTGAACATCATAAAATTGAATTAAATATATTCATAATTCATTTAACAAATAAAATTTTCCATTCACCATCTTCAAAGGTTCTGAAATAAGCAATACTATTTACTATAGGTATAATACATAAACATGACTCTTAACTTGGCGTCAGCTGGCAACTAAGACCCTTGACTTTGTGTGTGCACAAATAGACACCTAAACATGTATAAAATTGATTAAATAGACATATTCTTCCTATAAGACATCCTACAGGACAATTTTGTGTCCTATGTGGATTCCTACATGTATTATGTCATATAGAACATGTGGGTCTACTTGCTTAATTGTATACTAGTTCAAGTGCTTACATTTACACACTCAAAGTTTGAGGGCGTAGTTTTCCGCTGAAGTCAAGTTAACGGTCACGTTTATGTATTATCCCTTTAGTATAACAAATATTTTCTAAATTGGTAATCATGTGTAACTCACGTGTTGAAAAAGCAGTGCTACCTTAAAAGCATGAACTCACAAATTTGAATGTTGAATTACTATATATAATACCGCCAATTCAAAATACTCAATTTATTTTATTTATTAGTTTAATTAATTTTATCATATTGAAAGTAGATACCTTTACAAACTAAAGGATTGTGACCTTTTCAATGAGTTGTGACTTTTCCAAAGGATTGTATTTTTTTGATGTGTGTTGAATTTTTCAACGGGTTGTGACCTTTTCAAAGGGTTGCTATTTTTTCTAAAGGTTTTGACTTTTGTAAAGGGTTGGCCTTTTCTGATAAGTTGTGACTTTTTGAATGGGTTGTGACTTTTTCGATACCCGTGATAGTATATGGGGAGTTCTCTTTCTCTTGGCGACTAGTAATCTCATAGAGGCGGTTTGCTCCTCCGCCAGTACGGAAGTAGCTCCTATAGGTGAAGCCCCCTGTCTATTTCAAGTAACTTGATTGTTCTTAGGGAAATCTTTCAAGCAGTGACCCTCTTGTCCACACTTGACCCAACGTGTTTGGACATTACGACATTTACCAGGGTGGCTTCTACCACACATAGCACATGTAGGCGCCCAACTACCTCCCTGTGCCAAACTACTTTGAGATTGTGCTGCTCTAGTTCCGAATTACTACGAATTACGTCCATGATTCAAACCTTTGTTTCTGGGTGTAGGTGCACTAACAGATGATGGTGGAGGCCCCTTCTATTTCTGAAACAATGGAAAATTCACAACAGTTCTCACTGCCCATATTCACTAACTTTCTAGGCTTTCTCATTCCTTAACTCTTCCCCATCCCTCTACTTCTATTCCTCAATTTTCTACACTTGACAATCATCCTTGATAATGTCACATATCAACATAGTTGCCCTACCCTCTTTTCTTGATGAACAACCCAGTCCAGCAAAAAACATACCCATTCTACTTCTCATGTCCTTAAGCACTTAAAGAGCATATCGAGTTAGTTGGGGGAACTTCAACCCATACTCATGCATACTCAGAGAATTCGGGTTAAGTGTAAGAAATTCCCTTATCTTAGCCTCTTTTTTTTTTGGGAAAAGAAACGCCTAAGAAAGCCTCTTTAAAATAGGCCCAACTCGGATGTGGTGCATCTTTATATCTACCCTCCTTCCACTGATCAAACAAAGTCCTAGCAACATTTTTAGGTTGATATGCAGCTAGCTCAACTTTCTCAGCATCCGCTACATGCATGACATCAAACACCATCTTAAGTTCCTTAATGATATTGTCTGGATCCTTAGTAGTGCTTGAACCTGTGAAACTTTGAGGATATATCCTCAAAAACTCACGAATCTTTGAAATGTAAGCTCTTCGTGTCCAGATTCTTGTTTTTGCACAACTTGGTCAGTCACCATTTCTCTTACCATCCTAATAACTTCATGAAACTCAACGTTGGTAACATCCCCTTGAGGTTTCACATTATGTGCGTTGGGTAACTCTAGTTCCTATACATTCCTCTTAGATGGATAACCTTATGGTCCTCTTCGTGGATGCATTGTTATCTGAAACACACACAAACATGAATTAGAGGGAAATCTTTTAGAGATAGACTCTAACGCACAAAAATAGTGTGAAAGAAGTGAGATGGTTTCCTAAGCATTGCAGCCTCCTAATTATAGATATGACGCACTTCACACCGATAACTAAGACTCTTTGGACACGACTACTTAGACTCCCCAAGACTTTTTAACTCTATGCTCTAATAGAAATATTGTCATGGCCCGAGCCTATACCCTGGGCACGGACAACACCAGATGATCATTGCTGGCCTCAAGCAGACCCTTATATTGGTGTACTTACTCAATGGAAGACTTAAACACAAGAGAAAATAAATCAAGATATAACTAAGTCAAAATGGAAACCCAAGTCTTAATCGTTTACAACTGAAATGAAAAGACTAAAGATCTAATACTATCTGTTTATGAAGCCTCTAAGGAAATAGGGATGTTGGGACATGACCCCCAATCATCGTAACACTTGAAAAAAAAGAATGATAAATATGTACTACATTATGAATGGAGTATCACCAACTAACTCTGAGCTTCTCACTTGTTTAATGGTACGCCACATGCTGATCCTAGCTACATGTGTTTGCATCATGATAAGAGGCAGGCCAACAAACATTAGTCCTTATAATGTATGAGTATGCGAGTTGGAACTCTACAAACAACTTAACCTTGAAAAGAGTAAGAAGGAACCCTTACCCTGTCTCTGCTCAACACATGAATAACTTCACTTAATATAAAGAAATAATACTCATGCAATATATATAAATCTTGTAAGGAAGTGTAAAAAACATAGTTCGTCAATGAAATGCAATAATAAAGTCAACTTTACTTTCATAATAAGTAATTTAGTTTATTTGAGAGATTCTCTAACTGAAAACCACAACTATGAGCCTATGTGGTGATACAACGTCTTGCCCACGCTGCAAGAACTGTCAATACTTTTCCGTTGCATAGAACTACTTAACTTAGTGTACCCACTAGCTTAACTTTTCTTATTATCTAAAGTATTACCCATTAATACCCATGATGGCTACATGGTTTATGGAATATTGATTTATTATGAACTTGCATCCACATATCGGTGCTCAATACTACTCCCAAAAATATACATAGTTCATGTGTTTTCAAAACAACTTCTTTATTTGGAGTGAGATAATTGCTCAACACTTGCTTTAGAAGGTCTGTTGCAATCAATGTTCCTTTTTCTTTCTCAAAATTATTTTGGATATATTGATTTCCTCTTAACTTAAATGTCAAAACATTTATAAACTCTTTGGAAATACTTAGTTCCCTTAAAACTTTTGAGAAATGAACTTAGCTCTTTACTTTTTACTTTACTTGAAACTTGAGTCTTAAAAGCAAAGTTAAAACATTGTAAAAAACTCTTGAAAACTTTTAAAAACATTGCTTTGACTTGCTTCTTAACTTCAAGACTTGACTCTTAGCTTCGTTGACTTTAATCATAACTTCCCTTGAATTGGATTATCGTTTTAAGGTGAATTATCTCATGTTCATGGATGGTTTCATGATGTTCAGATGAAACTTAGAGTGTTTGAATCAACTAACAAATATTGGTACATCACTTAGGAAGTAGTACAAAAACGTTGGGGAAGAAAGTGGACAACCGACATCTCTGGTCCTCTGAGAGGTGTGGGGATCTAGCCCTCATCATGCACAGAGCAGGCTGGGGTGCTCTAGCTGGCATGTTGCCCAAAGGCCCTATAGACAAAAATTTTCCTTTGGGGCTCTGAGAGGCGCAATGCCTCAACCCCTATTCAACTTTTCTCCTTCTTTTTTAATCTCTAAACTCTCTAAGGTTCCATTGTTCTTTCCCCAAATACATAGGATCATTAGCACCCTCAATACCCAATAGATTCAACCCAAAATAACAACTAGAAACATTAATCAAAACTTCAACACCACAACTATCATGAATTCAATGAAACCTGAGCAATGTTCTTCCAGAACTCAATTTCTTAACATTCAAATAGCATAGGTTCGCTGAATTAAACAAGATTGGCTTGTGGGTGAACTAAACAACCACTATGTGATATCACACTCCTTTTTAGGGATCACCCCTGATGAATTCCACACGCCAATCTTGAATGTTCTTGGATAATTCATTATTTTCTCCTCTTTTCATCCTTCTCCAAGACCTAGCGTGAATTCTAAATCATTCTAAGCTTAATGAAGTCCTATTTTACCCAAATTAATCCCTAAAAAGAATTAACTAAAGTAGGAAGTAAAATACAACTTTGCCCTTCCTAAATTCTGAATGAACTTACAATAATCAAACACCCCAAGTTTCGAAAGGCGTAACCCTCTCACAAAATATCGATATCGCGCAAACTTTGCAGCGCTGGAAAGATTATTTTAAGGGCTTTCAAACAATCTATGGAACTAATCGTAACTCTTTTTGAGTTAAGAGTTATGGTCATTTTAAGTTTACTAAAATCTTACTTGTTAACTTACTCAAAATTTCCTGATTTTCCTATTCTTTCAAAAAATATTTTTTTCAAATTTTAAACTCTTTTCTAGTTCTTTTTACTTGCGAGATGCTATACTTTCCAACCATATATGAATCTAAATCACATTGAGATATGAGTTATGGTCATTTGAAGTTGACCAAAAACTCATTTTTTAAATTACTTAAATTTTCTAGATTTTCTTATTCTTTTTAGAAAGTAAGTATTTCATATATTTAACCATTTGTCGTCTTTTTTAGTTGTGAGATGTTACAAAATCTCCCCCTTGGGAAAATTTGTTATTGAATAAAGGTATTCTTACTATACTATGGGCATCAACATCAAGTTCAAACACCCACCAAGCAAATGCTACTACAACAACATGCCTATTGATAACTAGTAGAGTGCTACGAAGAAAATTAGTACCTTGCTATGCATTTTCTTCGTATTCAAAGAGATGTGGATATCTCTTCTTCATATACTCTTAAGTTTCTCAAGTTGCTTCTTCAACAAATTGACCTTGACTAGTTCTACCTCTTTTGTTCTCAACTTGTGAAGTTGGCAATCAAGAATTTGCATTGGAATATCGTCATAAGACAAGTTATCTTTGATCCCAACATTTTCAACAAGAATTATCAATGATGTATCATCTATTCACTTCTTAAACATGGACACATGAAATACCAGATGAAATGCTGGTAACTCTTGTGCTAGCTCAAACTAATAAGCTACATTGTCAACTCTCTAGGATATTTTATAAGGTCCAATATATTGGTCGACTAAGTTTCTTTTTCTCATCAAACCTCATAACACCCTTCATGGGTGAAGCTTACAAATACAACCAATCATTTACTTCAAACTCCAACACTTTATTCCTTTCATACGTATAGGATTTGTGACAATTATGTGCAGTCCTCAACCTCTCTTGAATCACTTTCACCTTCTCCATTTCTTAGTGAAAAAAATCTGGTCCTATCAAACCTATTTCGCCCACTTCAAACCGTCTAATAGGATATCTACATATTCTCCCATAAA